>BPLQ01003380.1:0-45458 GCA_021605075.1 Caerostris darwini
ATAGTTTATTACATTATTCAGTCTGTTTTTCGATCATTTTGCTATTCGAGATAAAATGTGTTTAAGTTTTAGAACAGGGGTGGCCAAACTCTGGCTAGACAAATTATCTTGTGGGCCAATTTGGAAATTCATCATAACTCCGCGAGCCACATATAAAATTATGTATCCCTCATATTAGATTTAGACCCATTATAGACATTTTTTGGTGGAATAATTGAAACATAAGGAGTTATTATTTTTATGTTTGCTATTATTCTTACATGTAAACATAGAAAAAAATTTATTTATATAATTTTTTTTTTATTAAAAATATTTATTTTTTAAGTGCAATATTTGTTTACCCACTCATTCACTTGGCTTTTGCAAATCGATCTCAATGTGGGCATTGGCACATCGTAATGGGTTTTTCAGGCTATCGTCTGTTATATTTGAGCGTGTTTTGTGTTTGGTCAATTTCAATTTAGAAAAAAAACAAAAAACGATTCGCAGATGTATGTTGAACCAAAAGCGCTAACAACTTTAACTACGGGTCTGGTTTCCTCTGCTATCAACTGTGCGTATCTAGGGATGGTCAGTGAGGTCACTAAAAGTGAAACAGAGAACCTGTTCTATTAGATATTAAAAGATGCACGCGCATCATAACTTCGCAGAATATAATTTAATTATTCTGCAAACTCATAAATAAAACAGGTAATATTTATTATACATTCGCCAGAATATTATTTTATAATCAAAGTTAATTTTCTCTCATAATTTCTGCAATTAAGTTTGAATATATGGAAGCAAAAATAATGTACTGTTTTAATACATTGGTTCTCACTACTTTGGCCATTGTAAAATGAATATATTTTGTAAAAGTGTGATAAATCTCACGGGCCTGAAAAATATTCAAGTCGGGCCGCGAGTTGGTCACCCCTGTTTTAGAATAATAGATTTGTTCTAAAAAAGTCATTTGAGTTTGTAGTCACTTTTTTATCGTTCAGATGCAAAAGATAATTTTTTAAATAGAATTTCCTTGATTATTTCATGCATCACATTCCATTCTAAATTAGCGAGAAAATATATATTTTTAAAAAAAATGAGTTTCCGTTAGAAAAGAAAATCTAATTAATTTTTTAAGTAATATATCACACAATTTGTGATAAATATTTTTGCTAAGAGGCTCAATTATAAACATATTAAATTAAAATCTACTCCAAGTATGTCTCATTTAATTTTCAAACCAATCGTATCAGCATGTGATCACCTTTCTAAAAAATTATCAGCAGCAAATACATACGTGCATCCCAAAAAGCAAAACACATTCCTCTCAAAAAGTTTCCGCTAATTGAATTTTCCTCACTAACAACAACTAAAAAAAAAAGAATTAGAGTTGAAAATTACTTTTTGTTTCGTTTTCGCTAAAAACTTTGTTAGCTAAACACGAAGTGGAAAACGAAATTGACCAAGATAACGCAGAAAGAAGATAAGGGAAAAAAAATTCCCTCCTCGAAAACTTTTCGAAACAAAAAACATTAAAACAGGGGGGGGGTGGAACTTTGTACCGGGACTGGTACTTCTTCTTCCATCCACCATCTCTAAACGGCAAATTGATTTTTCCACCAGAGCTAATTATCGCGCGGAGGTAGTACAGCCCCTAATTCTCGGTCTCCACTTAGAAGTGGTGGGGCAGCCATTTTGGGGATGAAAAGATCTTCCTGTAATTACACGAGCTAGCAGGCGAGCCTAAAATTGATGAACAACAGCGCCCCGGCACGGAGGGCAATTTTTATTAAGATTTAGAAAAGGCCTCTTTAAAGAACAAAGCATTTTTTGATGAAGTATTTTGACAAAAGTGTGTCATGTACTTGAGTAAATAAATCAGTACTTGTTAATTTTTTTTAATGTGGGATTCTTTGAGATGTTGTTTAGCATTTAATTGTAAATTTACAGATCTTGCCATTAATTTTTTTATGGGAGTACCCATTATCAAGTCAAAAACTGATGTTAAGTCAAAAAGAGACATCGGCAACAGTGCAGCTGGTAATTCTTGGTCTCCACTTGGAAGTGGTATGGTATCCATGTTGGACATGAAAAGATCTTCCTGTAATTGCACGAGTTAGACACCAAGCCCAAAATTGATGAACAACAACGCTCCATCTTGGTGGCCAACTTTTATTAAGATTTAGAAAAGGCCTCTTTAAAGAATAAACATGTTCATCTAAGTAGGTGTTCATCAATTTTGGACATAAAAAGATCTTCATGTAATTACATGAGTTAACAGGCAAATCCAAAATTGATGGCCAACAGCACACCGGTACGAAGGGAAATTTTTGTAGGAAGACAAGGACACTTTAAGGAACAAAGTTGAATTTTTTAATGGTATTTAGGAAAAAATGTTTTCAATATTGAAATTGCTAAAAAGACAAATAAGTATCTGTTACTTGTGTCTAATGCAGGATAATTTGTGATTTTTTCTGTGTGTATATGTTATAGGTTATACTGATCATTTTTCAACGGCAGTGCCACTTTGGTAATTCGTAATTGAGAGTAGACGTACAGCCACTAATTCTCAGTATTTTTAAAGCAATATATCACACAACTCTTTATAAAATAGTTTTGTTAAAAAGCTCAAATATAAACATATCAAATTTAAATCTACACCAAGTATGTTACATCTAATTTTAAACCAATAATATCAGCATCTGATCACCTTTCTAAAAAATTATCAGCAGCAAATACATACGTGCATCCCAAAAACAAAACACATTCCTCTCAAAAAGTTTCCGCTAATTGAATTTTCCTCACTAACAACAACTTAAAAAAAAAAGAATTTCAGTTGAAAATTACTTTTTGTGTCGTTTTCGCTAAAAACTTTGTTAGCTAAACACGAAGTGGAAAACGAAATTGACCGAGATAACGCAGAAAGAAGATAAGGGAAAAAAAATTCCCTCCTCGAAAACTTTTCGAAACAAAAAACATTAAAACAGGGGGGTTGTGGAACTTTGTACCGGGACTGGTACTTCTTCTTCCATCCACCATCTCTAAACGGCAAATTGATTTTTCCACCAGAGCTAATTATCGCGCGGAGGGAGTACAGCCCCTAATTCTCGGTCTCCACTTAGAAGTGGTGGGGCAGCCATTTTGGGGATGAAAAGATCTTCCTGTAATTACACGAGCTAGCAGGCGAGCCTAAAATTGATGAACAACAGCGCCCCGGCACGGAGGGCAATTTTTATTAAGATTTAGAAAAGGCCTCTTTAAAGAACAAAGCATTTTTTGATGAAGTATTTTGACAAAAGTGTGTCATGTACTTGAGTAAATAAATCAGTACTTGTTAATTTTTTTTAATGTGGGATTCTTTGAGATTTTGTTTAGCATTTAATTGTAAATTTACAGATCTTGCCATTAATTTTTTTATGGGAGTACCCATTATCAAGTCAAAAACTGATGTTAAGTCAAAAAGAGACATCGGCAACAGTGCAGCTGGTAATTCTTGGTCTCCACTTGGAAGTGGTATGGTATCCATGTTGGACATGAAAAGATCTTCCTGTAATTGCACGAGTTAGACACCAAGCCCAAAATTGATGAACAACAACGCCCCTTCTCGGAGGCCAACTTTTATTCAGATTTAGAAAAGGCCTCTTTAAAGAAAAGAGATGTTTATCTAAGTAGGTGTTCATCAATTTTGGACATAAAAAGATCTTCTAACTACATGAGTTAGCAGGCAAATCCAAAATTGATGGCCAACAGCACGCCGGTACGAAGGGAGATTTTTGTAGGAAGACAAGGACACTTTAAGGAACAAAGTTGAATTTTTTAATGGTAGTTAGGAAAAAATGTGTCCAATATTGGAATTGTTAAACAGACAAATCAGTATCTGTTACTTGTGTCTAATGCAGGATAATTTGATAGATTTTTTCAGTGTTGATCTGCTATATATAGGTCTTACTGGTACTTATAGGTCTTACTCATCATTTTTCAACGACAGTGCCATTTTTGTAATTCGTAACTGAGAGTAGACGTACAGCTCTTAATTCTCGGTATTTTTTAAGCAATATACTACACAACTCTTTATAAAATATTTTTATTAAAAAGCTCAATTATAAACATATCAAATTAAAATCTTCGCCAAGTACGTTACATTTAATTTTAAACCAATCATATCAGCATCTGATCACCTTTCTAAAAAATTATCGGCAGCAAATACATACGTGCATCCCAAAATGCAAAACACATTCCTCTCAAAAAGTTTCCGCGAATTGAATTTTCCTTACTAACAACTAAAAAAAAGAATTACAGTTGAAAATTCCTTTTTGCTTCGTTTTCGCTAAAAACTGTGTTAGCTAAACACGAAGTGGAAAACGAAATTGACCAAGATAACGCTTCCAATAACGCAGAAAGAAGATAAGGAAAAAAAAATACTTCCTTCCTCGCCAACTTTTCGAAACAAAAAACATTAAAACAGGCGGGTTGTGGAACTTTGTACCGGGACTGGTACTTCTTCCATCCACCATCTCTAAACGGCAAATTGATTTTTCCACCAGAGCTAATTATCGCGCGGAGGTAGTACAGCCCCTAATTCTCGGTCTCCACTTAGAAGTGGTGGGGCAGCCATTTTGGGGATGAAAAGATCTTCCTGTAATTACACGAGCTAGCAGGCGAGCCTAAAATTGATGAAGAACACCGCCCCGGCACGGACGGCAACTTTTATTAAGATTTAGAAAGCGCCTCTTTAAAGAACAAAGATGCATTTTTTAAATGAAGTATTTAGACAAAAGTGTGTCCCATATTGGAATTGTTTAGTAAATAAATCAGTACTTGTAATTTTTTTCTAATACAGAATCATTTCAGCTTTTTTTAGCCTTGTCATGTAAATTTACATTTCTTGCTGTTGAGTTTTCAATGGGTGTAACCATTATACAAGTCAAAACTGACTTGAGACAACAGTACATCTCCTAATTATTCGTCTCCGCTTAGAAGTGGTGGGGAATCCATTTTGGACATGAAAAGATCTTCCTGTAATTGCACGAGTTATCAGGCAAGCACAAAATTGATGAGCAACAGCACATCAACATGAAGGGCAATTTTTAAAAGAAAAAGTAAAGGCAAAGCCTCTTCAAAAAACGAAGTTCCATTTTTAACAGTACTCCGACAAAAGTATGTCCCATATTGTAATTGTTAAAAAACAAATCTTGTTATTTTTATCTATTGCAGGATTATTCGAGTTTTCTGTTAATTTATAGATGGGTTTACCTCTTCTCGCTCACTAGTAGTCACTACTTCTACCACTTCCACCAGCCTCTAATTCTCGGTCTGCACTTAGAAGTGGTGGGACAGCCATTTTGGACATGAAAAGATCTTCCTGTAATTACACTAGCTAGCAGGTGAGCCAAAAATAGTTGAACAACAGCGCTTCGGTACGAAAGGCAATTTTATTAAGATTTAGAAAAGGACTCTTTGTAGAAAATTTTTTTGATGAAGTATTTAGACAAAAGTGTGTCCCATACTGTAATTGGTGAATAAATAAATCAGTACATATCATTTATCTGTAATCATCTTATCTTTTAGGATCATTTGAGATTTTTTTTAGAGTTGACCTGTAAATTTACAGGTTTTGCTGATCAATTTTCAGCGGGAGTACCCAATTAGGCAAGTCAAAACTGACAGAAGACGTAAGATGACATTGCAGCGTCTAATTCTTGGTCCCCACTTAGAAGTGGGGAGTTATCCATTTTGTACATGAAAAGATTTTTCTGTAATTACACGTGTTAGTAGGTAAGCCCAAATTTCATGAATAGCACTCCGGTACGAAGGGAAATTTTTGTAAGAAAAAGAAAAGACAAAGTATTTCTAAAGAGCAAAATTGCATTTTTTAATGGCTTTTTGACAAAAGTGTCCCGTATTGGAATTGTTGAAAAAAAATCAGTAATTGCTATTGATTTGAGATCGTTTTCGTGTTGTCTTTTACATTTAATGGACTTACTGATTATTTATCAATATGAATGCCACTCTGGCAATTAATAACAAAGAGTAGACACGAGTTGATATCACGGCCCTTAATTCTCAGTCTCCATTTAGGAGTGTTGGGGTATTCATTTTGGACATGAAGAGATCTTCCTGTAATTACACGAGTTAGCAGGCATGTCCAACATTGATGAACAGCATCACACCGGTACGAAAGGCAATTTTTGTAAGTAAAGAAAAGACAAGGTATTTAGAGAAAAGTGTGTCAAATATTGGAATTGTTGAAAACTCATATCAGTATTTGATATTTATATCTAATGCAGGATCATTTGAGATCTTTTAGCTTTGAATTGTAAATGTACAGATTTTGCTGATCATTTTTCAATGAGAGTATTACTTTCGCTTGTCAAAACTGAGAGAAATGGGAGACGTCATTACGGCTATTAATTCTCGATCTACACTTAGAAATGGTGGGATAGCCATTTTAGAAAAATGTTGCTATGTAAAATTATTTTACATTGTAGCGTAATTCTTGTATTCTTGCTGCATAACAGTGCTTCTTCCTTTCATTGGCAAAAGAGTATCCCAGTGGCGTTCAGGCGAAATTGTCAGTTGAACTCCAGACTCTCACCAGAGAGGAAGTACAACACATCCTGCGCTCCCGCTGAGAAATGTTCAGCTTATAATCTCTCTGCCGAGAGGAAATATATTTAGTGCAACTCTGTTTATTAATTGGGCTACAGATTCTCACTCGGAGAAGAAGTATATTTCACGCATCCTGCGCGTAGCTGAATATTGGGGTCCCAGAAATCTGTAATTATCTGTCTTTAAAATTGTTAAATAGTGTATGTTAAGTCTCTATTTGTATGTTTGTGGTGTTTGTGCGTGTGTAAATAAAGATGGGAGTTCTCCAAAATGTGCCACATCCATTTGCAATCTGGTTGTCAACAGCCATACAACTACAACGCAATAATAGCACCAATATTGACACATATTTAACTTTATATATGGCTACTGTTATTTTCTATGTCATGTGATTGGACTCAGGTCATTTGAAATTACAGCAGATGTAACAGATTCAATTTTACCCAGGGAGGAACACGAGGAATGTTTGTTACGCTGCTGTCACATTTCTTCTACACATTTTTTATATATATCTATAAAATCTGTCTTGACTTATCCATAATCAGACTTTTTCCAGTGATTGCAACGCACTTCCTTAACGAATAATAAATTATGATTTTTCTGCACTCTAGATTCAATGCTTAGTTGCTGAAACATTAAAAAAGTTTATTTGTGTAAATAATTTTTTTAAAGTTTAAAAATGTGCAATTTTTCCTTTTCTTAAAAAATATAACCGCATTAACTACATTTTTAATAAAGTTTCAAAACTCATTAGAAAGATAAACACGCATCTTAATTATCCGGCCTTCTTCAATGCAGACAAAAAAAAACATTTTTAAAATAATAATAAACATTTCCAAGAATTTAATAGACATTTTCAAATTTAAATTGAAGAATCCAGAAATAAAATAAAAGAAACATAAAAATTTTTACCAAGAAAGAATAAACATAATTTTATTTTCCTACATTAAAATTGTTTTAAAAGGTTTTTCTATTAAATTATTTCATGAAAAAATTGTAAATTGATGGTAAAAATTTAAAATTAATTAACTTTCAGACAACTATCTTAAAAAGTGTTGTCGTTGTCGATCTACAATAAAACTGCGTTTAATTTCTTTTGAATTATAATTATTTTATCATTTATTTTTCTTTAAGAAACCAACAAAATAAATAAATAAAATAAAAATCAGTAATTTATGTCTTATTAATTTTATTTGCATGCTAAGATCTAATGGGATTTTAATATTTTATAAATATTTGAAAAAGTCCTTAATAAATCAACTTTAATAAGAAATATTAAGTGAAATGCATTATTTAAATGCCTTTTTTTTATTTATATTTCGACAGAACTTTATCCTGAAACATCTCAAAACAAGTATAAATCTGAGCAAAAGAATCAAAAAATGAATAAGCAGTAAATTAATGGAATGTTTTCCGCATTTCGAAAAGATAAGCAAAAGATAAGACAAAAGATAAAATTAAATATAGTCTTAAAGTATTTGCAATGCTTCTGTTTGATAAGATTATTAAAATTTTATTTTATTATTTATTGATTTCTTTTTATAAAGACGAGTACACCATCAGAAAACAAATAATCCATTCTACAAATCCAATTATGTTTTCTGGATGTAAACTTTTTCCATTTTAAATTAATAACGAGACACGACTGTAAAAGTTACATACAAGTAATAAAAGAAAATCCCGTTCGAAACTCCTTGATAGTGAAACATATTTGAAATCTGGCTCTTTTACTAGTGTTTTCGAATGGCCAACACTTTGATCTGCATTATTCTCCACTTGAAAAAATAGACTTAGCAGTTCCAACGTTATTCAGGTGGAGGGAAGGCCTACTAAGGGGGCAGGAAGGCTGCTTACACAATTATATGTACTGTGTTACTTCAGTTTTAAGGGAGCTTGAAACCATCTTTCCACCCCTTCTCGATTCCAACATAAGGACATTCCGGCTCACAAATTTACAGCACCCAAACATGACTATGTTATTTAAAGTAACTAGCGATCGTCAAATAAATTCTTAGTTAACAATGTTTAGTTAAAAGACGTTTGATATCTTTTTAAAGTCGAGTTCGTGTTCCAGTAGTAATCTGTGCTGGTATCATGTACGATTATCATTGCTTTGTAATCACTCTCTCAAATAAAAAGAGATTCGATGGTGATTATGCATTTTAGATAAATAATCAGATTCCTGGTGGAAGTTTCCGAGTTTTCTCCCATAAAACAGGCAAATGGGGGGTAGAAACCCCTAAAAGTCCTCCTCTATCACCTGTCGGTTGTCTGTTCGTAGTATTTAATAAAAAGAGGCTCAGAGATGTTTTACCTAGAAGATAGACCTTGAGATGTTTACCTCAGAGATGTTAAAGCCGTCCTTCGTGCTAATTATGTACATTATTGTAGGTAAACTAATCAGCAAGAGTTATATCTTTGGAAAATATTTGTTGTTTGCTATCTCACTTCTCTTACAGATATATATTGTATTGGAAAAAAGTGGAGGCTGCAGTTAACAGATCTTTTTTGTGTTGCGCCCTGGGTAACGATGAATCTACTACATCTGTTCTCGTTTCAAATGGCATGGGCCCAAACATATTTTAGGATTCCCGACATTTTTGATCTAAATTGTTCACCACTAGAATGTAAAAATGTAGTTGATTTCTCGCCTTCCCCGACTTATCGAGTCAAAGAGAAGATTATTCCGACTTTCAGATTTATATTGCCGAAACCTGTTCTGTGTAATGGAAGAAGATTGTAGATCGTTCATTAATACATTATGGATAGTTTACGTATATTAGATAATTTTTTATGTCTACCTGTCCCGAATGAAACTTTTTCAATACGCCAACTTTACCTGTCACTATCTGGTCTATATCTCTCTCTCTGAAATTTGGCTTTTCTCTGTTGGTTTGTTTTGAAGATGTCTCCAATTAAGAGAAGCTATTTTATGACTGTCCTATATTCATATAAATATGATAACAATTTAATATCGCCACGTTACTAAATCCAATGACTTGAGTAACAATTAGCAAGGTAATCAATGATCGTCGTAATTATTGTGCCATGCATCAGTGAGCCTTCTGTTCCATATATGTATACCATCGACCGCCCACCGAAAGAATGAATAAGGAAGGATTTGTTTTACATGAATGGACCTCTGTCCCACGTATGTGTATCACTTACAACCCTCCAAAAGAGTGATTAAGGAAGGATTTGCTTTAAAATGTAAACCTTCTGCTATACCAGGGATGGGCAAACTTTTTCTGTCGCTGGCCTAATATCGGAAGAAAAAAAATATTGTCGGACCAAGATAAATTTTTCTAAAATTTTAAAAACAATATACAAATATTATAATTTAAATATGTTAATGAGATGAATGAAACTGCGATTTCGTTTTTAAAAGTTCCTTTTATTGAGGTTAGAAGTGAGATGTACTTATTCTAAGGAACGAGGCTCAATGCTCATCTGTCAGTCTATTTCTGAAATAATTCTTTCTAAGGTTCACAGTTGAAAACACTTGTTCACATGTATAAGATGAAGCAAACATAGCACTGATTTTCTGGGTGTGAGATATTAAATTTGGGAAACTTACTTTCGATAATGATTTGTAAAATTCTAACTTGCTGGCGCCAGTCTGCAGTTATAACACAAAGAACTTCCGCTTTTAACACGTTACCGATCGAGAGTTGTCTGTGCTTGCTATTTCCGTCGATTTATGTTTTGTAGAAAAAAAATAGAGAGAAAGTTAAAAGATTATCAGTCCTTTGAAAAAAAAGGAAGAAAAAAATAATATTTCATCAAAGCAGAAAAGGAGATGGATATGTAATATATAAATATATATATTTTTTAATTTTCCTCGGACAGACAAATTAAAATTCTATCCGCGGGCCGGATAGAACCTTCCGGAGGCCGGAATTGGCCCGCGGGCCGTAGTTTGCCCATCCCTGTGCTTGACATATGTATATCATGAACAGCCCTCCGAAAGAGTGATTAAGGTAGGATTTTCTTTACATTGGTTGGCTTTTTATCCACGTGTGTCCTTGTCGCAGTTTGAAAGTTAAAATATAATCTTATAATCCAAAAAATACTTTTTGATGTGTGATCCCTATTAATTAGGTGCTGGTTTGCATTAGATATACAATCAAGAGCCAAAACATTATGACCACGTGTTAATAACGAGTTGGCCCAACTTTGGTGCGCAACACAGCTTCAATCCGCCTTGGCATGGATTAATACCACCACTTAATACCAGTTAAATACCACTTCCACCTGATCACGTGCCTTCCACGTCATCCAGGCGAGTTCATTGCAAAATGTAGGGGTCGTCATAATGTTTTGGCTCTTGAGTGTAAATTGCTACAATTTTGATAAACAATATCTTAAGAGTTCTGAAGAATGCAATGAAAGGTCTTACTTGGAGCAAGCTATGAGAGCAGATAAGTAAAACACGCAGCACAACACATCCGCTCTTCCAACAATATTGGATACCTGGAAAGAGAAATAGAACAATAAAAAAAATTTGCAAAACAAGCATTTTAAACTAATAAAGAATAATTATCAATTTATTATTCATTTTTAAATGACATATCTTCAGTCAGTCAGTTTGTAATTTTCGGAATTACTTGGCCCCGCAGGGGCCTAACTCCTGTCTGCAAAGTAGGAAGCATGGTAGGTAAAGTTCATGAAATAAAAGTCAAAGCAGCAAGTGACCAAGGTCTGTCCCAGTTCAAAGTAAGTTTAAAAGAGCAAAGGAAAAAAAATATTTTTAATAATATAATTAAGAGAGCTATTAAAATAAAGTAAAAATAAAAAGCAAAAATCAATTAAGAATACACCACAGAATGGAGTTACAGCTGCTAGAAATGATGACTAAAGGAACAGGTCAGGGTGCTCCTGACGACTGAGCCAGAACGTCTAGGGTAGTCGCAAGTTGTGTAAGACCACCCATAGGGCGTTTAGCATTCTCCGGCAATGACATATCTTCTATTATATACATTATACTATATATATATTATTATTATTCAAATATAATGGTATATAGGTTAGAAAAGTATCATTCATATAAATGGATATCAGCTACTATCAGCCAATAAATGGCTAGAAAAGTAATATCCTGTTTCTTCATTTGTTTTTAAATTACCCCATAGACACCTACCAAGACCCAACAAATCTATATAAATATATGTGTGTGTGTCACAGGATTTTTCTTAATCTTCACCATTCACTGTCGTTCTTTATTTTTATTTATTTATTTTAGAAATTTATCATTTATTTTCAAGAACCTCCTACATTTTATGAAATACAAATAAAACATCTGGCGACGTTTCTGAATGCGACTCTAATCGTTGTGAAGATGCCATTATAATAATAAACTTAAGTCATCTTTCTAATATTTTTCTTCTAATGCAGCTGGCAAATAAATTGTGATCTTTTATGCCATGAAAGGGCTCATTCGTTTTCACTTTACAACCGGGGGCCCGTGTACGATGGTAAAAACGGAGTAACAATAACAACGCTCTATGATCCTATTAGGACCAGGACCTATGGCTTAAGTGGAGAACCATTACAAACACCCATGGCAACGCCGGGATTTGAACCCGTGGTACCGAACCATTAGCCATTCGGCCATCAGGCCCCGTCATTCTAATATATAGATTTGAATTTTAACATGAATTTATTCCAATACATAGAATTTGCTTAATCTTTACCATTTAACTTAACTCCATTATCATTAACTTCGTTAAATTTAAAATAGCATTCCAATACATGTACATGAGGTCCTGAATGGCAGAGGGGCTACGCGCTCTGGCTCTCGGTACCACAGGTTTCGGGTTCGAGTCCCGGTGCTGCATGGATGTTTGTAGTGGTTCGGAATCCACTTTAAACCGTAGGTCCCGGTCAAACATAATCGTAGTTTTACGGGGGAAATAAAAAATGAAACATCTACGTCCGTAGCTTATCTTCTAAATGCTGCACGCAATCCTGGGATACCATTATAATAATGAGTAACGTCGGTCTAATATTTTTTGCTTCTAAGGCATCCAAGACAGCTGTGTAAGTGTTTGGAAGCTGCATTAGACAAAAAAAATACACGTACATGAATTTTAACATGGATTCATTCCAATACATGAATTTGCTTAATCTTCACCATTTTTTTTGTTCTTTTTATTATAACTATTACTTTTTTTTTTGAAAATCATCAATTATTTTAAGGAATCCCTCATTTTACGAAATAAAAATGAAGGCTAATCAAAGTCTCAAAAGGTCTCTAAAGTTTCTAAAGGTGTCTCTAATCGTTGTGGAGATACCTTTATATCAATAAACTTGAGTCATCATTTCAATATGCCACATGAATTTGCTTAATTTTCACTATTTTTAATAATATTATTATTACTTTGAAAATCACCATTCATTTTCAAGAACATCCCTTGTTTTACGAAATAAAAATGAAACATCTAGCATAGTTTCTAAAGGCAACTCCAATCGTTGTGTAGATGCCATTATATCAATAAACTTAAGTTATCATTCTAATATATGGAATTGAATTTGAGCTTGAATTCATTCCATTGAATTCATACATTAATTTGCTTAATCTTCAGCATTTAACTTAACTCCATTACCATTAACTTCATTAAATTTAAATCATCATTTCAATACATGCACATAAATTTGAACATGGATTCATTCCAATACATAAATTTGCCACAAGAATTCGCTTCCTTTTTTCCTTTTTTCTATTCATCCTTTTTCCGTTCTTTTTTTAATTATTATTACTTCTTTTTGGAAATCATCAATTATTTTAAAACATCTCTCATTTTACGAAATAAAAATGAAGGCTAATCAAAGTCTCAAAAGGTCTCTAAAGTTTCTAAAGGTGTCTCTAATCGTTGTGGAGATATCATTATAACAATAAACTTAAGTCATCATTCCAATATTCGCCGTGGTAGAAACACTTCGATTTCAACAATTCACTTCCAACAATTCCGCAAATCAAACGACCGGAAGATTTCACAAACAGATAATAATGCACACAGAACCCATTCCTTACACTAATCGAATGGAGCTTTTCCCGCCATGATTTATGGCCCACCCGAACAAAGACATCCCCATATTTTACGAACAATGCTAGGAACTGTTCCAGAACCGCCTACATTATCGGCACTACATCGGGCACTGCAATTAAACGCATTGACATGGGCGCGAGTGCGCATTCATCACCCCGTGTTCCTCCCATGGCCAATAAATCGGGCAATCATCGTAAACAAAGACGATGAACGATGCCTTTAAACACCTGGCTCCATTATGCGAGCAATCCTCGCCGATTATTATTTTCATACACTAATGAATAGCCGACTACCATAAGAATTTGCATAACTCTCTCTCTCTCTGAAATCCCCAACAAATAGCGACTCGTTACGTAATCATAAGGACCAATGAAAAGAAGCGGTTATTCCTGTCCTTATCTCCAGCGCTGTGGTAATTAACCCCTAATTCATTCTAATATTATGCGAGTTTACAACCGCACCATTTCCATAACACTTCGGTTCAATCAGGCAGGCGATAATGGAACCCCCCTTCCCCACCCCCTTTCTCACAATCCTCCTGGGACTCAAGTCGTTTTCCACCAAGGAACGCGGGCCACCCCTCAAGATGCTGCTTCGTTATCGTTTGCGTCGTTAAACGGGCGACACTATCTTAATTAAAATCGGCTCCGTTTAAGATAACGTCTGCCAATGCTTTTGCGCTCGTTTCGTTCGAAACTTTTGTTCTGGACTCAATATTTGACCTCGGAAAGCGGCGGGAAGCTTTGTCATTCTAATCTGCTCTTTAGTTCTTCTGGTTTGCGAAAGGAAAAGTGAATGTTTGTTGCGTATGAAGCAAATGGAGGGGAAGTCAAGGAAGGAGATCGATTAATTAACAGACTGTATGAGTGGTAAAACACTGATTGGCAGATTAGAAAGTAGCGCGAGATTTGGATCTTTGTATAGAGTGCTTGTATAGGTATTTTTTAAAACAATGAGCATACGTTTTAGAAAAATTACGGTGGTGTTTCCATATATGCGCTTTTTATTTTCAGATCTTTGGACGGATATCAGTGTTCTGATATAAGGTCGTTTATTTGTTAAAAACATTTGGATGGTTATCAGTGTTTCCATATACATCCTTTATTCGTTCCAGATCTTTGGATGGATACCAATGTTTCCATGTACTTCCTTTATTCGTTCCAGATCTTTGGATGGATATCAATGTTTCCATATACATCCTTTATTCGTTCCAGATCTTTGGATGGATATCAATGTTTCCATTTCCAGATCTTTGGATGGATACCAATGTTTCCATATACATCCTTTATTCGTTCCAGATCTTTGGATTGGATACCAATGTTTCCATGTACTTCCTTTATTCGTTCCAGATCTTTGGATGGATACCAATGTTTCCATATACATCCTTTATTCGTTCCAGATCTTTGGATGGATATCAATGTTTCCATATACATCCTTTATTCGTTCCAGATCTTTGGATGGATATCAATGTTTCCATATACATCCTTTATTCGTTCCAGATCTTTGGATGGATACCAATGTTTCCATATACATCCTTTATTCGTTCCAGATCTTTGGATGGATATCAATGTTTCCATATACATCCTTTATTCGTTTCAGATCTTTGGATGGATACCAATGTTTCCATGTACTTCCTTTATTCGTTCCAGATCTTTGGATGGATACCAGTGTTTCCATATACATCCTTTATTCGTTCCAGATCTTTGGATGGATATCAATGTTTCCATATACATCCTTTATTCGTTCCAGATCTTTGGATTGATACCAATGTTTCCATGTACTTCCTTTATTCGTTCCAGATCTTTGGATGGATACCAGTGTTTCCATATACATCCTTTATTCGTTCCAGATCTTTGGATGGATATCAATGTTTCCATATACATCCTTTATTCGTTCCAGATCTTTGATTGATACCAATGTTTCCATGTACTTCCTTTATTCGTTCCAGATCTTTGGATGGATACCAGTGTTTCCATATACATCCTTTATTCGTTCCAGATCTTTGGATGGATACCAATGTTTCCATGTACTTCCTTTATTCGTTCCAGATCTTTGGATTGATACCAATGTTTCCATATACATCCTTTATTCGTTCCAGATCTTTGGATGGATACCAGTGTTTCCATATACATCCTTTATTCGTTCCAGATCTTTGGATGGATACCAATGTTTCCATATACATCCTTTATTCGTTCCAGATCTTTGGATGGATACCAATGTTTCCATGTACTTCCTTTATTCGTTCCAGATCTTTGGATGGATACCAGTGTTTCCATATACATCCTTTATTCGTTCCAGATCTTTGGATGGATATCAATGTTTCCATATACATCCTTTATTCGTTCCAGATCTTTGGATGGATACCAATGTTTCCATATACATCCTTTATTCGTTCCAGATCTTTGGATGGATATCAATGTTTCCATATACATCCTTTATTCGTTCCAGATCTTTGGATGGATACCAATGTTTCCATATACATCCTTTATTCGTTCCAGATCTTTGGATGGATATCAATGTTTCCATATACATCCTTTATTCGTTCCAGATCTTGGGATTGTTAAAAATGTTTCCATGTACTTCCTTTATTCCAGATCTTTGGATGGATAGCAATGTTTCCATATACATCCTTCATTCGTTTCCAGATCTTTGGATGGATAGCAATGTTTCCATATAGATCCTTTATTCGTTCCAGATCTTTGGATGGATACCAATGTTTCCATGTACTTCCTTTATTCGTTCCACATCGTCGGATGATATATCGTTTATTCGTTCTAGGTCTTTGGATGTATAGCAGTGCTTCGATATACATCGCTTATTCGTTTTAGGTCTTTGGATGGATATCAATGTTTCTATATACATTGTTTATTTGTTCTAGGTCTTTAATGTATATCAGTGTTTCGATACACTTAAAAGATACCCTTTATACATTCCAGATCTTTCGATGGATATCAGTGTTTTCATATACGTCCTTTATTCGTTCCAGATCTTTGGAGGGATATCAATGTCTAGATATAAGTCCTTTATTCGTTCCAGATGTTTGGATGAATATCAAACACAACGTAAATCAAACTTTTCCAATAAAAAGTAAGAAGGAAAGGATTACATCAGCACTTCTTTCATTATACATAAATAATACTTTCTAGATCTTCGGACTGATGCGAAATAAGTTTTGTATCAAACGAATTTTTCCAATACAAAAAAAATTAAGAGGAAATGATTACATCACTACTTCTTTCAATATACATCAATAATACGTTCCAATTCTTTGGAATGATACCAAACAAGACATACACCAAAAAATTATCCGAAACAAAATAATTCAGATGAAATTATTACATCAATACTTTTTTTCGGTAGTAATTTTTATTTTAATAATAAATTCGTTACACTGATACAAACATCATGCAAACGCAAATTAATAATAAAAATTATTACATCAATATTTATTTCGGTATATGTCAATAATTCCATCCATATATACATGACTTATACCGAACGAAATTTTCCAATACAAAATAATATAGAGAAAACGATTGAATTGATATTTATTTAAAACATTAATGTTAACGATGCGTTTTTTATCTTGAAATGATGCTGAAATACGTCATGTACCAAACGAAATTTTCTAATTCAAATTATAAAGAGGAACTTATTACATCAATACTTATTTCGGTATACCTCAATAATATGTTCTTGATCGTTGGATTGATACCAAACGCATTTTTCAACTGAAAATAATAAAGAACAAATTATTACATCAGTGCTTATTTCGGCATGCCTCAATAATATGTTCCAGATCGTTGAACTGATACCAAACGAGACGTATACCAAACGAAATTTTCCTTTGCAAAATTATTAATTATTATCCTTATGCGAATGAATACGTCGGTAATAATGCATATTTAAAGAATACGCATACGATTTTTGGATTGATAATGCATGATGCATGATGTATATACCAAACAAAATTTTCAAATACATAATTAGTAAGGGATAATGATTATATGAATAATTATTTTGGTATTAATACATATCTCAATAATGCGTTTCAAATTTTTGGGGTGATGATAAACATGGCCTATACCAAACGAAATTTTACAATCCAAATTAATAAAGAACAAATTATTACATCAATACTTATTCCGGTATACCTCAATAATATGTTCTTGATATTGTTCCTTTATTGGTCTGATACCAACCACGACGTATACCAAACGAAATTTTTCAATACAAAATTATTAAGGGAAAATGCTTAGGCGAATACATATGTCGGTAATAATACATATTTCAATAATCCGCAAACGATTTTCGGATTGATACAACACATGATGTATACCAAACGAAATTTTCCAATATATAATAGTAAGGGCAAGTAATTATATGTATACTTATTTCGGTATTAAGACGTATTTCAATAATACGTTTCAAATTTTCGGATGATGCCAAACACGACATATACCAAATGAAATTTTCCAAAAAAATAACAAAGAGAAATTCCTTTGTTTCTGCTTTCACTTCAAAATGTTTTGGAAATTTGACGTGTTCTGGTTATTCCATGCCAGGCGTTACCCTGTTGTTGTCAACTAAGCATTTTTCAAAGAAAATGTGACGGAATTGGATTTATTTCAAAGCTGACGTATAGCGAACTTCCAATGCATATTTTTTATGTACATGTGCAGATTTTTATCAGAATGTTAACAAAGCTTTCTGCAAAATGATATTTTTATTATATAGGTTGTTTTAAGCAATATAATAGTCATAACTTTTAACAAAAGAGTATTTTTCTTCCCACTTCTTAGCGGTATGGGGATCTATGCACAAACAAATCAAGTTAACATATATGTAATGTAAAGAGTCTTTTTGAGGAACAATGTCTTTCTTTAGGACAACAAAAGAGACTTAATTTTTCCTGCACGAACTATTTGGGATAACTTTCTCCAATTTAGTAATATCGTCAGCCTTTTTTATAATAGTAGAAGATCTGAAGAACTTCAGCTAGACCATCTAATGTTGATTCGAATCATTATTATCATGTCACCACTAATCCTGCATTATTCAAATGAATGATTATTCTTCTGTCTTAGTTAGAATATACATATTGAACTCTCAAAAAACTTTTCAGGGAAGAAATGTTGATGACATATTTGTGTTCCTATTTTTTGCAAACGTTGGCTCTGTGGTTCTTATTATTACTTTCTTTCTCATACATCAAGTCGAAATTGTTGTAGATCCAGCATTTTTCTATACAAATCACTGTGATATGCCTTTAGGAAGAATGTATGGGTATCATCCCAACAATTAAGCATCACGCTGTAGAAAAACACTGATAATGCAACGTTTTCTGTTTTTCTACGATCTCTGTTTTTAAGTAGACAATTCGCTGTTTTCGAACAATGTAGTGCGACACGCACTACATTGTTCGAAAACACGACGCGTTACGACACGTTAACGATATGGAAATTGTGGCCTATTCCTCTAACACGCTGAAGGAGGCATGCTACTACAGTGCCATGTATGATAATATAATAACAGTAACCAATGTAATTAAATCATTCAGTCCAATTCTAGTGACGCTACTCAAAGGATATTCATTGAGAAGAGTTTGGGGTTGAATTTCGTCATTTACCCCTTACCCTCATTTACCCATTTACCCCTTTCGTCATTTACCCCCTACTCCGTCTTTATCCTAGAAGTGTCAGAGGTGTTTTGAGGTTTATTGTTTTTTCTCACACGTATAATTTTTTCACTCAACACTTCAAAGATTAAAAAAATATCAAATACATAAAAATTATTCATTAACAGCCTTGAATTACGAAGATGTATAAAAATTACAGCATCTATGATATCCTGAAATAAAGTTTAAAAGAAGTGAACGCAGAAACAAAATCTCAGCTTGAGAATACTTTCAATGTCAAACCATCTATAAAGCATCAAGGCATTGACTGTTATGTGATTTTCAGTAAAAAAACAAAACGGAAAACTTCTCCCGGAACTTCAGTATGTCGACATGATCATTTCAAGTCCAAAACAACTAAGACAGTCTACGTCTAACTGATCTGTATTTGGTTATTTTATGAAAATCCTGCAATCCTTCATCAGACAGTGTGATTCGACTCTCCCCTGAATGTGTGATCTATTTAAACCAGATACACTTTGCTAGATCACTCATACATCATCATGGCATTGATTTTTTTTTGTCATTTCTAATAACAGAATGGAGAATTATTCTTCTCAAACCTCACTTGCCGACACGGTCATTTCAGGTTCAAAACAACACGGACATCTACTTCTCGTGAATCGGTTAACTGATCCGTATTTGGTTGTTTTCTGAAAAACCGGAAATCCTTCATCAGACAGTCTGATTCGATTTTTCTCAGAATCTCTTACCTTTTAAAAGCAGAAATTCTCTGCCGGACAACTCATACAATATCAAGTCATTTATTTATTATTGTTCTTTCTAATAACAGAAAGCAGAAGAAATATTCTTCCAAAATTTCAATGGGCCGGCAATACCATTATAGGTCCAAAACAACTAAGATAGTCTACATCTAACTGATCCATATTTGGTTATTTTATGAAAATCCTGAAATCCTTCATCAGCATTTCTGAGACTCTCTGATAGACAGCTCATACAACATGAAGACTTTGACTGTTATGCCATTTCTAATAAAAACAATAAGCTGGATAATTCCCCCACAACTTCAGTACGTCATTCGTCTTACACGATCATTTCAGGTCCAAAACAACAGGAACATCTCGTGTATAGGTTAACTGATTCATAATTGGTTGTTTTCTGAAAAACTTGAAATCCTTCAACAATCTGATTCTATTTTTCCCACAGTCTACTACCTTTTTAAAGCAGAGATTCTCTGACAGATAACTCATGCAAAATCATGGCATTGATTTTGTTGTAATTTCTAATAAGAACAGAAAGCAATGAAATTCTCTCAAACTTCAGTATGTCGACAAGACCATTTCAAGTTCAAAACAAGTGACCATCTGACCGCTTAAGTTAATTGATCCGCATTTGGTTATTTTCTGAAATTTTTGAAATCCTTCATCAAACAGTCAGATTCGAATTTTTCCCGAATTTATTACCTTTTTAAACCAGAGACTCTCTGCCAGACAACTCATATAACATCAATACATTGATTATTTTACATTTCTAATAAGAACAGAAAGCTCGAGAATTATTCTCTCCAATTCTTAGTGTGCCAATATAATAATTTCAGGTACAATACAAAGCGAACGTTTACGTTTCGTAAATCGGTTAACTAATCCATATTTTGGTATTTTATGAAAATTCTGAAATCCTTCCTTAGATTAGTCAGATTCGAATTTTCCACGAATCTGTTACCTTTTTAAAACAGAGATTCCCTGCCAGACAACCCATACAACATCAAAGCATGAACTGCTATGTCACCTCTAATAAGAATGGTAAGCAGAATAATTCTCCCAGAACTTCAGTATGTCGGCATTGCCATTTCATGTCCAAAACAACGCGACCATCTACGTCTTGCGAATGAATTAACTCATCCGTGTTTGGTTATTTTCTGAAAATCCTGAAATCCTTTATCGGGCAGTCTGATTCATTTTTTTTTTTTCTAGGGTCTTTTTTTTAAACCAGAAATACACCTCATCTGGTCAGGGTAGATCGAATTCAAATCAATTCCTTAAGTGCCATTTGTCCACTAACCATTTATGATTAACGTACCATTAGTTATGATATGTCAAGTATCCCCTACGCATTATAGTGATAACATAACGGGAGTGCAATTTCTTTATTGATTAGTAAGTAGTGTTTACTTTTAGTTTATTTTCTTTCTTAATTTAAATACATATTGGAAGATTTATTATTTCAGATTCAATCAACAACTAAATTCGCACCAAGTTACCTTAACAGAAAGTTACTAGCACATTGGTACTTCATTAATAGAAAGTAACTAGTACAACGTAAACTTTAATAGGAACTTATTACTAACTAGTAATCCTTAATAGAAAGTTGTAAAATAAAATAATAGAATGTTAATAATAGAAAGTTACTACTACAACGTATTTCTTTAATAGAAAGATCCAATGGTACTTCCTTATTAGAAAGTTACTAGTACGACGGTATATTTTTAATGAAAGTTACTAATGCAATGGTAGTCATAAGCGAAAAGTTACAAGTACAAGTACGTCCTTAATAGTAAGTTACTAGTACGTCCATAATAGTAAGTTACTAGTACGTCCATAATCTGTTCCAGATACTTGGAATTTTAATGTATAGTAAACGAATATTTCTCATAAGAAGTAAAAGAGAAATAATTTATCCGTTCCCATGAAAAAATCTTATTGTGGGAATGTTTAAAGTAATTTAAACACTGCTTAATACTAAAATACGTAAGTATAAAAACAGTTCGATAAAATGCATAAAAGAATATTTACTAAATTGGGGCCTGAATGGCCGAGTGGCTAGCGCTGTGGCGCTCGGTACCCCAGTTTCGGGTTCGAGTCCCGGCGGTACCATGGATGTTTGCAGTGGTTCAGAATCCACTATAAACCGTAGGTCCCGGCCTAATATGATCGTAGAGCGTTACGGGGGCATTGTTACTCCGCGTCCGTGGCTTTTCTTTAAGTTACACGCGCCCCCTGGGTAATGCAAAGTGAGTAACGTCTATGCAGCGTTTGCCTTAAGGCATCCAAGACCTAGCTGTCTAAGTGTTTGCCAGCTGCATTAGAAAGAAAATATTTACTAAATTAAATATTCGCCTTTAAGTCTTTTTCCCTACTTGGATTGTTGAGGATTACCAGATTTGACGTTTACTAAATATTTGAACCGAAGAACTTTGCTTCTACCTTCTCCTCAGGAAATGGCACACTTTCTAGTCATTCCTACTATGGCTTGTTTGAGTTTGCTGGAAAGAGGGGAAGTACTTTCGTTCCAAAGGTTTTGACATACATAGCTTTTGAACAACATCTAAAAAAGCTTTTGAAACATGCAATTCGTATTCTAAATAAAAATTGTATGCGAAAAAAATTTTTCGTGAACTTAAAAAGGACGTATTTCAAGTTGGACATATTCCAAAGAGGGCATAAATCAAGGTAAGACTGCACTTAAACTTAGTACTATTGTACATTTATTATATCATTCGATTATAAAATTGTTTTTCTCCTTAAAAGGATGGTGGTGACTGTGTTCTGCGCATCTTCTGTTTTCATGCGCAAGCTATAAATGTTTTTGACATTCATCCATTTGACAAAATTTTAATTCTCGTGTATCGTATTCCTATATCAAACAAAATGTCGTATACTAAACAAAATTTGTGACCATACATAATATAGACCAAGTTGGATTAATAACAAAGCGGATGTAAACGGATATGTGTGCTTTCAGCTATTGGGAAGTTGTGACAAAATTCTGGGGTATTTGGATCTTTGCATCCTATTGTACATTCTATGAAGGAATCCTGTTTGGATTTTTGGATCCTATTGTACATTGTATGAAAGAGTTCTATTTGGATTTTCAGATGCTATTGCACTTTCTATGAAGAAGTTCATAATAGGAATAACAAAAAGATACAAGGAGGTACGTACCGCTTCGGTGTGCACTGGGTGCGCCGCGAACATGAGTGCCGCCATGAGGGAGGTGTCTCTTCTCCAGGCCAACACCTCCCTGCAGAAGTACAACAGCAACACCACCGCCAGAGCATGCAGCAGAACATTGGTGGCATGGAACGAGAACACGCCGCCACCCAGCATCCAGTTCAGCCTACAACCAGAATGTATATTTAGTGCTTGTTGGAATCACACATATTAAATTAAGTAACGGATCTTCAAAACGGAAAAGTTCACATTAAGATTAAAAATTTACATTTGGGATATTTTTTTGAAATTTAATTGATTCGTTGGTTAATTTATTTATTTATTTATTTTTTTGTATTAATAAAAGTTTTTAAATTTTGATTCTCCCAAAATTTATTCGTTTAGATGATTCGTTCAAAAATTATTCGTGTAAAAATTTGATTCGTTAAAAATATATATATATTTTTCCCAATGCAGCTGGCAAACAGACATGGACGTCTTTGCATGCCTATAAGGACTGCACCGATGTTATTCACTTTGTATTACCCAGGGGGTGCGTGTAACTTGATGGTAAGCCACGGACGCGGAGTAACAATGCCCCCGCAGCTCTCTACGATCCTATTAGGACCGGGACCTACGGCTTAAAGTGGATTCCGAACCACTACAACACGCTAGCCATTCACGCTAGCGCTAGCCATTCGGCCCTCAGGCCCCTCGTACAAAATATTTGTTTGGAAATTTGATTCTTTTACAGCTTATTCGTTTGAAAATTTGATTCGTTCAAAACTTATTCGTTATTAAATGTTCTGTTCCTTCATGAAGCAGGAATACAACGCGTTGGCCTATTATCCTTTTCTACCGGTTGCCAGATATGAGCACAATAGATGCATACATGTTTGCACCAAAGCTGTTCCCAAAACCCTGTAGGTACCCTGATGGTATTTTTGAAAGCATTAGCCAGAAATATAGTCCTACTGCTACTACATCAAAAGAGTTAAAAATCGGAGAAAATCGAGAATTGAGCCTGACGATAAAAATCATTTTAGAGGAAGCGGTGTCTCAAAATGTGGAGCAGTGCACATAAAAACAAAGTTAAAATTATAACATGAAGGAAAACATATCGTCCCTATCCCCAAGCAAGAAAAGAAAGATAGCATATTTATGTTTATATTGTCAACACCCTGTTTGTTTTGAACGTACAAAAAAAAAAAAAAAAAATAAACGTATTCTAAATAAAAATTGTATACAAAACAAACTTTTCTCGCTCGAAAAAGGACGTAAATCAAGTTGGAAATATTCCAAAGAGGATGTAAACCAAGGACTAAGGACCAAGGAAAACCATATATATATTTACAAATATTTTCCTTAACGCATTACATGTATACATATTTCCAGTTTCGATGCTTTTTCTCCAGCATTACACACTATTTTAAGATTAATTTTTTCAATTTACACGTAAAAGTATATTTTTGATAAACTTCCGTCTGGCAACGTTGTACTTCGAATTCATTCGGAGAATGTTATTACTTTTATCCAAATGAATCCTAAAGAAATCTGAAGCCATTAAGCAAAAAATTGCACCAAAGTTTCGCTTTTAAACCAAGACTCATTCACCAAAGAATATTTTCAGACATGAAACAATGCATATTCCTTTCAGAAAATGAGCGAGAGTTATCTGTAACCGAATTACTTTTGCTCATCCGAGCTTCTACCAGAAGATAAAGAGTGACCATTTGCGCGGAAGAAGTGCGTGACTTTCTCCGCAAACTTGTTTACCATCTCCAGGAATCGGAAGTTTTAACTCACGGTTCCATTAAATATTACAGAAATTGAATAAACTCTGGAAAAGGGCCTTCGAATAGTTCCGTTTTTCGTGGGAGGTAGAAGGTGTAAGAGCTAAATTTAAAATTCCATTTTCCGAATTCGCCTTCATGCACTTTGTTCCAATCAAAGGAGGAGTTTTACATTAATCAAACTGCATCTGACACTTCTTGCTTCAGGGTTTGGGAATCTCTACTTTCACACTACCATTCCTTTTTTTTTTTACTTTGTTTGCTTTCTTCTTAAAAAGGTAAGACGCCAGTGAAATAATTGAATTTCTTTTGCCTTCTATTCGTTGGAGGGCTTACGTTTTTAAACTCGCCTTCTAAAATTGCGTTCGCTTTTAAGTTGGAATTAATATCGATCTCGAGGTGGAAATGGCAGCTCACTATCTTGAATTAAATGTGATTAACGAAGAAGGTATCGTGGATGATACGTTTGAGTTCACGCAAAACTACCTCGGGCATTCATTGCTTCCATTCCAACATGCTCGGCTATTCTTTATAGAAAGATTAAATATTAATATGCCACATTACAGATACAAAAGGTAAATTTTTGCATTATCATTGTATCATTGATCCTTATCACTGTATCATTGATCATTTTTATTGTATCATTGTATGATTCATCATTATCATTGTATGATTCATCATTATCATTGTATCATTCATCATTATCATTGTATGATTCATCATTATCATTGTATCATTCATCATTATCATTGTATGATTCATCATTATCATTGTATCATTCATCATTATCATTGTATCATTGTCGATATCATTGCAACATTGATCATGATCACTCATTATCAATGTATTATTGATCATTGATCATTTTTATTAACATTGATCATTATTACTATCATTATCATTGTATTATTGATCATTGTCTTTATCATTGTAACATTATCCTTTTATTATTGATCATTATCATTGGATCCTTGTCTTAATCGTTGTAACATTATAATTGGATCATTGATCAATAATACATTGATAATGACAGTGATCATTATCATTGTATGATTCATCATTATCATTGTATCATTCATCATTATCATTGTATCATTCATCATTATCATTGTATCATTGTCGATATCATTGCAACATTGATCATGATCACTCATTATCAATGTATTATTGATCATTGATCATTTTTATTAACATTGATCATTATTACTATCATTATCATTGTATTATTGATCATTGTCTTTATCATTGTAACATTATCCTTTTATTATTGATCATTATCATTGGATCATTGTCTTTATCATTGTAACATTATAATTGGATCATTGATCATTATCATTGTCTTTAGCATTATAACATTATCAGTTTATCATTGTCTTTAGCATTATAACATTATCAGTTTATCATTGTTAACTTCTTTGATCATTGTCTTTATCATTGTAATATTATCCTTTTAGCATTAATCATTAACATTGGATCATTGTCATTATCATTGAAACATTGACCATTATCATTGTATCATTGGTTTGGAATCTCTACTTTAACACTACCATTCCTTTTTTTCCGTTTGTTTGCTGCTCCTTAAAAAGGTAAGACGCCAGTGAAATAATTGAATTTCTTTTGCCTCCTATTCGTTGGGGGGGCTTACGTTTTTAAACTCGCCTTCTAAAATTGCGTTCGCTTTTAAGTTGGAATTAATATCGATCTCGAGGTGGAAGTGGCAGCTCGCTATCTTGAATTAAATGTGATTAACGAAGAAGGTATCGTGGGTGATACGTTTGAATTCACGCAAAACTACCTCGGGCATTCATTGCTTCCATTCCAACATGCTCGGCTATTCTTTATAGAAAGATTAAATATTGATATGCCACATTACAGATACAAAAGGTAAATTTTTGCATTATCATTGTATCATTGATCCTTATCACTGTATCATTGATCATTTTTATTGTATCATTGTATGATTCATCATTATCATTGTATGATTCATCATTATCATTGTATGATTCATCATTATCATTGTATCATTCATCATTATCATTGTATCATTCATCATTATCATTGTATCATTGTCGATATCATTGCAACATTGATCATGATTACTGTCATCATCAATGTATTATTGATCATTGATCATTTTTATTAACATTGATCATTATTACTATCATTATCATTGTATTATTGATCAATGTCTTTATCATTGTAACATTATCCTTTTATTATTGATCATTATCATTGGATCATTGTCTTTATCGTTGTAACATTATAATTGGATCATTGATCATTATCAGTGTCTTTAGCATTATAACATTATCAGTTTATCATTGTCTTTAGCATTATAACAATCAGTTTATCATTGTCTTTATCATTATGACATTATCAGTTTATCATTGTCTTTATCATTATAACATTATCAGTTTATCATTGTTAACTTCTTTGATCATTGTCTTTATCATTGTAATATTATCCTTTTAGCATTAATCATTATCATTGGATCATTGTCATTATCATTGAAACATTGACCATTATCATTGTATCATTGGTTTGGAATCTCTACTTTAACACTACCATTCCTTTTTTTCCGTTTGTTTGCTGCTCCTTAAAAAGGTAAGACGCCAGTGAAATAATTGAATTTCTTTTGCCTCCTATTCGTTGGGGGGCTTACGTTTTTAAACTCGCCTTCTAAAATTGCGTTCGCTTTTAAGTTGGAATTAATATCGATCTCGATTTGGAAATGGCAGCTCGCTATCTTGAATTAAATGTGATTAACGAAGAAGGTATCGTGGGTGATACGTTTGAATTCACGCAAAACTACCTCGGGCATTCATTGCTTCCATTCCAACATGCTCGGCTATTCTTTATAGAAAGATTAAATATTAATATGCCACATTACAGATACAAAAGGTAAATTTTTGCATTATCATTGTATCATTGATCCTTATCACTGTATCATTGATCATTTTTATTGTATCATTGTATGATTCATCATTATCATTGTATGATTCATCATTATCGTTGTATCATTCATCATTATCATTGTATCATTGTCGATATCATTACAACATTGATGATGATCACTGTCATTATCAATGTATTATTGATCATTGATCATTTTTATTAACATTGATCATTATTACTATCATTATCATTGTATTATTGATCATTGTCTTTATCATTGTAACATTATCCTTTTATTATTGATCATTATCATTGGATCATTGTCTTTATCGTTGTAACATTATAATTGGATCATTGATCATTATCATTGTCTTTAGCATTATAACATTATCAGTTTATCATTGTCTTTAGCATTATAACATTATCAGTTTATCATTGTCTTTAGCATTATAACATTATCAGTTTATCATTGTCTTTATCATTATAACATTATCAGTTTATCATTGTCTTTATCATTATAACATTATCAGTTTATCATTGTTAACTTCTTTGATCATTGTCTTTATCATTGTAATATTATCCTTTTAGCATTAATCATTATCATTGGATCATTGTCATTATCATTGAAACATTGACCATTATCATTGTATCATTGGTTTGGAATCTCTACTTTAACACTACCATTCCTTTTTTTCCGTTTGTTTGCTGCTCCTTAAAAAGGTAAGACGCCAGTGAAATAATTGAATTTCTTTTGCCTCCTATTCGTCGGAGGGCTTACGTTTTTTAAACTCGCCTTCTAAAATTGCGTTCGCTTTTAAGTTGGAAATAATATCGATCTCGAGGTGGAAGTGGCAGCTCACTATCTTGAATTAAATGTGATTAACGAAGAAGGTATCGTGGGTGATACGTTTGAATTCACGCAAAACTACCTCGGGCATTCATTGCTTCCATTCCAACATGCTCGGCTATTCTTTATAGAAAGATTAAATATTAATATGCCACATTACAGATACAAAAGGTAAATTTTTGCATTATCATTGTATCATTGATCCTTATCACTGTATCATTGATCATTTTTATTGTATCATTGTATGATTCATCATTATCATTGTATGATTCATCATTATCGTTGTATCATTCATCATTATCATTGTATCATTGTCGATATCATTACAACATTGATGATGATCACTGTCATTATCAATGTATTATTGATCATTGATCATTTTTATTAACATTGATCATTATTACTATCATTATCATTGTATTATTGATCATTGTCTTTATCATTGTAACATTATCCTTTTATTATTGATCATTATCATTGGATCATTGTCTTTATCGTTGTAACATTATAATTGGATCATTGATCATTATCATTGTCTTTAGCATTATAACATTATCAGTTTATCATTGTCTTTAGCATTATAACATTATCAGTTTATCATTGTCTTTAGCATTATAACATTATCAGTTTATCATTGTCTTTATCATTATAACATTATCAGTTTATCATTGTCTTTATCATTATAACATTATCAGTTTATCATTGTTAACTTCTTTGATCATTGTCTTTATCATTGTAATATTATCCTTTTAGCATTAATCATTATCATTGGATCATTGTCATTATCATTGAAACATTGACCATTATCATTGTATCATTGGTTTGGAATCTCTACTTTAACACTACCATTCCTTTTTTTCCGTTTGTTTGCTGCTCCTTAAAAAGGTAAGACGCCAGTGAAATAATTTAATTTCTTTTGCCTCCTATTCGTCGGAGGGCTTACGTTTTTTAAACTCGCCTTCTAAAATTGCGTTCGCTTTTAAGTTGGAAATAATATCGATCTCGAGGTGGAAGTGGCAGCTCACTATCTTGAATTAAATGTGATTAACGAAGAAGGTATCGTGGGTGATACGTTTGAGTTCACGCAAAACTACCTCGGGCATTCATTGATCCCATTCGAATATGTTTGATCAGTCGATAAAAAGATTAAATATTAATATGTCACATTAAAGATACAAAATGGTCTTTTTTTACATTTTGTTACTCTGAGTTTATGACTGATCTGAATCTATTGGCCAGAGATACTCAGTTACTGAAATGAATGTCAGATTAGGGTTAATAAGTATTTTACATTATTATCGTTACCATTGATAATTAATCCTTATCATTGATCATTGATCCTTATCATTGATCATTAATCCTTATCATTGTATCGTTATCATTATCATTGTTGAATTACCCGGTATTTTAAGGGTTCATTTATTCAGAAATGACGCAATAAGTATGAAGCAACAAAATTTAACAGTTAGAAAGTTAAAAAAGGGATTTGTTTTTATTGTTATTTTGTCAACAAAAAAAAGTCATAAAACCTTATTTCAATTTAAAATTACTGGCTATCGCTTGTGATACACATTTTTTTTTTTCATCTGTTGTATACATGTACAGAAATTTATGAATACTAAAACGCTAACAGACTAAGCTGTCTGTGTGAAAAACGGTACTGAAGAAGATTTTGTTGGCTCACAGTTGAAGCAGCAATATGAGATGCAGGTGAAAACCTACTAATTTAAAAATGCTTGACAAAAATAACAATAAAACCATACAAAATCAGGAAGATCTGCTCAGATAATTGATGCCCCCCCACTCACACACTCCAGCCAAATTAGCCCTCGCCGAAGTTGACTCTGCTCGTTATTCTAATTACTGGCAAATTTTGGCGAAAGTTTGTTTGGGTAAATTCCCCCCCCAAAATCGCGCAAAAAATGCCAGAGGCATCAAACATAGTAGATTCCCTACAAATTCCCCTTAACGAAGAAACTAAGTTATTTAACATCACGTGTAAGTTTACGCCTTGGCCGAGTGGCTAGCGCTCTGGATCTCGGTACCATAGGTATCAGGTTCAAATCCCGGCGTTGCCCATGGGTGTTTGTAGGTGACATGGTTCGGAATCCACTTTAAACCGTAGGTTCCGGTCTAATAGGATCGTAGAGCGTTGCGAGGGCATTGTTACTCCGCGTCCGTGGCTTATCTTCAAGTGACACGCGCCCCCTGGGTAACACAAAGTGAGTAACATCTGTGCAGCGCTTGCCTTAAGGGATGCAAGACCAAGCTGTCTAAGTGTTTTCCAGCTGCATTAGAACAAAAAAAAAGTTTACGCCTTGTAGGTCCGTGTTAAAATAATTCCACTGTAGCCCATGCTTGAAAAAGGCGACTAAAATGGCTACCAAGTGCACAGATAGGCCGATAAGGGTATAACCGGGTGGGTCTATAAAAAAAAACCACTGTCCAAACCTTGGGTGACCAAAACTAGTCTTTTATGTGATATTATGTGTATGTTATCAACTAATTGTCTACAGTTTTAATAAAAACTTCTGAAAGAATCAATTTACATGACAACAGATAATATCATTAACAATTAAATCATCCCCATGTGTATCCGGGTTAGAATAGCCCCACTGTAGACCATGACTGTCGTAAAAGGACGACTAAAATGGGTAGCAATAACCGAGGTAGGTTATTATTTTTTACGGACAATTTGCATCGCATACCTCATTAAAAATCGTATAAAAATATCCCATATAAACATTTATATAATAACATATACATGTGTAAATGGAAATTCTTCATTATACTTTGCGGTCACTATTTTTTTTTTTGTTCCAATGCAGCTGGCAAACACTAAGACCGCTTGGTCTCAGATGCCTTAAGGCAAGCGCTGCACAGACGTTACTCACTTTGCATTACCCAGGGGGCGCGTGTCACTTGAAGATACGGACGCGGTGTAACAATGCCCCTGCAACGCTCTACGATCCTACTAGGACCGGGACCTACGGTTTAAAGTGGATTCCGAACCACTCCAAACACCCATGGTACCGCCGGGACTCGAACCCGAAACCTGTAGTACCGAGCGCCAGGCACTCGGTCATTGAGGCCCTTGCGGTCACTATAGTATTATCAATAAATTAAGTATATTGGCATGTTTCTGCCAAATTGGTAATGTTTAATAATTGTGAGATTTGTCAAAGTTGGTTTCTGTTAACACCGCAATTGTATAAATAACATTTAGATTTTTACATACAATGCAAGCAAGTCTATAATATCCATGTGCATTACCTTAAGGCTAATAATAATTTCAATTAATTTCAATTGCTTTATTTGTATCAATACACATAAACTTGCTTTTGAATGCTGGATAAAAACTGCTAAAAGATAAATAAATAAATATAAAGGAAAAAATTGCGCAAAAAAAGGTTTGAGCATATTAAAACCTTTTTTAAACGTATTCGAAATGCAAGAACTTATTGTAATGATGCGTTTTGGATTTTGCATTTACCGTCCACCTATTAAAATCTAATTATAAATCGTATATTAAACTTGATTATATAATGTATATTATTATGTATCATTGGGCGCGGTCAGTACTTGCGTGGGTGACCACCTGGGAACACCGCGTGCCGTTGGCATTCACAAATTTGGGACCTGAATTTGCCGAGTGTCTAGCGCTCTGGCGCTCGGTGCCACAGGTTTCGGGTTCGAATCCCGGCGATGCCACAGGTTTCGGGTTCGAATCCCGGCGGTGCCGTGGATGTTTGTAGTGGTTCGGAATCCACTTTAAGCCGTAGGTCCCGGTCTCCTATGACTGTAAGAGCGTCACGGAGCCAAAGTCAGACTTCTACCTACGGGTGCTGCATCACAACAGAAGCTGCTTCCTTCCACTTCAATCATGAGTACGTATGGGCTCGTGGGCTTGGCCAGACAAGTGGGATAAGAAACAAATAACAACATATTATTATATACAGTAAGATAATGCAAAGGAGGGAGGAACTTTTAGTCAACTTATAAATCCCATTAGAGTTTAGGATTAACTGATTAGGATTATACCAGAAGCTCTTCCTCTAAATGTTCTTAAAAGATGAAAATGATTCTTGTATAAACTAAAAGTGTTTATTCTGTTTCCATTAATAGAAATTAAAGAGCAACAAAACAGACACTGAAGGTTTATAATTGGATTTCAAACTGGTTTTCCTGAAATTTTAAAGCCCAATTCGTTAACTGTCTGGTCGTTTCCTGCCTTAGTTTTTTTTATGATATCCTTGAAACAAATGAAAAAATTGTTTTCAAATTTATGTGTTCTTAATCATGTGGATTCAGAATTCTTCGTTATTCTTTCCCAGTAACTTTTTCTCTCCTTCTAAGCAAACAAGGAAACAAATTATGTCAAAGGAAACACTCATTAGACGTAATACCAGAAAAGGCTTTCTCCAAATATTTTTAACGTTCTTTTTTATAGATTTTATATACTTTTCCTTTATACCATTATATTTCATTTTTATACCATTTATAAAATTTTACATTCTTCATACCATTCTTTTCGAATATCTTTTTCTCTTCTCCTAAATAAAGGAGGAAAAAAAATGTTCTCAAATGGAATACACATTAGGTCTAATAACAAAGAAATGTTTCCTACATAAAAAATGTTTAATATTAAATGTTATATATTAAAATTTTTTATAACATTTATATATTTTATACTTTTGCTTTGCTTTATAGCATTTATGAAATTCTAAATTCTTTATATCATTCTTTCCAAATATCTTTTTCTCTTCTCCTAAGTAAACGAGGAAAAAATGATGTCAAATGGAATACTCATTAGGCCTGATACCAAAAAGGGCCTTTTCTAAAAAATTATAAATTTCTTTTGCTGGACGACATTTATGTACTTTATATCTTTTTATACCATTATATATCCATCTTTATATCATTTATAAAATTCTAAATTCTTTATACTATTTTTCTAGAATAGCTTTTTCTCTTCTCCTAAGAAAACGAGGAAGAAAAAAATGATCTCAAATGGAACATTCGTGTGACCTCATACCATGAAGGAATTTCTCCAAATATTTGTAAAATTCTTTTCTAGGATAACATTTATATACATTATTTTACATTTATATTTCATTTTTATACTATTTTTTCCGAATATCTTTTTCTCTTTTCCCCAGATAACGAGGAATAAAAGATGTCAACTTATTAGGCTCATATTCGTAAAATATGTAATATATATAAAATATATAATTCATATTTATAATATAATCAACTCATATTTGCAAAATTCTTTACTTTGTATAATTTATATACAATATACCTTTTTTATACCAATATTTTCTATCTTTATACAGTTTATAAAAATTCTAAATTCTTTATACCATTCTTTACGAATATTTTTTCTCCTCTCTAAAGTAAACAAGGGGAAAAAACTGATCTCAAATGGAACACTCGTTAGGCCTAATACCAAAGAAATGCTTCCTCCAATATATTCGTAAAATACTTTTACCAGTACAACAAAAAACACAGTGTGCAATGCACTTTTTTTTTCACAGCAAGCCAGGCCACAATATGGGTGAGTCCACGTAAGCCATGTAGCAAGAAAGCAAAAAAAATCGGAAAAAATGATGTCAAATGGAATACTCATTAGGCCTAATACCAAAAAGAGCCTTTTCCAAAAAATTATAAATTTCTTTTGCAGGACAACATTTATGTACATTATACCTTTTTATATCATTATATTTCACCTTTATTTAATTCAAAAAAATTCTAAATTCTTTATACCAAAAATGATTTCAAATGGAACATTCATTAAGCCTAATACCAAAAAGTCTTTCTCCAAATATTTGAAAATTTTTTCTTACAACCTTTATATTTTTTTTATACCTTTATAAATATATAACATATATTTATTCTTTGCTTTATACCATTATATTCCATATTTATACCATTTATAAAATTCTAAATTCTTTATACCATTTTTTCTAAATATCTTTCTCTCTTCTCCTTAAACAACCGAGAAATAAAATGATGTCAACTTATTAGGCCTAATAACAAATACGTTTTCGCCAAATATTCATAAAATTCTTTTCTTTATATCATTTATATACTTTATACTTTTTGATAGCATTATATTCCATCGTTAACCATTTATAAAAATTCTTTAAATTCTTTATACCATTTTTTTAAGTTATTTTTTTCCTTCTCCTCCTAAGTAAACGAGGGGAAAAAAATTATACCATATGGAACACTCATTAGACCTAATTCCAAAGCGGGAATTCTATAAATATTTGTAAAATTCCTTTTTTTACAATATTTATATGCTCTATATCATTATATTCCATCATTATACCATTTATAAAATTCTATGTTCTTTATATCATTCTTTCAGAATAACTTTTTCTCTTCTCCTAAACAACCGAGGAATAAAATGATGTCAACTTATTAAGCCTAATGACAAATTCGTTTTCCCCAAATATTCGTAAAATTCTTTGTTTTGTATCATTTATATACTTTATACCATTTTATACCATCGCTTTACCATTTATAAAAATGGTCTAAATTCTTTATACCATTCTTTTCATATATTTTTTTCCTCTCCTCCTATGTAAATGAGGGAAAAAATGATGTCAAATGGAACACTCATTAGGCCTAATACCAAAGAGGACTTATTCTAAATATTTGTAAAATTCCTTTTTTTACAACATTTATATGCTTTATATCTTTGCTGTATATCATTATATTTCACCTTTATGTCATTTATAAAATTCTAATTTCTTTATACCATTTTTTTCCGAATGTCTTTATCACTTTCCCTAAGCAAATGAGGAATATAATTATATCAACTTATTAGGCCTAATATTAGTAAAATTCTCTACTTTGTATCATTTAGTATATACCTTGCACATTTTTATACCATTCTATTTAATCTTTCTGCCATTTATAAAAATTCTAAATTCTTTATACTATTCTTTCCGATTATTTTTTTCTTTCGTAAACAAACGAGGGTAAAAAAAAAAGGATCTCAAATGGAACACTCATTAGGCCTAATACCAAAGAAATGCTTCCCCACTATATTCGTAAAATTCTTTTCCAGGACAACAAAGAACACAGTGTGCAATGCACTTTTTTTCACGGCAAGCCAGGCCACAATATGGGTGAGTCCACGTAAGCCACGAATACAACAAGAAAGCACCACACATAAGGAAAGAAAAAAAAAGGGAACGTAACAATAACAAAAGAACGAGGATTTATTTTAAGGGCATTCATATAATGATGAGAGTAAATCTATTGGGGATTATGATCCGATTAAAGTAACGAGAGAGGAAACTGGTTTTGTGTCTCTTCTTTCGTGAGCTTTTTTTTTTCACTGTTCCGCTCCTTTTGTTTTTTTGGGGCCGGTCCAACTTTGCCATTAAGCTAAATATTCGTCGACCACCCCTTCCCCTCCCCCACGACTACGGTTGCAGGGCACCTAATTGCCCCGACTGTTTCTCGCATTTCCCGGGTCTCTTGGGCCTCCCCTAATGGTCCAAAACAAGCGTCAAGGTTTTGTTCAAGAGGGGTTGGAGGTAGAGTGGAATCATTTACTTTCCTCCCACCCCCTTATCATTTTTAGGCTGCTGAATCAGCAACTGATGATGTGTTTGGGGTTTTGCCTTTTTAAGATTAAATGCATTGAAGTTTGCTGATTCTTTGTGATTGTAACAGTTCAGATTATAAATATAGTAGTTTAATAATTATACAGCTCTACCAGTTATTCTGGGGCCGAATGGCCAATTGGCTGGGCGCTCTGGACTTTGGTACCACAGGTTTCAGGTTGCACTCCTGGCGATGGCATGGATGTTTGTGAGGGGTTCAAAATCCACATTAAATTGTAGGTTGTGGTCTAATTATCCTAAAGTGTGTTCAAAAAGACAGTAAAGCGACAAACCAAACCAATCTTTCATTGGTGCAACAGCCCCAAGATGGGCAAAGGCCGTCTGCCTATTGTAAGATTTCGAGATAGGGGATGCTTTCTTTTTACAACGTAATATTGTCAGCCATACGCCCAAAGCTCAACAATATCACATTAGACCGGTACCTACAATTTGAAATGGATTCCGAACCATTACAAATGCCCATCCAATGCACTGCCGGAACTTGAACTTGAAACCTGTGGCACCGAGTCCCAGTTGAATCACTTCTACTACTTGGAAATGTTATGCAAATACACTACTGCCCATTAAAATTACTACACCAGGAAGAAATGCAAATAACAAAATGATATTTACTGGACAAATGTATTATACTTGAAATAACAAGTGAGTACATTTTCAAGAAATTTGGGTGCGTAGATCTTGAGAAATAAGTACACAGAACAACCACCTCTGGCAGTAATAACAGCACTTATACGCCTGGACATTGAGTAAAACAGAGATTGGATGACATGTACAGGTACAAATACCCATGTAGCTTCAACACGATGCCACTGCTCAACAACCGTAGTGATAGGCATATGGTAACGAGTCAGTCGCTCGGCAACCATGGACCAGACGTTTTCTATTGGTGAGATATCTGGTGAATGTGCATACCAGTGCAACAGCCGAACATTTTCCGTACCAAGGAAGGTCTGTGCAATACCGGAAACATACGGTCATGCATTATCCTACTGAAACGTATGACTTTGCAGGGCTCGAATAAAGGATATGCCCACGGGTCGTAACACACCAAAAATGTAATGTGGACAGTTCAAAGTGCCGTCAATGCGAACAAGAGGTGACCGAGACGTGTACCTAATAGCACCCCAAACCATCATGCGAAGTGATGGGGCAGTATGACGATGACGAATGCACGCTACCAATGTGCGTTCACCACAATGACGCCAAACACGGATGCGACCATCTTGATGCTGTAAACAGAACCTGGATTCATTTGAAAATATGATGTCTCGCCATTCGTGCGGCCAGATTCGTCGTTGATCGCACCATTGACGATCCTGTGTGTGATGCAGCGTCAAGAGTAGCTGCAGCCATGGTCTCCGAGATGAGAGTCCATGCTTCTGCAAACGTCGTTGAACTATTCCTGCAGACACTTGTAATGCAAACAACACCAACTCTTGACTCAGGAATCGTGTGGTTCATTAAGGCCATGCGGGTAACATGCCTGTCTTCTCGGCTGATATTGCTAAAGGGCCGTTGAGATCTGGCAGGGCATTCTGTATTACAGTACTGAACCCATTGATTCTATATTCTGCTAACAGTCATTGGATCTCGATCGACGCGAGCAGCAATACTGCGATACGATACCCCGCAATCCCGGTACGCTACAATTCGACCTTTATCAAAGTCAGAAATGTGCTGGTACGCAATTCTGCTTCTTACACAAGACATCATACCAACTTTTCACCAGGCAACTATTTGTGTGTGAGAAATCACCTAAACAATTTCCTCATTTAAACACATTGTAGGTGGCGCTACCGCCACCTACTTTGTCTGAATGCGATGAAAAGCTAATCATTTGCATATCACAGCACCTTCTTCCTGTCGTTTAAATTTCACGTCTGTAGCATGTCGTCTTCTTGGTGTAGCAATTTTAATGGCCAGTAGTGTAGAATGAATCTTAATGCAGATAGTTATATAACAAGTATAATCGAATAAAAAAGTTACAAGTAAAAGATTTAGCATTGATATTACATTTAATATTGTTATTTATGATTTTAGATTTAATACATACTTTTATATTAACTTTTTTTTTCTTTCTAATGCAGCTGGCAAACACTTAGACAGCTTGGCCTTGGATGCCTTAAGGCAAAGCGCTGCACAGACGTTACTCATTTTGCATTACCCAGGGGGCGCGTGTAACTTGATGATAAAGCCCCGGACGCGGAGTAACAATGCCCCCGCATCCACTCTACGATCCTATTAGACTGGGACCTATGGTTTAAAGTGGATTCCAAACCACTACAAACATCCATGGCACCGCCGGGACTCGAACCCGAAACCTGTGGCACCGAGCGCCAGAGCGATAGCCACTCGGCTATTCAGGCCCCTTTTATATTAACTATTCCCAATTATTTTGGTGTAGTGAATTCCATTCAAATTATCATTGCTATTTTTGTCCTAAAGTAAAAAAATAAACTTAATAAATATGAAATTAAATATTTTATTCCATTGTTCAAATCATTACAAATTTCCTCAAAAGCTCCTTTAAGTGCTGAAAGAAGACATAAATTCAGCTCAGGTGTCTGTAACAAAAGATAGCTTTTATTTTTCTCGGTGTATCTAAATAAAAATAGCAGCAAAGAAACAAATTTCAAAACGACAATACTCGATCACAAAATACCCGTGTATCAAACCATAAATATTTAAATACTTAGTTTCGGTAAAAATATCTAAAAGCACAACGTCTTTATCCTTACAAAATGCAAAACAATCTCTACATGGCTTTTAGCACTAGAAGAAATAAAAAGCAAAATTTGTGATGTTCTATTCTATTTAGTTTTTATTTTTACTTTTTATTCGAGCTGTTGGCATCTTGTTTCTTATCGTCTGCGGCAAAAAAAAAGCGGTTTATCCTTTATTTAAATTCGGTAATGTAATATTCAGTTACACTTTCGCTTTTGCATCTGAAATGACTTATTGAATCCGGAGAAAAGAGGTGTTATAATTTTTCGCCTTTGTTTTGGTTTATAAATATTTAGGTTTAGAGGAATAGGAAATTCTGTTCTGAGCTCGACAGAATAGAGCTCACTGCAGGAATTAATGTAAATTTAAAGAGCTAAAAGGGTCGTGGTAAATAGAATTGAATTTCAATTGTTTATGAGAAAGTTTCTCTAAATATTGTAATTCGAAGCTAAGTATATTTTTGGTTTTCAATATCAATTGTTTGGCGAAACTAAATACTTTTATTTAAAGCGAGATTCTAAATGTAAATGTTTCTTTCATCGAAATATAATGTTTATCGAAATATAATATATATATATATTATATACAGGGTGATTATAATTAAAGTCCCACTTTCAAAATGCTGTCAAAAAAAGAACCACTCGTCACAATGAGTTCAAATTTGAACTAAATATACTTGAAGAAAGGGGAAACGGTGTGGCATCAAAAAAAGGTCCAAAAAGGTTCCATCGATTTTTCCCTTTCAATGTGGTATGACCTTGCCGTGGTGGATGGGCTTTATCATAACTGTTGAAGGACTTAGAAGTCCTTTTTTTCGTCAAAACACCGAAACAATCAAGCACATTGAACACTACAGTTGGTTTAATGTGCAACTCATGCCAAATACGTTGTCAATTCCTTTCAAAATATCACAGGCAGCGGAATTCACTTTCTTTATGCCGCTTACAGCGGCATCTATTGATACATTTTGGAAATGTTTTGATACCGTACCGTTTCCCCCTTCTTCAAGTATCTTCACTTCAAATTTGAACTCATTGTGATTTAAAAAATTAAATAAATTCGGCTCAGGTGTCTGTAACAAAGAAAGTTTTAATTTTTCTCGGTGTATCTAAATAAAAATAGTAACAAAGAAAAAAATTTCAAAACAACAATACTCGATCACAAAATACCCGTGTATCAAACCATAAATATTTAAATACTTAGTTTCGGTAAAAATATCTAAAAGCACAACGTCTTTATCCCTTACAAAATGCAAAACAATCTCTACTTGGCTTTTAGCACTAGGAAAAAAAAAGCAAAATTTGTGATGTTCTATTCTATTTAGTTTTTATTTTTACTTTTTATTCGAGCTGTTGGCATCTTGTTTCTTATCGTCTGCGGCAAAAGAAAAGCGGTTTATCCTTTATTTAAATTCGGTAATGTAATATTCAGTTACACTTTCGCTTTTGCATCTGAAATGACTTATTGAATCCGGAGAAAAGAGGTGTTATAATTGTTTGCCTTTGTTTTGGTTTATAAATATTTAGGTTTAGAAGCAGAAAGTGAAATGGGAAATTCGGTTTGGAGCTCGACAGTAGAACTAACTGTGGGAATTAATGTAAATTTAAAGAGCTAAAAGGGTCGTGGTAAATAGAATTGAATTTCAATTGTTTATGAGAAAGTTTCTCTAAATATTGTAATTCGAAGCTAAGTATATTTTTGGTTTTCAATATCAATTGTTTGGCGAAACTAAATACTTTTATTTAAAGCGAGATTCTAAATGTAAATGTTTCTTTCATCGAAATATAATGTTTATCGAAATATAATATATATCTATATATTATATACAGGGTGATTATAATTAAAGTCCCACTTTCAAAATGTAATAAAAGAACCACTCGCCACAATGAGTTCCAATTTGAACTAAATATACTTGAAGAAAGGGGAAACGGTGTGGCATCAAAAAAAGGTCCAAAAAGGTTCCATCGATTTTTCCCTTTCAATGTGGTATGACCTTGCCGTGGTGGATGGGCTTTATCATAACTGTTGAAGGACTTAGAAGTCCTTTTTTTCGTCAAAACACCGAAACAATCAAGCACATTGAACACTACAGTTGGTTTAATGTGCAACTCATGCCAAATACGTTGTCAATTCCATTCAAAATATCACAGGCAGCGGAATTCACTTTCTTTATGCCGCTTACAATGGCATCTATTGATACACTTTGAAAATGTTTTGATGCCGTACTGTTTCCCCCTTCTTCAAGTATCTTCACTTCAAATTTGAACTTATTGTGATTTAACAAATTAAATAAATTCAGCTCAGATGTCTGTAACAAAAGAAAGTTTTAATTTTTCTCGGTATATCTAAATAAAAATAGCAACAAAGAAACAAATTTCAAAACAACAATACTCGATCACAAAATACCCGTGTATCAAACCATAAATATTTAAATACTTAGTTTCGGTAAAAATATCTAAAAGCACAACGTCTTTATCCCATACAAAATGCAAAACAATCTCTACTTGGCTTTTAGCACTAGGAAGAAAAAAGCAAAATTTGTGATGTTCTATTCTATTTAATTTTATTTTTACTTTTTATTCGAGCTGTTGGCATCTTGTTTCTTATCGTCTGCGGCAAAAGAAAAGCGGTTTATCCTTTATTTAAATTCGGTAATGTAATATTCAGTTACACTTTCGCTTTTGCATCTGAAATGACTTATTGAATCCGGAGAAAAGAGGTGTTATAATTTTTTGCCTTTGTTTTGGTTTATACACTGAAGTGACAAAAGTCATGGGATACCTCTTAATATCGTGTTGGCCCTCCTTTCGCCCGGCGAAGTGCAGCAACTCGACGTAGCATGGACTCAACAAGTCGTTGGAAGTCTTCTGCAGGAATATTGAGCCATGCTGTCTCGATAGACGTCCATAATTGTGAAAGCTTTGATGGTGCAGGATTTTGGGCACGAACAGACCTCTCGATGATGTCCCATAAATGCTCGATGGGATTCATGTCGGGCGATCTAGGTGGCCAGATCATTCGTTGGAATTGTCCAGAATGTTCTTCAAACCAATCGCGAACAGTTGTGGCCCGGTGACATGGCGCATTGTCATCCATAAAAATCCCATCGTTGTTTGGGTACATGAAGCCCATGAATGGCTGCAAGTGATCTCCAAGTAGCTGAACATAAGCATTTCCAGACAATGTTCGGTACAGTCGCACCAGAGGACCATGTCCATGCCATGAAAAAACAGCCCACACTATTATGGAGCCACCACCAGCTTGAACAGTGCCTTGCTGACAGTTTGGGTCCATGGCTTCGTGGGGTCTGCGCCACACTCGAACCCTACCATCAGCTCTTAGCAACTGAAATCGTCACTCATCGGCCCAGGCCACGGTTTTCCATTCATCTAGGGACCAACCGATATGCTCCCGTGCCCACGAGAGTCGCTGCAAGCGATGTCGTTCTGTCAGTAAAGGCACTCGAGTCGGTCTTCTGCTGGAATAGCCCAAGAAAGCCAAATTTCTCCGCACAGTTCTAACAGACAAGTTCCTTGTACGTCCCACATTGATTTCTGCGGTTATTTGACCCAGTGTTGCTTGTTTGTTAGAATTTAGGACTCTTTGCAGACGTCGCCGGTCTCGGTCGTTAAGTGCAGGCGGTCGACCACTGCGCTGTCCATGGTGGGATGTTATGCCTGAAATTTCATACTCTCGGCACACTCTTGACACAGTGGATCCGGGAATGTTGAATTCCCTAACGATTTCCGAAATGGCATGACCCATGCGCCTAGCTCCAACTAACATTCCGCGTTCAAAGTCTGTTAATTCCCGTCGTGCGGTCATCATCACGTCAAAACCTCTTCACGTGAATAACTTGAACAGAAATGAAATCTCTGCGAAAGCACTGCGCATTTATACCTGTTCTACGCGATGCTACTGCCATCTGAAAATTTGCATATTACTATCCCATGACTTTTGTCACTTCAGTGTAAATATTTAGGTTTAGAGGAATCGGAAATTCGGTTCTGAGCTCGACAGAATAGAGCTAACTGCAGGATAAATGTAAATTTAAAGAGCTAAAAGGGTCGTGGTAAATTGAATTGAATTTCATTTGTTTGTTAGAAAGTTTCTGTAAATATTGTAATTCAAAGCTAAGTATATTTTTTTTGTTTTCAATATCAACTCTTTGAAGAAACTAAATAGTGAATTACAGTCATTTAAAGTGAAATTCTTAATGTAAAGTTTTCTCTATATAATGTAAATTGTATATATATATATATATATATATATATATATTCTACAAGATACATTATATATATATATATATATATATATATATATATATATATATATATATATAATGTTAAACGAAGTAAATAATAAATATTTATGTTAATTTTTGGAATTATTTTAAAATTATTCTTAGTTCATATTATTATTTTAATTAAAACAACTATGCAAGTTAAATGAAATAAAGAATAAATATTAACTTATAATTAATTTAGATATTAAAATGATTTAAATTTATTAGTATTACATATTAACAATATTGCAATTACATATTAATTTTTTTTTTAAATTAAATTAATTTTCGGAATTATTTGAAAAAAATTTCCGGGAAATAATATTATGTTAATTAAACGACTGTGATTGTTAAATAAGATAAATAATAAATATTTATTTTAATTTTTTGAATTATTTGAAAAATATTTTTATTGCCTATTAATATTTTAATTAAACATCTATGAATTTAAAATGGCATAAATAATAAATATTAAATTAATTTTAATATAAAAATAATTTTAAGTTCTTAATATTAAATATTAAAAAAATTTTAATAAAGCCGCAAATAATTATTAATTTATTCAAAAATTAAATTAATTTTCGGAATTGATTAAAAATATATTTTTGCTACTTAGTATTATGTTAATTGAACGACTGTGAATGTTAAATAAGATAAATAATAATTATTTATTTCAATTTTTAGAATTATTGAAAAAATACTTTTATTACTCATTCACTTTTTATTAAATGAACGTGAATGTTAAATGAAACAAATCTGTTAAAGAATCTTTTCCCCTCATTTATATTTTCAGATTACGAATCAGAATCTTATTTTTGTTTCAATTCCATTTATTCTGTTCTTTTCAAAAAAACATCCTTTGTTAGATTTCGCCAAAAGCAATTAAACTAATCATTTTCATCTGACATCTTCTAACATCATTCTAAAAGAGGACTCTCTTTTATCGAGAATTATATTTTTCACGCTTTTATAATTTATGTTTCAAACTATTTAGTCTTTTAGAAGAGAATATAGAGTGGAGAAATAAAAAAAAAATGTCCGATTATGATCACCAACACTTAAGAATTGGATGGTATAACGACTGTATTAAAACAATGAATTTATTTCCCAAGTACCGCTTAATAATTTCGCCTGCGATTTTCTTTTTAGTTTGATGAGTTATTCTTTATTTCAGTTCGAAATTCATTGTTGATGCATTCTTTTCTTGAAGATCTTTTGTTCGATGAGGGATTGTTAGAGAACATATTTTAATCTTCTTTTTTTTATTTAGATTATCTAAAGGAGGGTTTTTATTCTTTTTGAAATGCATTGAAATTCTTAAGCAATTATTATTCGTAAAAGAAATTTAATATTGCTTTGTGATAATTATTTTCAAATTTTTTTAAGAATAAATCTTGTTTGTAAAAGTAGTACTCATTACATGATTATCGCTGTAAAATGAGAGATACACATTTCAATTATTTTCGTTTTTCTGTTATTTTTAAGGCGATTATCATTTTGTTATCTTAAATGATGTGCCTTATTTCCTTTTTTAATAATAAATTAGTTTTCTTTTAAAAGAATTGAAAGGAAAGAATTTTCGAGAAAAAATATGTGTTTGTGAATTAATACGTTTTTTGAAGTTTTTGTTTGCGTTTTGAAAGGGTTTGAGAATTAATATATTTGTATGAAAAGTAACTGTTGTTGATAACTTTTAGGGAAAATATAAGGATCAAAATTATTTTTAAAAAGTTTTACAAAACAAATGTATCAATTTTTAGTAATTCGTTAAAAAAATTACTAGTGTTGTAGTTTGAACATTTTGTACGAGGTACGATGAGAGCATTAAAATTCATCAGAATAACTTAATTTTTGGTTTCTAATGGCCGGACAACTAGTGTGTACATATAAATATATTTGCAGAGAGAGAGAAAATAATATATTTTCAGAAAATGAGTAAGTATTTATTTTAATTTTTGAAATTATTTAAAAAATATTTTTTATACTTATTAATTTTTAATTTAATTTTGCGAATGTTAAATGAAACAAATATCTTAAAATTATATTTTCCTCCCATTAATATTT
>BPLQ01003384.1:0-87569 GCA_021605075.1 Caerostris darwini
GCCTTTTCCAATAATTCAGTGTCATTTAAATTTTGCAAAGCGACGTGTTGCAAGACATTGAAATTAGAAACAATTTCATCGGAATAGCAATCTCAGTTGATAAATGATACATTATAAAATACGTTCTCTTTAAGCACGCTTTCGGCATCTTGAAGACGTTCATCTTTGCAAATTTCGTTAAAATGATGTTTCAACTTCCTCTAACAAGTTCTAGGAAATTCGGCATTAATAAATCATTTTCCTGCCATACCACTTGCTAGCGTTTTTAAATCACCAAATTCATGTCGATAATTTTCAGGTTTTTCCAGACAGACTTGTAAGAGTTTTAAGACAATTGAAAGATCGGTGGGTCTAGAAAAGTGTTTTAGAGGCTACGTCGATTGTCTGTAACATTTTGCAATGAAAAACCAGCAACATAATAAATTTGTAGTTTTCGATCTTATTCTTCAATGAAATGCCTTCATTTCTATCATCTACTTTGCAGTTTAATAGAAAACTTTTTGTTAGCTCTTTATAAGCAAAAATGGTATCAAAAGATCCTGCCCATATTGTTATATTTCAAATATTCAATGTTACTAAGGTTGAAAACTACTTCTCTTTATAAGAAATAAAGCTTTAAAAATTAAATAAAACTTTAAAGTATTCCTCTTTTGATGCTACGTCTAACAGGTGGACTGAAAAGTTCGTAGGCTGACACATAGATGATACTAGTATTAAATCCATATGATTTTTAGTTAGCCCAAACCTACAAAAGACACGTGTATAAATTTGACAGCTGTTGCACTATTATTATGTGAGTTATAGAATTTTAGTGAAGTAACTTTTGTTAGTTTGAAAAAATGGATAAAAAGGAATTTCGTGTGTTAATAAAGCATTGCTTTTTGGCGAAAAAAATACTATTGAAGCCAAGGCTTGGTTTGCTAAACATTATTCGGACTTTGCACCAGGAAAATTAATCATAGAGAAGTGGTTTGCTAAATTTAAACGAGGTGTAATGAGCACCAAGGACGATGCACGGAGTGGACGCCCCGAAGAGGCTGTTACCAAGGAAAACATCAAAAAAGTCCACAAAACAATTTCTGATAACCGTAAAGTGAAGTTGATTGAGATAGCTGAGACCCTAAAGATATCAAAGGAACGTGTTGGACATATCGTGAATGAATATTTGGATATGCGAAAGCTCTGTTCAAAGTGGGTGCCGCGCGAGCTCACAATCGACCCAAAACAACAACGAATTGATGATTCTAAGCAGTGTTTGGAGTTGTTCAATCGTAATAAACCCGAATTTTTACGTCGATATGTGACAATGGATGAAACATGGCTCCATCATTTCACACCGGAGTCCAATCGACAGCCAGCCGAGTGGACTACACGTGATGAACACTAAAAATGCTATAACTCACATACTAATAATGCAACAACTGTCAAATTTATACACGTATCTTCTGAAGGTTAGGGCTAACTAAAACTCATATGGATTTAATACTAGTAGCGCCATCTGTCAGCCTACGAACTTTTCAGCTCACCTGTTATGCTCAAATTATAAATCCGTTGCAATTTTTCAAAAATGTTTGCATTTCTATAATTTCTCTTAATGAATCATTAACTACCAGATTTAAATAAGTAGCGTAATGAGCATATACTGCATCTGGCTCAATATCATTTTTAAGTTTCTGGACTCCACCATAAGTAGCACCTTTCATATTATTAGCTCTATCATAACCTTATCCGAGACACTTATTCAGAGAAACATTTGTGTCAGTTATGGATTTTATAATCTGTTTCGACAATTTTACGGCAGTTTGATCCCAAACATATATCTTTAATTACCAGCTCCTTAAGAGTTCCATTTTCATCTTTCTGAATCACATTGTAAGAGTAGAGTTCCCACATTAAAAAGTTCACACATTTTTATATATCTTGAGTCGTATTAAATACTTTTTTTTCCAATGCAGCTGGCAAACAGACATGGACGTCTTGGATGCCTCAAGGCAAGCGCTGCACAAACATTACTCACTTTGCATCACCCAGGGAGCGCGTGTAACTTGAAGATAAGCCACGGACGCGGAGTAACAAGGCCTCCCGCAACGTTCTACGATCCTATTAGGACCGGGACCCTAAATATAAAGTGGATTCCGAACCACTACAAACATCCATGGCACCGCCGGGACTCGAACCCGAAACCTGTGGTACCGTGCGCCACAGTGCTAGCCACTCGGTCATTCAGGCCCCGTCGAAACAAATATAATAGAATAAAATGGTGCAATTGTTATTTCTTTTATCAGGTTTACCGCTTTTTGAACTAGGACAGCAATAAGCTCATTTTGTATTTTTGGAGTGAAGTATTTTGTCTGGCCCATTGATTTACTTAACAATTCTTGTAAAACAGGATCGTATATCGCTAATACCTCAACAATACTCGAAATATTACGTCTTGGACTTATCATTGCTGTATGCACACTCTCTATGGACGAAAAGCTAAATCGAAAGAATCACAGTAATATCAAGGAGTCTTGTGTGTATTTGTCGTCAAAAAGACTTTTATTTCTTGTTTATTGACTCTTGCGCTCAATCATGGGTTCCATGAAACCGTCATTATTCATAAACATGACATCTCGTGTCTTCTACAATATGTTTTCAATCATAATTGCCTTCAATTCCAAATAGCTTGCATATTTTTAATTGCTCTATTTTCGAATATGCCAACTTACTTCACACTGATTGCAATAAAGAATAAAAATGTCATGTATGCTTTAGCCAGACTCAGAAACTTAAAGGCCCTTTCTTTAAAAGGCAATGCCAATAGAGCCTTCTAGGAAAAATATTATTATGTTATTATTTTTCCAAGAAGGGTCTATTGAAAGTGTCTTTTAAAAAAGGGAATTTAGGTTTGTATACGTCATTAAAATATACATATTTTAATAAGTTATAAGTTTAATAAGCTTTCTTAAATGTGTAAAGACAATTTATTTCCAAAAGCATGCTATTTTAAAGAGATTCGACATTCACAATAACACTCAAGAGCCAAAACATTATGACCACCTGTCAATAACGAGTTGGCCCACCTTTGGCTTCAACCTTTGGCCTTGGCATAGATTCTTCAGACTCTCCAGCAGTAGTTAAATACCACTTCCGCCTAATCACGTGCCTTCCACGTCATCCAGGCGAGTTCATTGCAAAACGTAGGTGTGGTCATAATGTTTTGGCTCTTGAGTGTATATCAAGTAATTAGTGCAGGTGAGAAAATTAATACGGAATTTAGTCCAGCTAGATTTTTATAAATATGGTATTGTCCATTACCTCAAAATCAACATGTCTGCTAAAAGAAGGGGACATATATGTAATCACCTGTAATAGTCTATTTTCCGAAAGATGTAATTTCAAGTTTCAAGCAGAGAATGGTACTGATAATGATAGTTAGGAAATAAAAATTAACTGATTCGTCCATGTATTAACAATTGTACATACATTCAAGATAAAAGGAGAAAGAGAATAAATTACTTATGTTAACATATTTAATCATTGATCCATTTATTCTAATTATCTTTAATCCGTTATAGCACGGATAATAATTATTTAATTGTAGTCACTAATTTCCAAAACAGTAGTATGATATACGTGTAAAATTAATTTATTTATAACAGTTACAAATCAGTATAGCGTTCGTTTGAACATACATAAACATAACATAAACAACATGAATGTAACTTACTTGACATACTTGAACATAAATTTTAAGATACATTTAAATATCACGAATAAACACCAGTACAAAAACATTACCTAGAATCTGAAGTACAGGTGTAGTATCATTGAAAAGGAATAGCATCAAACTGATGCTAGCACAGCTAATAAAACTACATAGGTGAACACAAAAATCCAGAAAGCGATTCTGTCTACCATGAGGGAGACAGTGGTCCATTCCTTCTTTCTCTTCTCTTCTTCGGGAAAGACCTCTGGGGCGTTGCGTGGTGACGAAGAAATGTCACCTAAGGCACTATATCTACTGGACGAGGTATCTGAAAATAGAAGCAGGCACAAATACTGGTCCATGTTCTGTGCCAGTCTCACTGCGAAAACAGGAGGTTCTTTAGAACAGTTCCTGAGGTTTTGGGCAAGGACAGTAATTAGGAGGAAGACTCCAGACATGCATAGGCAAGACGCACAGTATTGAGCTATAGCAAGAAAACAACATTAGATAAGATACTGGACAATAATAATTAATGACAATAAAACTTTGATTGTATCAATTTATTAGTTAGCTTTAGTTATTATCTAACTTTAACTGCTGTAAGTTATTATGTAATTTCATTTTAGGAAAAATTTAGTTGACCTTTCAATGATTGCCCAAATTATTGTTTTTATTATTATTCATTTTATTTTTATTATTTTTATTTATTAATTTTTTATTTTTATCTAATTATTTATTTATTTATTTATTATTATTATTATTATTTTGAATATTCCAAGTAATTTACCAAAATTATAGGTGACAATTCTTTAACGCATTGAAAGTATAATTTTGGAACAGATGAAAATAATTTTCAATAACTTACAAAAAAGGTTTCTTCAGATCAAAGAAATAAGACAAAATAAAGATGTGATAGAAAGTTTTAATAGCAATACTCGTGTTTTTTAATACAAACCTATTTAAGGAAGCTTCAAATAAGTTGCTTTGTAAGACTGAATATCTAACAGAGGAATATGCTATTACATGTGCATGTATAGTGGCAAGAAAACATATATATGCTCGTATAGTACAAGAAACATATATATGTCTATATAATGGCAAGAAAGCATACATATGCCTGTATAATGGCAAGAAAGCATACATATCCCTATATAATGGCAAGAAAGCATACATATCCCTATATAATGGCAAGTAACCATATATATGCCTGTATAATGGCAAAAAAACATACATAGGCCTATATAATGGCAGGAAAACATACGTATGTGTAATGGCAAGAAAAGATACATATGTCTGTATAATGACAAGACAAATATATGACTGTATAATGGCAAAAAAAAAAAAAAACATACATATGTTTGTATGTTTGTATAACGGCAAGAAAACATACATATGTCTGTATAATGACAAGAAAACATTTATATCCCTGTATAATGGCAAGAAAACATATATATCCCTGTATAATGGCAAAAAAAAAAAAAAAAAGCATACATATGCTTATATGCTTGTATAACGGCAAGAAAACATATATATGCCTATATAATGGCAAAAAAAACCACATACATATGATTGTATAATGGCACGAAAACATATATATGTTTGTTGTTGTTTCTTATCCCACTTGGCTGGCCAAGGCCATGAGCCCATACGTACTCATTATTGAAGGGGAAGGAAGCAGCTTCTGTTGTGATGGAGCACCCGTAGGTAGATGTCTGACTTTGGCTCCGTGACGCTCTTACAGTCATAGGAGACCGGGACCTACGGTTTAAAGTGGATTCCGAACCCCTACAAACATCCATGGCACCGCCGTTATTCGAACCCGAAACCTGTGGCACCGAGCGCTAGACACTCGGCCATTCAGGTCCCAAATGTGTGAACTCCAACGACACGCGGTGTTCCCAGGTGGTCACCCACCCAAGTACTGACCGCGCCCAATGATGCTTGACTTCGGTGATCTAACGAGAACCGATATATTCAGCATGGTATGGCCGTTGGCCTGTATAATGACAATAAGCACATATATGCCCATACATATGCCTGTATAAAGGCAAGAAAACATACATAGGCCTGTATAATGGCAAGAAAGAATTGCAATGTTTTTATTTTTCCTCTGTTTAATAGAGACTTAAAAGATTTTAAGATAGAACTTAAAACGAGATTTTGAATCTACTAACCTAAGAGAGGAATATCTTTTCCTGCTGGTACTGTCACGGCTAAGTACTGCAGAAGCAGGGACATTAAAATTATATTTGAACAACCAATCAGGAAGCGTGATCCATCGTTAGGCGATAACCAGAAACCTGGAAATGATCATTGATATGTTTTGATATAGTGATTTACAGCATTATATGTAGTATAATATTTGGAATTTTAAGAACAAGTATTAAAATAGTACTTATTTAAGGATATAATAACATATTTTTTAGCTTAATTCATTTTATTTATACTTGTATTTCCAAGGAACTGGAAAATAAATGAAATATAATAATTTTAAAATGACAAAAAATTTGTTATAATCGAATATTATTTCTGTATAATTAGCTTTTGTAAGTCCAAAATGCATGCTCTGCAGTCTTGGAGAGGACATGGATTCATCCCACCTTCCTGTCTGCCCTGCACTTGTTTCCTCTACTGTGTAGGGTCGTTACTGGGACGCTAGGGCCCTTATGGGCTAAACATGTCACTATATGATTTCATTCGATTCTCGTTGTTGTTGATTTCATATTCTTTGTCTTCTTTTTATTTTATTGCTTATTGTAAATAAAGAAAATATCGCTGAAGAACATAGATAAATTTATACATTGTTAATATAAGTTCTTAATTATAATGGTACAAGTTGTTTAACCTCTGCTAAAACTATGATAACCTTTCTTCCTTGATGAGTATGATTTTAACTCAGACGAACACGTCACTATCACAGCTTTGCCCCTCAGTAGATTATTGTCAAAAAACAACTGTTGTCATTTATTTCAAGTTTTCATGAGGTAAAACTGTACTATTTTTGTAATAACTAATTTTTTAATTAGAAATATTATACTACTGTGCCCAAAAAAGTAAGACCAATTTTTTTTTTCAAAATCTCTTTGTTTATTCTTCTAAATTTATTTCATCGATTAAGTCACGAAACGATATGAGTCTCCTTTTTTGCGAAGAAGTCACGAAGAATCAATGCAAGGTGAGCTGGCGCATTCAGTGTTTTCGATACCAATCGAGATATGAAGCGTTTGAGACTCAAAACATCTTTTAAAATGGAATTTTGAAATTCCAACATCATCAGCAAGGTCTCTAATTGTAAATCGACGGTTTGCAAGCACCAAATCTTTAATTTTTTGGACGTGAGATTCGTCGGTTGAGGTTGGTGGTAGACCAGAGGGCTCTTCGTCTTCAGCGCGTTCTCTGCCTTCTTTTAACTGCTTATACCACTTGTAAACATTTCTTTCCGATATAGGAATGCTCACCGAATGCCTTCTGCAGCATTCTATACGTTTCCACAAACATAATTTAATGAAAGTTCTTTACTCAATTAATTCAGACATTTCAAAAATCGCCGAAATCAGTTTTAGCGTCCCACAAAGCCAAGCGTAACTCAAACACTAATGAATATTTTGACGTCAAATTTCACACAGATGTCAAGGGCAGTGCCAGCAACCTAAAAAAGAAAAAAAAATTAAATTCCATAAGCCCCGGGAATTTTATATTGAAAATTGGTCTTATTTTTTTCACACAGTAGTATTATAGGTATTGTTGCAAAATGGGTTAATTGAGAGTGAAAATTTGGTAATGAAAATTAGGATGAAGATAATAATTACCAGCAATGGACGACAGGAAAACAATCAAAGTAGGCACCACGCACACATATCTGATAATCGTGGAGGTTCTTTGAAGGAATATATCCACTTGGACAAAATAATTTATGTTGCCCGTTTTGTTTGAAAACTTATTTCTGTGCGTAAGGTTGGTTAGCATCCATTCAGTACCAATAACAGATCTTTTCTTGGAAGGAATACTGCAAGATACTAACATTAACGTTAATGATATTTAACAAAAAATGCATTATTTAAGCAAAACAAATAATATATAAAAAAAAAAATTTTAAGTCAATTCCTATTCTTTTTTCATTATAGTGCAGAAAGTCCTTTATAAATAATTTTCATTCATTTTTTTAAGTTTATCAGGCGCCATCTATTGGTAGATATGGGCAACTTAAATCTAAAAAGAACTAAAATTAATTCATTAAATTTAATTACTGTATTAATATTTGAAAAAAACTGTATTAACATCAAGTGTCATCCCTTACAAGTTCAAAAAAAAAGGTATTTGAATTTGAGTGGATGAATAAAAAGTATTTTATGAACGATTGAAAATTTGAACAAGATATATATAGGGAGAGTGTGAGCTAATAGAAGGAATTGAAAAATTAAAAGTTTTTCTGTGATACCAATATTACACTATAATAATTTTTTGAGAAGAATTTCAATTGATAGATAAAAGATTAAAAAAATCTATTATTTGGGAAAATTACTTAATTATATATTTGTGCTCTCTAAAAATGGTTATTATTATAAATTATTTTTTTACTTTAAAACTTATAATTTTAATTAGTTTAAAAAGAACTAGAGGGAATATTTTGTATGGTTTTTGATTTGGTACAACTTAAAATATAATTCACTCGGAAGGAAAAATTTAATTCATAGTATTATATCTTTTAAGTTATATAAAAAAGTATTACAGTAGAAATACAGTTGTTACAAAGTGAAGTTGCGTTGACCTCAAAAGTGAAGATAACTAACAAAAGATAGCTATCAAAAGGTAGTGTGTTTACAATTTTACACGAAAATTTGAGCATGCTTAAGTTGCTTTAGAAGTGGGTGTCACGTTTGCTCACACCGGACCGAAAACAACAAAACAACAATGATTTAGAGAGCTAATTGAAACTGTTCAAGCGAGATAAAAAGGATTTCTTTACTTGTTTGTTGTTTCTTATCCCACTTGGCAAACATTTCTGGGCCAACCCCACGAGCCCATTGTACTCATAATTGAAGGGGAAGGAAGCAGCTTCTGTTGTGATGGAGCACCCGTAGGTAGAAGCATGACTTTCGCTCCGTGACACTCTTACAGTCATATGAGACAGGGACCTACGACTTAAAGTGGATTCTGAACCACTACAAACATCCATACACCGCTGGGACTCGAATCCCAAACCTGTGGTACCATTTATTTTATTTTATCTTATTTTTATTTTATTATTTTTTACCTTGTTTTACTTTAATTCTTGCTAATTGCATTTTATATACTTTATTTTATGTCCTTTTTGTCTCATATATGCATAAATTAGCTATGTCTCATATATCATAAATTACTTAAAATATACCGCTTGTATTTTTGTGTATGTCTGTATTTTTTCAATAAAGTTTTATGGGATTTTTGCACACTTTCATAGGCCATTCAGACCCCAATTTTGAATGCCTACGGCACGCAGTACTGACCGCGCCCGGTGAGGCTTGACTTCGGTGATCGAACGAGAACTGGTATATTCAGCATGGTATGGCCGTTGGCAAAAGAATTTCTTGCTTCGGTATGTGACAATGGATGGGACATGGATCCCCTACTACACACCTGAATCAAAATGATCATCAGCTGAGTGGACAGCAGACGGTAAAATTTGTCCAAAGCGACCAAAAACTCAAACATCAGCAGCCAAGGTTATGAAATCCGCATTTTGGGAGACGCATGGTATTTTGTTCAAAGACTATTTTGAGAAAAATAAAACTATCAATAGCGAATATAGGATCGATTGAGTGTAGAAATTAAGAGTGCTGTTTCCCCGAGACAATGCCCCGTGTCACAATCGATGAAAACTGTTGTTCAGTTGAATTAATTACGCATCGAATTGCTTTCCCATCCGCCTTACTCTACCGATCTAGCCCCCAGCGACTATTGCCTTTTTGCAGACATCAAAAAGATGCTCCAGGGAACGAAATTTGGCTCAAATGAAGAAGTGATTAGCCATTATTTGTGAGAGCAAAGACAAATAATGGCATCGAAAAGTTAGAGGACAATTGGAATGAATATATCACTCTTGAAGGGCAATATGTTGACGAACAACGTCGAATTTCTAAAAAAAATAAATTTGTTTTTCTTTTCCAGACCGGTGAGTGATATGTTATACATATTCAATGAAACATTTTAAGAACTGATGAAAATGCATTGCCTGGTTTCAGTTAACAGCGTTCAACATCATCGGTGTTTGTACAATATATTTAAATTCAACATACCAATCAATAATAGTTTGTTTCTGTGGTGCAAAATCTCCATAACGCTTATCAAGTCACTGTTTGTTTTTTGATGAGGAAAAATACTGTTGAAGCCAATGTTTAGTCAACACACGAAATTTTTTTTTTATCCATTGTTTTGAAAATTACAAAACTGGGGTGTCACTAAAACCCCTGTAACTTGTAAACTAATTAACAGAATGTCATGGAATTTTGACACGCATAGTTTGAAGGATACTACTATCCATAAATTATATAGGTCTCTCAACAGTGTTGGCATATGTCGGTCAGACCGGAGACATATTGAGGGATGTATTATATATGATTTTCATCTATTTTATTTTTTTTTTAGTTTAAGATAGCCGGTTTGGCGTCTTCGAAGGTCTAGTTGACTAACTAGCAGGCTAAACCAATAAGTGTATCATTATGTTCTTAAACATAGAGGGAAATGGGAATTAAATGAAAAAGGACACCAATATGTGTTTCGTAAATATTACAATAAAACGAATTGATTGAATTGAAGATGTGGAAAAGGGAATTATTAATTACCCTCTCTTTACCGCAAGGAGCAGTAATCATACAATTTATGCTAAAATCGGCTATACCATGTAAAGTCTATGGATTTTTTTCCTCTATTAAATCATGTAAATTCTGTGTAATTGTAAATAAATTTTCGTTTACAATTCTATCTGTTCATTACTTTTCTTCTATTTCGTCATAGATTTAAGTAAATTTTAGATGAATTCATTTTTTAAACAAGAAATCCGCTTAGTCTGAATTATCAGTAAGTTGATGGCAACACCGATTATGGATTATCAACACACTGTACTTGTATTATTTGTACGTAAATACTATAATCATTTATTTTCATAATCGTCATTTACCTCTAAGAACTCTATTTTCGCATTAAAGCCAACCCCTTTCTTTAAAATGTTATCAGAAGCCAATTCTACAAGTGACGTAGAATTCATTTGTGATAGCAGATAATCAGTGTCATGGATAATGAGATCTCATGAAATTAGCAATTGTCTGTTCGACCTTCATAGGTTGAAACAATTTCAGATAGAATATGGACTACACCATGAATTGTTGCATCGTGATTGGTGATAGACCATGGGCTGAGAAAGTCTCGACTCCAATGAGAAGTGAGGAATGCCGCTCTTTGGCGGATTGGCAACACCGATTATGGATTATCAACACACGGTACTTGTATTATTTGTACGTAAATACTATAATCATTTATTTTCATAATCGTCATTTAACTCTAAGAACTCTATTTTCGCATTAAAGCCAACCCCTTTCTTTAAAATGTTATCAGAAGCCAATTCTACAAGTGACGTAGAATTCATTTGTGATAGCAGATAATCAGTGTCATGGATAATGAGACCTCATGAAATTAGCAATTGTCTGTTCGACCTTCATAGGTTGAAACAATTACAGATAGAATATGGACTACACCATGAATTGTTGCATCGTGATTGGTGATAGACCATGGGCTGAGAAAGTCTCGACTCCAATGAGAAGTGAGGAAAGCCGCCCTTTGGCGGATTGGCGACACCGGTTATGGATTATCAACATATTGTACTTGTATTATGCGTACATAAATACTTTAATCGCTTTCTTCCATAGTCACCATTCAACTCTAAGAACTTTATATTTCGAGATAGGCTTCCTAATTACTTGCGCAAATAAAGCACCCCTCTGTCCTGACATCAGGCATCGACCTGATGGCCAATTGGCTAGCGCTCTGGCCTTTGGTACAACTAGCTTCCGGTTAGAATCATGGCAGTGGCATGGATGTTTGTGACTGGTTCGGAATCCACGTTAAATTGTAGTAAATTAGCTTAATGTGTGCAAAAAATTACCGTAGAGCCACAAACCAAATCACATCAGACAGAATTTCCTTTTTTACATTAAACGTTATATGTTTCTTTCATACGCAATACATTATTGAACTGACAATTACATATATATCATGTGTAAAAAAAAGTAGTTGTTTTCCTTTGTGCTAACATGTTTTGACGAGTGCACTACTAAAGTAATTGCATTTTTAACTATTTGGCCCATCTATCATATTCTGTACAAAATAAATAATACGATACTACAAATAATAAAAAAAAAGGCTTCCTAATTATTTTCATATTTCGAAAACAATTAGGAAGCTTATCTCGAAATATAAAAGTTCTTAAAATTGAATGCTGACTATAGATTGGTCAGGTTTGCCGCTCTGGTGTCATCTTGTGCACACGACGGCTAAACATGTCGGGACCTACATTTTAAAGTGGATTCCGAACAAATCACAAGCATCCATGCCACTCCATGATTCGACCAGAAGCCAGCGATACCAAAGATCAGAGCGGCCACCAGACCGTTGGCGACTATCAAAGAAAATGATTAAAGTATTTATTTAAAAATAATACAAGTGCAGTGTGTTAACATTCCATAATCGGTGTAGTCAATCCGTCAAGAGGGGGAGTCAACTTCCCTCACTTCTCATTGGAGTCGACACTTTCTCAGCCTATGATTTATCACAAATCACGATGCAACAACTCACGGCGTAGTCCATATTCCAACTGTAATTGTTTCATATTATTGGTTTTAAATGTTCAGTCACTCACTTTAACGTTCGTAAAATGATCTGCGATCCTCTGTGCGTCCATGCCCCAAACAACATGGAGCAGTTGTGGCTATCGAAGGGGTAGTGCCTGTACTTGGCACTGCACGGGATATCGAAAGCAGTGGGAGGATACCACTTCATAGTACCATTGCTATACACTTGCACGGGCAAGATGTCTTCTGTATCGTAGATGTCAGTCTTGGCCACGCTGAAATGAAAGACAATTCATTAATAGCAAGATTCCTCGAGTTTTATATTCCTCTATCAATAAGATTCATTAAAAATTTTTTAAAAATAATTGAAACCTTCGATCTTGCGAGGACATGAGATTTCTTTTATTGAATATTTTGCTGGTAGTAGATTTGTAAATGCATAAGAACCATGAGTGGTATCTCAAATTAAGGAAATAATTAAAGAAAGCTGTTACTGAGATCTAGATCAGAGGTGGCCAACCCAAATGATCTTGCGGGTCACTTTGGAAATGCATCCTAACTCCGCGGGCAGCATATAAAATTATATATCACCCTATTAGATTTAGACCCACTATAGACATTTTTTTGGAGGGAAAAATTGAAACATAAGTTATTATTTTTGTGTTTACTGTTATTCTTACATGCAAACATTGATAAAATAATAATAATGATGCTAAACCCATATTGTAAAGAAATATATAACACTAAAAATGACGTATAGAAATATATAAATATAAATTAAATGAAAAAAATGGAATCATTTAAAAATATTTATTTTACTAGTGCGATATGTTCCTAAAAAGATTACGATTTACCATTACCTAAAAAAAGATTGATTGCCATGAATCAAGATGTCTTTTGTTTTAACCGAACTGAACCATGGAAAAAATAAAACCAAGTGAAAGATAATACGAAAGATATAATACCTAAAAGGTAATATTAATACCTAAAAAGAGAATGAATGTCGGGATTTCTTGCATTGCTGAAGCCAACCTACCGATTGAAATATAATATCGAAGGAAAGATAATGTTATTATCTAAAAGCGAATGAATGTCATAAATTCAAATTTATTTTGTATTTAACTGAACCATAATATCGAGGGAATATATCATTATTACTTAAAAAGATATTAAATGTCTGGAATCCAAACGTCTTCCACTTAAACTGAACTAATGAGTGAAAGTATGTAATTTTGTAACTTAATTAGTGGAATTAATTTTTTTACATAGAAATTCTATAAAAAAGTCGCTTGACACGGTGTAAGTAAAATTTTATACATATCAAATACTAAAAACTAATTTGTTTGCATTTTTTCTGTATGAATTTTTAAAATGTTTATATTATTTATAATGCTATTCATTGTATTTCTAAACTTCATTAATTTCTTATTAAATACTCTACATTTTTAGAACCTTCGAATAACAGACTGAATAAAAGTTCACATTTTACGAAAAGGATAATGTTATTACCTAAAAATGGAATGAATGTCTGGAATCCAGATGTAGTTTGGCTTTAACCGGACCATGGAGATGCCACTGTAACTGGCAGGATCCCACTGTAAATGTTCATCGGTCCATTTCTAAAAAACACAAAAAAGATTCATGAAACACTTTATCAGAGTAATAATTTTTCAATATGTGTTTTGTGTTTGTATTTGCTGCATTCTTGAAAAATTTATAACATTATAATTCCTTAAAATTTTTATATTTTTATATGCACAGGGTGATTGCTTATTCTTCTCAAAAAAAAGAAAGATACGCGTTCAAACTTGACAAGAATGTACACTCATGTCCATAAATTAAGGATAATTCAGAATCGCACAGAAATTGAACTCTAAAATAAAAATTTCACCTGTAGAATTATCACACACATCTTGAAGAAGAATATGCAAATTACAGGCAACCACCAGATGGCGCGGATACTACGTCACAATGACGAGAGTGTAAGAGAGGGGTATATAAGGAATGGTGGCAAAGAAATAAAATTGTTCACAAGCGCTTTAAAAGCCTTTCAGTGCAATAACCGCATAGTTATGGCACAAAGGAAGCATTTGGATGATTTTTGACGTGGTAGAATTATCGGACGACTGGAATGTGGACGTACCCAGCTGGAAGTATCCGAGGAACTTGGAATCGCCCAGAGTGTCTTCTCCAGGCTTTGGCAACGATTCCAAGATGATGGTAATGTGAGTAGATGTTACAGCACAGGTCGCCCCCGAGTTACAACGCCGAATGAGGACTGGTATTTAGCAGTTACTGCCAAAAGAAACAGATGGAGCACAGCATCAGACCTGTCTCGTCAGCTCTCTTCAGCTACCGGTACGACAGTTTCAAGGCAGACCGTGTACAGACGCTTAGAGCACATTGGTCTATATGCTCGTAGGCCTGTCAGATGTGTTCCACTTACCGCAACTCACTGTCGCCTGCGATTAACCTGTAGTAGAGAGCATGCATTGTGGACACCGCAACAGTTGTCTGTGTGATGTTTTCCGACGAGTCAAGGTTTAGTTTGCAGTCAGATTCTCGCCGGACTTTCATATGGAGAGCGCCAGGTACCCGTTACCACCAAGAGAACACAATTGAACGACACCGTTACGGTGGTGCAGGATGGCTCGTTTGGGAAGGAATTATTCTTGGTTCCAGAACTGACCTGAATGTTCAGAGTGTAACGATGACAGGCCACATCTATCGGGATGTCATTCTGGAACAGCATGTACGTTTGTTTCGTGGCGCCATGGGCGCTGAATTTCTGTTTATGGATCACAACGCCCGTCCTCACCGTGCAAACATTGTAGACGAATGCCTTCAATTGGAGGATACTCACCGGATCCTGGATTGCCAGCATACTGGATTGGCCAGCATACTCACCGGACTTGAATCCAATAGAGCATGTGGGGGATATGCTTGGCCGACGAATTGCAGCCCGTCAACCCCCTCCCACCTGTCAACCGGAACTTCGGAGGGCATTGCTTGATGAGTGGTGTAATATTCCCCAAGATCAGATTGATAATTTGATACTCAGCATGCCTAGGCGTTGTAAGGCCTGTATTGCATCGTCCGAGAGACATACTCCATATTAACCATCATACTAACCATGTTATACTGTTTTTTGTAAATAGGTTCTTTTTTGAAATTTGCTCCAGGGAGTAAAAATCGCAATTTTTATTAATTATGTCAAACATATAGCATCTTTTTTGCTCTTTACCTTTTGTTTAATAAATAGACTCCAATTTGTTTTGCTTCTGTCTCTTTCTTTGCCTGAACTTCATTATCCTTAATTTATGGACATGAGTGTAGTATACATATAACAAATTCATCAATAATCAAGGTGTATCTGGAGTAGGGTTACACTGTTTTTCTATCACATTTTAGAAAAAAAACCCACATATGATTGTTTAAATTCTTTTCCCAATAGATATATTCTGCCCAACTTAAGCATAGACATCAAAGAACTCAACAATTGCAGAACACGACAAAACTGCAGAAAATTCAGCATTGCCCTGACAGAATCATGGAGATTTTGTGAAGTCTCGGCTTATAATAAACCTAGAACGGCTTCAAGAATAGGATCAGTTTCATGTTCATGGAACCCTTTTATTTTTTATTTACAAGCACTAATATATATATATATATATATATATATATATATAATCAGTATTACAAAATATTTACAAATTATTATTTAAAAAAATGAAAAATAAAGAATTAAAATTGATTCGCAAGTGCTGGTGGAGATTTTCAAAGTTCTCGAGTCTACGACGAATATAATTGTTTGCTCTGCTGCAGAATTTAATTATCACTCGGCACAATGTAGCTCACATTGTAAACAGGCGGAATCTCCTGTCTGTTCAATCACTTTTGAAAAAGATTCTGGTCGACTCGTCGCAGAACTCTATTTCTCCAAAAACCTCCCTTTTAATAAAATCCGTTAAGAGCGGGTCAGTCAGCTTCCCTCACTTCTCAGAGAGTCGACGCTTCCTCAACCCATGGTCTATCACCAATTACGATGCAGCAACTCATGGCGTAGTCCATATCCCGTCTGTAATTGTTTCTACTTGTAAAAGTCGAACAGACAATCGCTAATTTCATGAGTCACATTATACATGACACTGATTGTCTGCTATCAGATTTGAGTGACGGGTTTTTTCCATTAATTCAAAACACTAGTTGCATGTAATATAAATATACACGATATTGTCCATCTGCAGATTGATAAATTTGATAGATTTTTTTTATAGGTCAAAACTACTAACTGAAACAATAATCAATTTTTTTTACGTTCACACGTGGAATTCTTTAACATTTTTCAATTCTCAAAGTTTGCTCCTATCGGAAAATATAGTACAACCTTTGAGTATGAAATCCAACTCGGCTGAATTATCATGTAAGAGGCTAGATTGTTGTCATGTACAGTTTTACATTGCAAATTTAATAGATTTTGTATTCTAACATATTTTTTCTTAAATAGGCTATAATGGTCTTTCCTAGACCGCCGAAGTTTTCAAAAATTTGAAATACCAGATGTGTTTTTTTTTCTTTTGACTATATTAGTATTAATTTGAAACCATATTCTGAACGAATACTATATTTAAATCCTATCCAGAACGAATACTATATTGAAACCATATCTTGGACGAATACTATATTGAATCCATATCCTGAAGGATACTATCTTGAAACCATATCCTGAATGAATACTATATGGAAATAATATCCAGAACGAATTTTATATTACCATATCCTGAATGAATACTATACTGAAACTAAATCCTGAACGAATACTATATTGTAACCATATACTGAACGAATACTATATTGAAACCATATCCTGGACGAATACTATAATGAATCCATATCCTGAAGGATACTATCTTGAAACCATATCCTGGACGAATACTATAATGAATCCATATCCTGAAGGATACAATCTTGAAACCATATCCTGAATGAATACTATATTGAAATCATATCCTGAACGAATATTATATTGAAACCATATCCTAAATGAATATTATATTGAAATAATATCCTGAACGAATATTATATTACCACATCCTGAATGAATACTATACTGAAACTAAATCCTGAACGAATACTATATTGTAACCATATACTGAACGAATACTATATTGAAACCATATCTTGGACGAATACTATAATGAATCCATATCCTGAAGGATACTATCTTGGAACCATATCCTGAATGAATACTATAATGAATCCATATCCTGAAGCATACAATCTTGAAACCATATCCTGAATGAATACTATATTGAAATAATATCCTTAGCGAATATTATATTGAAACCATATCCTGAATGAATACTATACTGAAACTATATCCTGAACGAATATTATATTGAAACCATATCCTGAACGAATACTATATTGAAACCATATCTTGGACGAATACTATATTGAATCCATATCCTGAAGGATACTATCTTGAAACCATATCCTGAATGAATACTATATGGAAATAATATCCAGAACGAATATTATATTACCATATCCTGAATGAATACTATACTGAAACTAAATCCTGAACGAATACTATATTGTAACCATATACTGAACGAATACTATATTGAAACCATATCCTGAACGAATACTATAATGAATCCATATCCTGAAGGATACTATCTTGAAACCATATCCTGAATGAATACTATATTGAAATCATATCCTGAACGAATACTATATTGAAACCATATCCTGGATGAATACTATATTGAAATAATATCCTTAGCGAATATTATATTGAAACCATATCCTGAATGAATACTATACTGAAACTATATCCTGAACGAATATTATATTGAAACCATATCCTGAACGAATACTATATTGAAACCATATTCTGAACATATTCTGCTAGCTAAAATTTGTTATTAAATTCAGGAGCGTGTTTGATTAATTTATACATAAAGTTTTGTAAAGTAAGATGCAATTTACTTGCAAAGATATTTTATTAAAACTTTTTGACGAGTAAATAATAACATCAATGTAATGCAAACACTAAAAGATGCTTAAATCACATAAAATATATGAGAGATAATCGATTACTTCGATAAAAGCCATTTTATAGTTTTTATAAAATATCTCAGGCAGAGTGCGCTGAGATATTATGCTATTGTAAGTAGAGAATATTGAGTAGAATTATAACATTATATATTTAAATCCAGTACAGCATTCATATTTAAATTCTTTTGGAGCCATGATTTATATTAAAGGGACCCGGTGGTCTAGAATTTTCAAAAAAATCGATTTTTTTTTTCTCGATACTTTGAAAGTATAATCCTTTAAGAGTACTGTTACATTTTTCTAATGATATTGACGATATTTTAAGTTCTATAGCCCATTTAGCTGAGCATATGCCTACTTACCCCATGTTGAGAATAAGCTTACCTTAAACTTCAAACTCATTTATTTCGAAACTACTTTGTTCCGCACGGTATGAGGCGAAAAAAAAAAAAAAACTACTCGGCCGATTCGTCTCAAATTTTACTATGTTATTCAGTACACCAGTACCTATCGATGGAACTAAAAAAAAGTTTTTATGTTGAATACTTCTTATTTTTTACATACAAAAAAGGAAAGAACAGTCTATTTTCTGTATGTAAATTTCAACAACGCTCCATTTTGTCACTTTTTAAAAAAAAAATTTTATTCTAGTTCTTGCGATAACTATACTCCTACTGATCAGAAATTTTTTTTCGTTTTTTGTTTACAGATAAGTAAAAGAGCCAAAACTTGACCCACCACCCAGGTCCATATATATGACGAGGGCAACTACAGCGCCACTCCTTAACTACTTAAAAGTTTTTTTTTTTTTAATTATAACTTTTTGTATGCTATTAAAGTGATTTAATATATCTATAAAGTTTGAATAACATTGTTCATTGTTTTCATTAACAAAAAAGTCATGAAAACTCGTCGAATTCACGAGCACTAGACCATCGGGTTCCCTTAAGTCTTCGAAGCAAGTGTTAAGAAAATAAAACTGTTCTGATAAACTAATGCAGTAAAAATATTTACATGACTGTAAAAAAAACAATACAAACCATCATGAGTTGGCCGTTAATCGTCAAGGTCTGAGATTTTTCATCCTGAAATTCCAAAAAAAAATAAAACAATTTTTAAAAATAATTCTTAATACATACAATAAAAAATATCCATTTAATTCGTAAGAAATTAGTTAATTATAAATATTCTATATTATTTATGATTCATATAATTGACCCAAAAAAAGAAAAATAAAGCTTAAAAATTTCTTCCTTAAGTAAAAGTAAATAACAGCAACATGTATGTTTTCTACGAAAAAAGTGAAACACGAAAAAGATTTTATATTTAGAATAATTTGATGACAAATTTTTTTTTTCTCGATATTATGAATATTTACCAATTTTTCTTTACAAGTAAGATCAGCGTAACAATAACTTACGCAAATAGTAATCTTGATATTAAATTAACATCTTTCGTACTATATTAATACTACTATTACTACACAACACCACATCACTGTGCCTAGAGCTGAGTTGCCAATTTGCACTTTGGGAATGATGTGGGTGAGAAAGAGTCTGATTGGGCTCTTCGACGCTCTACGGTCATATGCGACCGGGTCCTACGACCTAAAGTGGAATCCGAACCACTACAAATATCCATGGCACCGTTGGCACTCGAACCAGATACCTGTGGCACCGAGCCCGAGACACTCAGACATTCAGGCCCCAGTTTATTTTGTGATGTGGGTTATTGTGGATTTTGAGGTATATTATTGAATGAGTTATTGCAGTATTATTAGAGTTTAACTAGTGTTTTGGGGAAACAGCGTGTTCTTTCTAAGTACTAGTTATTCTTATAAGATTTTAACGATTCAGCTAGTGTTGCCAATCAAAATTTATAAAGAATTGTGTCGTGTCTATATGGGTGTCAATATGAATTTATAAATATTTTTTTGTATTCATTTTTCAATATTTAAATTTTTCATTCAATATTTTTTGTAAAATCGTTTGCAATCATTGTATAATTCATGTGTTGTTCTGGTATATTTTATGTCTGTCTGTTGGAATGGTGTTTAGATATGAATCTCTAGCCCTTGTTGGATGCTAATCGAATTTGTTCGAAGAATAAACCAATTTCCGAAGAAAACAGGTTTTTTGCCGCAACTACGAATGGAAGTGATATCTTTACGCGGTACTTTAATTTGTAGGCTATTGCAGTATTATTAGCGTTTAACTTAGTGTTTTGGTGAGATGGTTTAGCGTGTTTTTTCTAGATACGAGTTATTGTTATAGGAGTTTAAAGCTTAAAGAATCTCGTATTTTTTTCAATGAATCTCGTATTTTATTGAAAAGTGAATTCATTCTCACCAATTCAACGAGACGTCTTGCATCAAAGTAGACAAGTACCCGAGTCTCCTTCTTCAGATCCTTGACGGGTCTCTGGATCTTGTCATAGTGACTGAGCAGGTCATCACGCAGTCTCTTCAGCTCACTAGCCGGTGTGGCTTCCAAGACTGAAAAGTGCATAAAAATATTTGCGATTAAAAAATTTACAATAAGAAACACGACCTTATAACACGACCATTCTTCCAATATCACAGTCTCATCTAGTTTTCAAGAATTGAGAAACTCCTTCTTTTATTATGGCATGGCTACAAAAAGGTTAAACATTTAAAGTAGAACAGTAAAAAATTACAACACGACCATTCCCGTAATATCGCTGTCTGACTTAATTTACAAGAATTTAGAAACTGCTCCTTTTATTATGGCATGGCTACAAGAAGGTTAAACACTTAAAGTAAAACAGAAAAAAATTACAATACGATCATTCCCGTAATATCGCTGTCTGACTTAATTTACAAGAATTTAAAAACTCCTTCTTTTATTATGGCATGGCTACAAGAAGGTTAAACATTTAAAGTAGAACAGTAAAAAATTACAACACGACCATTCCCGTAATATCGCTGTCTGACTTAATTTACAAGAATTTAGAAACTTCTTCTTTTATTATGGCACGACTACAAGAAGGTTAAACATTTAAAGTAAAACAGAAAAAAATTACAATACGATCATTCCCGTAATATCGCTGTCTGACTTAATTTACAAGAATTGAGAAACTCCTTCTTTTATTATGGCATGGCTACAAAAAGGTTAAACATTTAAAGTAGAACAGTAAAAAATTACAACACGACCATTCCCGTAATATCGCTGTCTGACTTAATTTACAAGAATTTAGAAACTGCTCCTTTTATTATGGCATGGCTACAAGAAGGTTAAACATTTAAAGTAAAACAGAAAAAAAAATTACAATACGATCATTCCCGTAATATCGCTGTCTGACTTAATTTACAAGAATTTAGAAACTCCTTCTTTTATTATGGCATGGCTACAAGAAGGTTAAACATTTAAAGTAAAACAGAAAAAAATTACAATACGATCATTCCCGTAATATCGCTGTCTGACTTAATTTACAAGAATTTAGAAACTGCTCCTTTTATTATGGCATGGCTACAAGAAGGTTAAACATTTAAAGTAAAACAGAAAAAAATTACAATACGATCATTCCCGTAATATCGCTGTCTGACTTAATTTACAAGAATTTAGAAACTCCTTCTTTTATTATGGCATGGCTACAAGAAGGTTAAACATTTAAAGTAAAACAGAAAAAAATTACAATACGATCATTCCCGTAATATCGCTGTCTGACTTAATTTACAAGAATTTAGAAACTGCTCCTTTTATTATGGCATGGCTACAAGAAGGTTAAACATTTAAAGTAAAACAGAAAAAAATTACAATACGATCATTCCCGTAATATCGCTGTCTGACTTAATTTACAAGAATTTAGAAACTCCTTCTTTTATTATGGCATGGCTACAAGAAGGTTAAACATTTAAAGTAGAACAGTAAAAAATTACAATACGATCATTCCCGTAATATCGCTGTCTGACTTAATTTACAAGAATTGAAAAATTCATCCTTTCATTGGGACATGGCTTCAAAACGGTTAAACATTTAAAGTAAAACAGTAAAAAATTACAATAAGAAACTCTCTTACAACATGATTATTCCAGTAATATCGCTGCCTGACGTAATTTACAAGAATTGAAAAATTCATCCTTTTATTGGGGCATGGCTACAAAAAAGTTAAACACTTAAATTAAAACAAAAAATTACAATAAGAAACACTGTTACAATATGACCATTCTTGCAATATCGCTGTCTGACGTAATTTACAAGAATTGAGAAACTCCTCCTCTTATAAGGGCATGGCTTCAAAAAGGTTAAACATTTAAAGTAAAACAGTAAAAAATTACAATAAGAAACACTCTTACAACATGACCGTTCTCATAATATCGCTGCCTGACTTAATTTACAAGAATTGAGAAACTGCTCCTTTTATTGGGACATGGCTTCAAAAAGGTTAAACATTTTAAGTAAAGCATTTACATTTTTTATCATTTTAAAAGTAAAACATTTATTGAAAATCATGATATGTTGGTTTAATAAAGTATGTTTCATTATAATGATAAAATTCAAGAAAATCAATTAACGATGTGGCAATACAAAGATATACGGTCCTATAATATATTCAAGAAATAACGAAAATCAACCTATAATGAGGTGTATTTTAAAACATTCGTTCTAATATTGTTTGAGAATAAAGATTTTGAAAAATATTCAACAATTAGTAACTACGTTTGTTAAAAATGATATTCGAAAGGAAAAGATTAATTCGGAGGTCTACAATAGTAATTTATATATCAACTACTAAAGCACAATAGCATTCACAGAAAAGTATGTGAAAGGGTACAAGTCGGTAATCGAGAATTTTATGCAAACAACAGATAACAACAGATTTATTTCACTAAAAACAAAAATTTTGATTTATAAGACTCTCATAAGGCCGATTGTTATGCTGGAGAAACGTGGACATTAACTATAAGAACTTGGGCCCTTTGAGAGGAAAATTTTGAGAAAAATGTTTGGACAAAGAGTTGACAATAATACATGGGTTAGATGACGGAACAAAGAAACTGAACACCTAATTGAAAACAGAGACATCGGGAGATACATTAAATCAAAAAGAATCCGCTGGCTCGAACATGTAGTTAGAAATGATAGAAACATCATTAAAAGGATTATGTTATGTAAATTGTTCAACCATAAAGGATTTTAGCTGTTTATCCAGCTGTTATATTTGTAAATCTTCTTAATTCTTTGATATCTTCTTAATTAATCTTTCATAATTCTTCAGAATGTAAATTTGAATTTTTTGTTACTTGTAGTTATTTCTTAAATAAGAAGAGAGGAAGACCAAGGAAAGGTGAATGGATAGTGAAGTGATATCTCTCGAAGATCTTAGACAACTGATAATTATTAACTGTAAGAGATTGACATTGGAGCGAGACAGATGGAGAGCTGTTGTGTTGGACACTCAAGCCTGTACAAAGCTGTAATGCCAGTAAAGAAAAAGAAGAAGATATATAAGGCCTACGACGTAATTTCTTATGATAATAAAAAAAGTTAAATGGTAGTATCATGTTTTTGCATTGATATAAGGAACCCATTCTTTTACAATCAAGATTCCCTCTAATTTAACAGATATCTTATTCATTCCCTTCTACGAATATATTTCATAAAGCTATCTATATTCATCATTACAGGTTCACCCAGAAGTCAAATATTGATTTTTCATATCTCTCAGTTTTAAAAATATCTACAAGTAACAAAAAAAATTCAAATTTACATTTTGAAGAATTACTAAAGATTAAGCAAGGATATTTTAGAGAATTAAGAAGATTTTACGAAGATAACAGCTGGATAAACAACTAAAATCCTTTATTTTTATCATGCTAACTCAATTAGCAGTTTTGTAAAATCAGAATTGTTTTATTTGTGTCATTTTTCTACAAAGTAAATTATATAATTTTCAGTAAATTTGCATTTTCCCGATATCTTTAGCATTTCTCCATCTATTTTAAGTTACTTATATTATTAATAGATCCACTGTCAATATAACTACAAATCCAACTTTCCTTTAAAACAATTGCGATTAGCATGGAGAGACATATGTTATCTAAATGAGTCTTACAAAAGATTTTTAAACAAATATCTGATTTTTATAGAAATTATGTTTAACTAAATCATATTCAGACAATATATTATGCTCATTAGTTATCGTTCAAAATTGAAAAACAAAAACAGATTAACTATAAACAGATTTTAGAATTAAAATAAATTGAAATCTGCTCGGCAAATTTCAACTTATCATGTGTGACCATTCGAGAACGGATGAATAAACTCAGGATTATGCCAATGTTTAATAATGCACGAGATATGTGAAGCAATTCTTTGGAATACTACAAGAATGGCCAAATTCATACAAGAATACTACAAATTCTACAAGAATAGCCACAGGAATATAGCAATGTTGAATAGATCAAGAACTTCAAGAAGAATGAATTGTTCAAGAATCTCTAAAAGAATATACAAAAATCATGAAGAATGAAGTATTCCAAATTTTACAAGAAACGTTATCACATACAATACTCAAAAGAATATGTCGAAGTTTGAAAATTCTGGGCATAAATGAAAAATGAAATATTCCCGATTCTACAAGAAACACTAAACATTCAATAGCCAAAAGAATATATCAATTAATGTTTAAAAATTCTAGGCATGAATGAAGAATGCAGTATTCCAAATACAGTAAGAAGCCCTATACAGCTCCATAAGCCCGAGAAAATGCCAAAATTGATTAATGTGAAACTTCAAGGAGAAGGAATTGCTCAACGCACTACGAGTACTTATAAGTATTGGATATACAAATGTTTAAAATCCCAAGCCAAACCATGAAAAGTGATTCAAAACCATACTACAGAAACCCTTCAATCAAAAGCCAAATTCTCTAGAAAATTCCTTAAGACTAACGTTATTCATGAATCATTTCAAGAGTTAAGGGGCCCATTTTGAAATGGAGTTTTATTTGCTTGACCTTCATTTTCGGATAACGTCACGAATCCCTAACCAGGACAACATCGTGCTCACACATGATAATAAATTATTTATGATCGAATATATAAACGCTGCTTTTTTATTTATAATCACGTCAATCAGTTTCAATTAATTTTAGACAACAAAATTAAAACCAATTCACAATGAAAGGAACTACTTTACTTAACTTTACTAAAAGGACTAATCAATATTTTTTTTTGTTCTAATGCAGCTGACAAACACTTAGACAGCTTGGTCTTGGATGCTTTAAGGCAAGCGCTGCACTGACGTACTCACTTTGCATTACCCAGGGGGAGCGTGTAACTTGATGATAAGCCACGGACGCGAAGTAACAATGCCCCTGCAACGCTCTACGATCCTATTAGGACCGGGACCTATGGCTTAAAGTGGATTCCGAACCACTACAACACCCATGGGCAAAGCCGGGATTTGAACCCGATACCTGTGGTACCGAACGCCAGAGCGCTAGCCATTCGGCCATCAGGCTCCGGATTAATCAATATAGGGTCAAAAAAAAATTCGAAATACCTTTTTTGATCTTGCGATTTATTATACCTCAAATAGAAAACAAATATATTGTCTATTGAAATATAATGTGAAATCTTACAACTAGCTGAAACTATAACAAAGAAAACAAAACAAAAATAAATAAATAAAGTACCAAACTCTGACGAACCTTCTTGGGTGCATGCCGGTTGTATTCCAAATAAGCAAATGTAAATAAAATTGAAAGCAGCAGTTTTTATAATCCATTTTTTATCCCAACTTTTAAATGTCATTTTTCAGTAGTCATATACGAAATGAAAAACTAGAGCTGACTAAACTGACACAAAATAAAAGGTCAAGTTTTTAGTGAAGTAAATTCGAATGTGATTCGATTTTAGGGGGTGGATAGCAAAGCTGTCGTTTTCAGCTGTTTTGAAAGACGAACACCTGCGCTTTCGCGAGCTCAAATTAGTGCCTGTTTACAGTGGCAGTCTCTTAAAAATAAAAGAATGTTTTCAGTATTTTATTAACTCGCATGTTGAAAAATTCACAACATACTAGAATAAAATAATAGATAGATTAATAACATATATCAATCTTTTCGCAATATTCACACATACACTGACAATTATTTTCATTCAAATAAATATTTTTTTTTTTCTCAAATTCTGATTTAACACATTTTGTAAAGATAAAAAATTGCTGATAACATTATTTTATTTACATTAGCTTATTCACGTATTTATATAGCCAACGGCCGTACCATGCTGAATATACCGGTTCTCGTTAGATCACCGAAGTTTTAAGCATCATTGGGCGCGGTCAGTACTTGGGTGGGTGACCACCTGGGAACACTGCGTGCCGTTGGCAAATTTGGGACCTGAATGGCCGAGTGTCTAGCGCTCTGGCGCTCGGTGCCACAGGTTTCGGGTTCGAATCCCGGCGGTGCCATGGATGTTTGTAGTGGTTCGGAATCCACTTTAAGCCGTAGGTCCCGGTCTTCTATGACTGTAAGAGCGTGACGGAGCAAAAGTCAGGCTTCTACCTACGGGTGCTCCATCACAACAGAAGCTGCTTCCTTCCCCTTCAATCATGAGTCCATATGGGCTCGTGGGCTTGGCCAGCCAAGTGGGATAAGAAACAACAACAACACGTATTTATTTTAACAATATTTTATCATTATTAAGTAATAGTATTATTAATTATTTAAAAAAATGTGCATTGAAAACAGTGTAATATTTTTAATTTCTATGCGTACTTTTATGTGTTTAAAAAAGTTCATAAGCAGGAAAACAAAATTCTTGTTGTATGAAACCTTCATTAGACCTATTTTGGTGTATGGCTCTGACACTTAGACTTTGGCAAGATCTGATGAGGCCCATTTGGGTATATTTAAACGGAAGATTTAAGCGGAACGCATAAATATATAAATGCTATAAACACCCAGATATTATAAAATTTATTAAGATCAATATATTAAACTGGGCTGCTCATGTATCTAGAATGAACGATTTAAACCTTGTAAAAAGGCTCGTTGTGGCAAAGCCATAGGGACAAAGTGGAAAAGGACGACCCAAGTTGCGAAGGATAGACGCAGTTGAGAAGGATTTTGCTGTATTAGGTGTTAAGAATTGGAGAACCATTATTTCCAGAAGAATGCATGAAATCTCTTCAAAGGAAGATTTGGCCCACTCTGGGCTGTTGTGCTATTGATGATGATTATGTGTATTTCTATGTAAAATAAATGTAGAATTTAAGAAAATAAAATTATTTAACGAGGATGATAGTTTTAGGAGTATAGAATCTGTACTAGATGAATTGTTTACGATCAGATGTGCATTTTAAAAATGTATAAGATAACCAAATTAAGGACTCCATCAAGATACCTCATATATCCTCACAAGTATAACATATATGGTAATTCATAAGGAATTTAGGTATATAAGAAACGAAATTCAAAATTTTTTTTTCTTTCTAATGCAGCTGGTAAACACAGACAGCTTAGTCTTTGGATGCCTTAAGGCAAGTGCTGCAGAGACGTACTCACTTTGCATTACAGAGGGGACGCGTGTAACTTGAAGATAAGCCACGGACGTGGAGTAACAATGCCCCCGCAACTCTCTTATTAGGACCAGGACCTACGGTTTAAAGTGAATTCCGAACTACTACAACACCCATGGGCAAATTCGATCCTATTAGTGGCCATGGCTGTCTGCCCCTTGGCAGATTTCTAGATAAAAGAGGATGTGCTTTTACGGGTTAGGATTGTCGGCCCTACGCATAACGTTCTACAGTCATATTAGACAGGGACCGACTTCTTAAAGTGGATTCCGAACCACTACAAACAACCATGGCACCGCTGGGACTCGAACCCGAAACCTGTAGTACCGAGTGCCAGAGCGCTAGCCATTCAGGGCCACGAAATTCAAAATTATTAATAAAAAATAAGCGGGGTTACAGTGTACGTTTTGGGACTTTTGAGTTAGCCGGACGCAAATTTCGCCAACATCAAATTTTTCGTTTTGCCATCGACGCTATAAGCCAGCAATATAAACAATTCATTTTCATAAAACGAATAACCAATTCAGTTAAAATTATATTTTTATAAACTTAAGAAATATGAACAAAAGAAATTAAAACGTGCAATATTTGACGATTTATAGCTGATACCCGGTCAGGACCGGATCTAGATGAAAAGAGGCCCTAGGCTATTCCCTCTATGAGGCCCCTTCCCCTCCCATTTTTAAGTTTGTAAATTGCATGAGAGATAATAAAATACGTCATTACTGTGATATATATCAATATGTCAAATTAAACATGTTGTGATGGGTACTAATCTTTATAAAAAATGGGCTACGGATAATAAAAAAAAAAGTCGAGAACACTGATTTGGACATTTATTCTCAGTACCCTATAGAGTACTTGTAACAATAAATAATCAAATGTAACACACAGCATTTAGAAAGAAACAAAATTCAAATAATAAAAATATTTGACTACGAGAATAAAATATGCAATAAAAATTATCATATTTTCCATCAAATTAAAGTAAATATATTCAATACATTGAAGATTAAAGCAAATTCAATTCAAATAAATTTATTTCATAATTTCTCCTTATTTTCGATTCAGTGTTTTAGTGTTTACTGTTTTTAGAATAGTGTAATTCTAATTTTTCTAACAATTTGAATGTAGGTGATTTTTCCCTCTTGATCTTGAGGCCCTAGGCTGAAGCCTAGTTAGCCTATAGGAAAATCCGGCCCTGTACCCGGTTAGCGGAAAAGTACCTATGTTTTTGAGAGATCCGTATAAAAGCCTACACCCATTATTTAGCTTTAGAAAAACTTCTAAATATTCTAGGCTTATGCATGAAAATATACTATATTGTTACTTCGTGCCCTCCATTTACTGTAAGTAGGGTATATAAGACATACAGTTAGCAGATTTAAATCTAGGCCTTGTTTATTTATTATATGATGCGTAACTGTAGTTTTCAAAATAGAATTTAAAAAAAAAAAAAATCTGTCTTATTAAATGAAATTAAATAGTGGCGCCATCTATTAATCTTTTCGAATAATAATTGTCAATTACTAGTTATTTAGATCGTCAGAATATTAAAGTGATACTTGTGACTGTCAAAAGTTCCATCAAATTTTCATAATATATATATATATATATATATATGGCTTTAATTGTGTCCTTTCATTCATATTGTTTTTTCAAATTTAAATACATTTTATGTAAATGGAAGTTTTCGGACTTTAGGATGATGATAAATAGAAATATTCATTATTTATTATATGATGCATAGCTGTAGTTTTAAAAATAGATTTTTAAAAAAATTTGGATCTGTGTTATTAAATGGCTAATAAGTTTAAAAATAGTGGCGCCCTCTGGTATTTCTTTTGTAGAAAAATTGTCAATCACTAATCATTTAGATTGTGTGAATATTAAAATGATACTTGTGACTGTCAAAAGTTCCATATGCCTTTAATTTTGTCCTTTTATTCATTTTTTTTTTTTTTTTTTTTTTTTTTTTCAAATTTTAGTACATTTTGTAAAAATTTAATTATGTAAATTGTAATTAAACTTACGTAAATTGAAGTTTTTGAACTTTAGAATTATGACAAATTGAAATACGCTTAGAAAATATTTTTCATATGATGCGTACCTATTTTCAAAATAGATTTAAAAAAAAATTAGATTTGTGTTAGTAAATGTCTACAATGTTTAAGAATAGTGGCGCCATCTCTTTTCTTTATGGATAAAAATTGTCAATCGCTATTTATTTATATTGACAGAATATTAAAATGATATTTTTAACTATCAAAACTTATAGTAAAGCAGTCTCTCACCATAGCCATAAAGCTATTTCAAAAAAAAAAAAAAAAATAATAATAATAATAATAGTAATAAGAATAAATAATGAAAAGTACAATTCTTAATATTATGAATGATCAGATTATTCGTTTAAAATTTGGCCGTTGCACCTACACCTACACTAATGCATTTCATCGGAGCAGTAATGATTGTATAGTTCAGTACTCTTTCATTTCGATTCACATCTGTTCAAGACACCATCTTCAACTTTTTTCAACTCTAGCACTGGTTAGTCTCGAACTATTAGGTTCATTTCAATCTTCTGTTATTCCTTCATTTTCTACAGATATGTTCTCAATTTAGAGACAATTCTGATCTAATTGTATACTTCTCTTTTCCTAGGCGGCTTTGAAAATTTAACAATAAAAACCAATGTGAGGTTTTATTAAGGGGCCTGATGGCTGAGTGACTAGCGCTCTTTATAACCTCAAACTTGCATTTTGTTAGCATTTTGAGTTTGGCGTGATGTTTATAAACCTTTGTATTATTAGTTATCTGGTGCTAGGTGCCACAGGTTTCGGTACAGAATCCCTGAGGTACCATGGATGTTTGCAGTGGTTCGGTATCAACTTTAAAACCGTATGTCTCGATCTAATATGATTGTATAGCGTATTGCTGACAACCCTTCCCGCAGGGACGGATTTTCCTATAGGCTAACTAGACTTCAGCCTAGGATCTCAAGATCATGAGGAGCCTGCAATTAACTTAAAATTCATAATAATTCATGCAAACTTTAAATGTGAATTATTATGAAATAAATTTATCTGAATTTCGAACTATTAGGTTCATTTCAATCTTCTGTTATTCCTTCATTTTCTACAGATATGTTCTCAATTTAGAGACAATTCTGAAAAAATTCAATTACAATTCTGTAAATAGAAAACATCTCCTGTCTCGAAATCTGCCAATAGGCAGAAGGCCTTTGCCCATCATGGGGCTGTTGAGCCAATGAAAAAGAAGAAGTGTAATTAACAAAAATATTTTCTACAACCCGGACAAATAGCCCTATAAATATTTTTTCTTGCTAATACTCAAATTTTGAATATCTGAAGATTAGAATGGCAATTATTTGAATTGAACTACGGTACCCAAAAGGAATCGTAATTATACTTCGGGTTGCCATATTGGCGACTTCTTCGGGAGAGAACTATAGCAGTCTCGAATTAAACGGGTTTGTTTGGATTGTCGCTCTACGGTCATCTTGTACACAAGAATTAAACGGAATTTAAATTGTTAGAATGGTAAATCAAATTTTTTTTAAAATTTATTAAGCAAAATTCAATGCATTCAATGATTAATAAGTTTTATTTTTTATTTGGGGCCTGAATGGTCGAGTGGCTAGCGCTCGGTACCACAGGTTTCGGGTTCGAGTCCCGGCGGTGCCATAGATGTTTGTAGTGGTTCGGAATCCACTTTAAGCGGTAGGTCCCGTTCTCATATGACTGTAAGAGCGTCACGGAGCAAAAGTCAGATTTCTACCTACGGGTGCTCCATCACAACAGAAGCTGCTTCCTTCCCCTTCAACCATGAGTCCATACAGGTTCGAGGGCTTGGGCTTGATTAGATCTCTACCAAGTGGGATAAGTAACAACAACAACAATTTTTTATTTATATGGCTAGCCTGTCTATTAACATTTAAACACAGCGAAAAATTACGTCAGCCATGAACAACTCGCCAACCTTGAAAAGTCGCCAAACTGGCGCAAAACGAATATTGATCGAATTTCGTAATTTTTTTTTTTCAATTGATATAGACTTTGTATTAGAAGTGCTTGTCTATTTTATCAAAATTGGAATGGAAATTGTAGTTGTGCATAGACGGAACACACACACAAACTTTGAAATATATACATATTTGACTGATGTTCTTTATCAGGGATGGCCAAACTCCGGCCCGCCGGAAGATTCTATCCGGCCGGATAGAATTTTTAATTTGCCAGTCCGCGGCAAATTAAAAGAAATATATATTTGTATATTATATATATATCTCCTTTTCTACTTTTATTAAATATTTTTTGTCTTCCTTTTTTTCAAAGAACTCATGATCTTTTTACTTTCTCTATTTTTGTTCTCCTTAAACATAAATCGACGGAAATATCAAGCGGTAAAGTGTTAAAAGCGGAAGTTCTTTGTTAGTTACAGCTGTAGATTGGCACCAACAAGTGTTATCTCTTTCTCGGGGAGCAGACATATGGGAATCCAATATAGGTGAATTAGACCTCACATGTGGCAGATGCGCATTTTAAGCTCCAGCCAGCGGCTTTTTCTTTTGGCGCGAGTTATTATCGAAAGTAAGTTTCCCAAATTTAATATCTCAAGCCCAGAAAATCTGTGCTATGTTTGATTCATCTTATATATGTGAACGAGTGTTTTCAACTATGAACCTTAGAAAGAATTATTTCAGAAGTAAACTGACAGATGAGCATTTAGCCTCATCCCTTAGAATCAATACATCTCAATATAGGGAACTTTTAAAAATGAAATCGCAATTTCGTTCATTTCATTAACATATTTAAATTGTAATATATGCATATTGTTTTTAAAATTTTAGAAAAATTTATCTTGGCCAGCCAAACTTTTTTTTTTTTTAACTTTTGGCCCGCGACCGAAAAAGTCCAGCCAGAATAGCCAGAAGTCGCCCGGTGGGAATATAGTGGCTGTGGAACCATATGGGTTTTATTTTTGACGAAAAAGTCACGAAGATATTAATGCAGTGTGAGCTGGCGCATTCAGTGTTTTCGGTACCAATCGAGATTTGACGCGTTTGAGGCCCAAATTGGAATGGACAGATCCTTTAGAAATTCCAACATCATCAGCAAGGTCTCTAATTGTAAATCGACTGTTTGCAAACACCAAATCTTTAATTTCTTTAGACGTGAGCTTCGTCGGTTGAGGCTGATGGTCGACCAGAGGGCTCTTCGGCTTCAATGCAATCTCTGCCTTCTTTGAACTGTTTATATCACTTGTAAATATTTCTTTCCGATATAGGAATGCTCAACAAATGCTTTCTGCAACATTTTATACGTTTCCGCAAACATAATTGAATGCAAATTCTTTGCTCAGTTAATACAGACATTTCAAAAATCGCCGGAATCAATTTTAGTGTCTCACAAAGCCAAACATAACTCAAACACTAATGAATATTTTGACATCAAATTTCACACAGATGTCAAAGACAGTGCCAACAACCTAACTTTTTTTTCAATTGTTTGCCCGCGACCGAAAAAGTTTGTCCATCCCTGTTCTATATCATCAATTTATAAAACAAAAATTACCTTATATTTTTTGACACACAAGTGAACAAGTGTTAAAGATAAAATAGGCTGAAGATTTCGATTAAATAAATAAATCTTCAAATAAAACAGTACTTGAAAGAACAGATATCGATAAGAATGTTCCGATAATCTAAACTATATAAGAAAATTGAATATTTCTGAGCCCTCAGACCATAAGAATGGTTTAGTTTTAAACATTTTATGTGAACAGAGGTCAATATGATTATTTCTGCAATCCTAGTATATTTTTTTGCACACATTTGGTTGCAAAATGAATGGAGTGCAAAAGGTATGTAAATTCCAAAATTACTGTTTTACATTAAGTTATACATATCGTTGAGAACTTTTCTTATTCAATTTGTTAAAATTGTCTTAATTTTTGCAGATTAACCAAACTGGTATTATCTCATTCAAATAATAATAAAAAAATTACGATCATTTCTTAAAATATGACGTATTTTCATTGTATAATTTAATGCCGGTTCCAATTTGCATTTACATTTTATTCATAAAATAAGATAAGATGTATTGAATAAGTAAATCTAAATTTCAGTTTATTTATGTTAGTCTATTATGATAGATAAGATGCATTGAATAAGTAGTTTTCAGTAAATTTAAATTTCATTCAATATTTATTTTAGTATATTATGTTAGATAAGATGCATTGAATAAGTAGTTTTCAGTAAATTTAAATTTCAGTTTATTTATGTTAGTATATTATGTTAGATAAGATACATTGAATAAGTAGTTTTCAGTAAATTTAAATTTCAGTTTATTTACGTTAGTATATTATGTTAGATAAGATACATTGAATAAGTAGTTTTCAGTAAATTTAAATTACAGTTTATTTACGTTAGTATATTATGTTAGATCAGATGCATTGAATAAGTAGTTTTCAGTAAATTTAAATTACAGTTTATTTATGTTAGTATATTATGTTAGATAAGATGCATTGAATAAGTAGTTTTCAGTAAATTTAAATTACAGTTTATTTATGTTAGTATATTATGTTAGATAAGATACATTGAATAAGTAGTTTTCAGTAAATTTAAATTACAGTTTATTTATGTTAGTATATTATGTTAGATAAGATGCATTGAATAAGTAGTTTTCAGTAAATTTAAATTACAGTTTATTTATGTTAGTATATTATGTTAGATAAGATGCATTGAATAAGTAGTTTTCAGTAAATTTAAATTACAGTTTATTTATGTTAGTATATTATGTTAGATAAGATGCATTGAATAAGTAGTTTTCAGTAAATTTAAATTTCAGTTTATTTATGTTAGTATATTATGTTAGATAAGATGCATTGAATAAGTAGTTTTCAGTAACTTTAAATTTCAGTTTATTTATGTTAGTATATTATGTTAGATAAGATGCATTGAATAAGTAGTTTTCAGTAAATTTAAATTTCAGTTTATTTACGTTAGTATATTAAGTTAGATAAGATGCATTGAATAAGTAGTTTTCAGTAAATTTAAATTTGAGTGAATATTTATATTGAAAAGCATTTTTTATTGAGTACAAATATAATTAAACTTAATAATTTATAAGGGTTTTTTCCATAGAAATTTACAACTTACTATAAGCAAAAGCCAGTGCTAGGATAGATTTTTAATCTAATTTGTCTAAACCAGGGGTGACCAACCCAAATGAGCTTATATTTATATTACAACCTGCTATATTAGATGTTCTGAATAATAATATGATTTGCAATAAATAATAATATAATTTAATTATTCTGTGAAATCATAAATAATACAGGCAATAGGTGTCATATATTCGCAAAATATTTTTTCTTATAAAGATGTAAAAATGGGTTAGATGATTTTTTTATCATAGTTTTGTAACATTTGACCATTAAATGAAAACAATCAATCACAGATGTGATGTAGAATATGATATATACCTGCCTCATGTGTTTTGCAATACATCAATCTATCAATTAAAAAAAATTGAATTTTAATCAAGCAAAATGATTGATCATTTTACTATTTGATCATTTTTGACAAAATTGTCATTGGTGCCATGAAACGGCAACAATCAATCAACCATTTCTGTGGACTGTGTGATGTAGAATATACTATATCCCTGCCTCATCTACTTTATATTACATCAATCTATCAATTAAAAAAATTTTATCAAACAAAATGATAGTCTTAACAGGTGGGCTGAACAGTCCGTAGGCTGACACATAGATAGCGCTACTAGTATTATGATATAAGATTCATATGATTTTTAGTTAACCCTAACCTTCAAAAAACACGTGTATAAATTTGACAGCTGTTGCACTATTAGTATTTGAGTTATAGCATTTTTAGTATTCATCACGTACAGTAAACTCGGGAAATGATGGAGCCATGTTTCATCCATTGTCACATATCGACGCAAAAATCCGGGTTTATTACGATTGAACAGCTCCAAACACTGCTTAGAATCATCAATTCGTTGTTGTTTTGGGTCGATTGTGAGCTCGCGCGGCACCCACTTTGAACAGAGGTTCGCATATCCAAATATTCATTCACGATATGTCCAACACATTCCTTTGATATCTTTAGGGTCTCAGCTATCTCAATCAACTTCATTTTACGGTTATCAGAAATTATTTTGGGGACTTTTTTGATGTTTTCGTCTGTAACAGCCTCTTTGGGGCGTCCACTGCGTGCATCGTCCTCGGTGCTCATTTCGCCTCGTTTAAAGTTAGCAAACCACTTCTCTACGGTTGATTTTCCTATTGCAAAGTCGGAATAATGTTTATCAAGCCAAGCCTTGGCTTCAATAGTATTTTTTTGCCAAAAAGCAATGTTTTATTAAACACACGAAATTCCTTTTTATCCATTTTTTCAAACTAACAAAAGTTGCTTCACTAAAAAGGCTATAACTCACATACTAATAGTGCAACAGCTGTCAAATTTATACACGTGTCTTTTGAAGGTTAGGGCTAACTAAAAATCATATGGATTTAATACTAGTAGCGCCATCTATCTGTCAGCCTACGAAACTTTTCAGCCCACATGTTACTATTTGATCATTATTGACAAAATTAAGTTTCTTATTCAATACATAATTTTTTACATTGAAAAGATAGAGTCCAGAGTCCAGTACTTTAAAGATATCCTTTTTTGGTAGTTATCTGTCATTTCAAGAGCTTTTTTGAGTACGTTTGCAATTTATAAGTACTGATACAAATTTCTTTCTTTATGGTCTACATGAAAAAAAAAATACAATTTCGTGGCCTATAATATTTCATTTTTTTTTCATACTATTCATATTTCATTTAATTTTTTTAATTATTTGTTCATTATTATTATTATTGTTTTGCTATCTTATATATGTATATTATGCATACATATATCTACATATGTATTTATACGAGAATGTATATAAGTTTCAACAATTTACAATTTGAAGTCTCTTTTCAAACAATTTATAATTTGAAGTCTTTTTTATATTCAAATTGAATGATAAATGCATTAAACTAATTTTGTGAAATATTTTTTTTAACTGGCTTTTTTTAAATAAGCTTTAAAATGCAAGTAAAATAAATTATACAGTTTATTTGTGTTTGTATAAGGTATTTAAAAATGCAAAAATATTATGTATTAAACATAAGTTATTGCTTTTTTTGCATAAAATTGCAAGGAATCCATTCACTTATGGGAACAATTGTTTCTTAATTAACAAGGGAAAAATCCTAATTAACATTTTTTATATGCTTGTTTATAAGGCTTATTCTTTAAAGTTAAGTTCTCTAATTTCTTCCAAACATATAAATCATTTTATACAAAAAAAATAAATAAATAAATGAGCAAATAAACATGTTATTGATAAACAAAATTAACGAAAATTATATTAAAATGTCGAAACTATTCAAAATTATTTCAAATTATATCATTTTTTTCTTTTACAATAGAACATTCTTATTTTATTAACCAGCTTTTTTAACTACTGCACTCTGACCAAAAAGGAAGACCAATTTTTTTTTTCAAAAACTCTTTATTTATTCAAAGTAATCCCCTCTGGACAAAATACACTGATGCGAGCTTTTTTTCCAATCCTCAATGCTTGCTAAAAAGTCATCGGCAGGGAGGGCCTTCACCCTGAATATAGGGCCTTCACGTTGAATATCTTCAATCTACTCAAAGCAGTGTCCCCAGAGTGGTCTTTTGAGTTTAGGGAATAGCCAGAAGTCGCAAGGTGTGAATACAGTGGCTGTGGAACCATATGGGTTTCATTTTCGTGTGAGCTGGCGCATTCAGTGTTTTCGGTACCAATCGAGATTTGACGCGTTTGAGGCCCAAAATGGAATGGACAGATCTCTTTGAAATTCCAACATCAGCATCAAGGTCTGTAATTGTAAATCGACTGTTTGCAAACACCAAATCTTTAATTTCTTTAGACGTGAGTTTCGTCGGTTGAGGCTGATGGTCGACCAGATTGCGTTCGTCTTCAACGCGTTCTCGGCCCTCTTTGAACTGTTTATATCACTTGTAAATATTTCTTTCCGATATAGGAATGCTCAAAGAATGCTTTCTGCAACATTATATACGTTTCCGCTAGCAAAATTTAATGCAACTTCTATGCTCAATTAATTCAGACATTTCAAAAATCGCCGAAATCAGTTTTAGCGTCTCACAAAGCCAAGCGTAACTCAAACACTCATGAATATTTTGACGTCAAGTTTCACACAGATGTCAAGGACAGTACCAGCAACCTAAAAACGAAAAATAATTGAAATTCCATAAGCCCCGGGAATTTTAAATTGAAAATTGGTGTTACTTTCTGGAAGCAGTAGTACTGTCGGATTTCATTTCACTTTTTTTTTTTCTAATTTCAACTTATAGGTCAAACAAATAGGTCAACTTATAAAAAAAATTATTGTTTTTTTTTTTTTTTCTCAAATGAATATGCTATTGCTTTTATAAAATTTTTCGTTAGTAAAAAATTAAAGGTCAAACGTAATGCATAGAGGTAAAAGGGTTGAAAAGCATTGATTTTAAATGTAGAGGAAGGCTTAAAATAAGGTTTTTACGTACATTCTCTCTGGTGTTCAGTACCGCAGGTTTCGGTTTCCATAGATGTTTGTAGTGGTTCGGAATCCACTTTAAGCCGTAGTTCCCAGTCTTATATGACTGTTGAGCGTTGGACGTAGAGCTAGCAAACCTACCCAGTAAAAAGAAAACATCTCTCTTCACGAAATCTACCAGTTGGTAGACGGCCTTGCCCCCCCAATGGGCTGTTGCGGCAATGATGATGATGAAGCCCATTCTATTATACACTCAAGAGCCAAAACATTATGACCACTTGTCAATAATGAGTTGGCCCACCTTTGGCGCGCAACACAGCTTCAACCCGCCTTGGCATAGATTAATACCACCTCTTAATACCAATTAAATACCACTTCCACCTGATCACGTGCCTTCCACGTCATCCAGGCGAGTTCATTGCAAAATGTAGGGGTGGTCATAATGTTTTGGCTCTTGAGTGTATATTCGATAAGTTATCATTTACAAAATTTTTTTGCATTCAGGATTTAAAATTACATTTTCTCTTTGAAATATTGCAGTTGCATAAAATGCTAACATCTATTGTTGTGATAATCTAGACCAGGGTTGGCCAACCCAAATGATCTTACGGGCCACTTTGGAAATGCATCCTAACTCTACGGGCCGCATTTAAAATTATATATCCCTATATTAGACATTTTTTGGAGTGATAAATTGAAACATAATGAGTTATTATTATTGTGTTTACTGTTATTTTTACATGTAAACATAGATAAGCACAACAATAATGACATTAAAAATGAAATATAAAAAATATATAAATAAAACGAAATAAAAAAAATGAAATCATTCAAAAATATTTATTTTACTAGTGCACATCGTAATTGATGTTGCAGGTTAATGTCCGTTATGTTTGAGCGTGTTTTGTGTTTGGTCAATTTCATTTACAAAAAAATAAAAACAATTCGAAGGTGTAAGTTTAACCAAAAGCGCTAACAACTTAACTAAGAGTCTAGTTTGCTTTGTTATCAACCATCAACTGTGCGTATATAGGATTTAGTTTGTTTTGTCGCTCTACGGTCATCTTGTGCACACTGAAAAGATCGGGACCTACAGTTTAAAGTGGTTTCCGAACCACTAACCAACGTCTATGCCACCACTAGGATTCGAACCTGAAGCCTGTCGTATTAATAATTAATAATTTAATTATTCTGCAAACTCATAACTATAAACTCATAAGTATAACAGGCAACATCTGTCATATATTGACAAGAATATTATTTTAAAATCAAAGTTAATTTTTTCTCATAATTTCGACAGTTAATTTTTTAATATACGGCTGCACACATATTCTATTTTTTAATATACGGATGCATACATATTGTATTTTTTAATACATTGGTTTTCACTACTTTAGCCATTATAAAATTAATATATTTTGTAAAAGTGTGATAAATTTCACGGGCCGGAAAAATATTTAAGTCGGCCCGCGAGGTGGCCACCCCTGATCTAATCGCACTTTTTGTAATTTGAAACGTACATATATCTTTAACATTTGGAAAAAAACAATGATTTAATATCCTTAGTCGTTAAAATCTTTAAATGGCAGTAAATTTTTTCGAGATTCCCTGTTAGTTATATTAGTATTACTAACAAAATAAAATTAAAATCATGAAAAATTAATTTACATTTCTTAATTAATTTTTGCTTATTATGTATCTGTTAGCGGTTTTTTTTTTTAAATCTTTTTCATTAAATAAAACGACTCTCAGTGATTTAAAAGTGAATATATATATTTAATAACAATTTATATATGTTTTAGAGCCATCGCCAACCTTGGTTGCTTACATTCATCTTTCTTCTTATCTACGAGTCCCAGTAGCAACTCATTACATATCTTTTCTGGTGGTGCCATCTATCGCCACTAACATTAAAAATACTTAACAAATCTTAGACACTTTTAAAAATAATTTAAATATTCAGTTATTATTATTTTTTAAAGCCCTTTCAAATCTGAGTACCATTAATTAATACGAATACTGATTTTTTTTAAATGTTTATTTGAATTAATAAAACTATTCACGCATTATCAATATGTTCTTGCATCCTATTTGCTTTTATAAAGAAATTGTTTTTCAATTAATAATTAATTAACAGCTCAAGTGACAAGTTACAAATGCGATTTCGAGAGAAGCATGTGCGCGTTTTTAACGAACGCAATATCGAATAAGGAAAACTGGAAAATCGGAAAAGGAAAAGTGAACTCTGCTGACACTGGACCATCAGTGGACCATACCCTTGGAACAGGTTAGTATGTTCTTTACCCTTTTAAACAGTATTTTTTAGAAATTAACAGCCTTTTTATTTGATATACATAGTATAACTTCAATTACCTCGTAATACTTTATTTAGCAGTATTCTCGTATCCCGGATAACATACACCTTCTTAAGAACGTCTAAAGGACCACGTCTTTATTATTATTTTTTTTAATTTCCAATGGCAAGTTTACAGAACAACAGATGTCGTAAAAAAGAAAAAAAATACAGAGAACAAGTTAGAAACAAATGACATCAGTTAATCCATCCAGTTAAATCTGGCAGTCCAACAGCGCTTCCGTAAATAAACAAGAGGCAGTGCAGAACAGGAAGCAAGGTGAGACATATCTATTTCTTCCTGGTTACACACAGGAGACAAGAGAGGGTCAGGAATCAGTTTAATTCTGTGAAGGTGCTTGCGGAGACAATCGTGACCACACAAAAGCCGTAGCAATACCAACGATTTTTCTCCAGGCTATTCAGGCATATCATGAATAGGATCCTACCAGCGCTTGTGACTGTTTCTAGCGGTAACATCCTCAAAGAATGGGGCCTGATGGCCGAATGGCTAGCGCTCTGGCGTTCTGTACCACAGGTATCTGGTTCAAATCCCGCCTTTGCCCATGGGTGTTTGTAGTGGTTCGCAATCCACTTTAAGCCGTAGGTCCCGGTCCTAATAGGATCGTAGAGCGTTGCGGGGGCATTCTTACTCCGCGTCCGTGGCTTACCATCATGTTACACGCGCCCCCTGGGTAGTGCAAAGTGAGTGACATCGGTGCAGCCCTTATGGCGAAGATCACGGTCTATTTGCCAGCTGCATTAGAAAAAAAAACATCCTCAAAGAAGGAGCACCTAAGGGTCTTTTTAATTATCGTCTTAACGGAATGATAGACCAACTCCTGGTTGTTTAGCTGTAAAACAGAGGTCCCCTTTTTCATAGGAAATCGGCAGCCTCGTTTCCCTCTATTCCGCAGTTGGCCAGGATAAACTGCATGACGACTATTTTATTTTGATCCGACGATTGTACCAGAAGATTAGCACAGTCACCAGTATCTTTAGATCGAAAGGAATATAGGAAGCCTATAGCCTGAAGTGCTGCTCTCGAATATAATAGAAGCACCACTTTAGAGAAACATTATAATCGGCTGTAGTGTCGAATTTAGATGAAAAGAGGCCCTAGGCTATTCCACCTATGAGGCCCTTTCACCTACCATTTTTAAGTTAGTAAATTACATGAGAGGTAACAAAATACTTCATTACTGTGATATATATCAATATGAAATATTGTCACAAAACTTTTTTTTCAATAGTCTATAAACACTTCATTAAAGTATTGAACCTGCTGAACTCAAAAGACGAGAATCAAATGATCGTGTACGCAATCCAAAAATAAGAATATTCTAATAACATCAACACGTACTTTATATTATCGAAGTAATACAAATATAACCGAACATCGGGATATCAACAGGTCTGTTCGTTTGTCTGTTCCAATCTACACCAATCTGCACTTCATTTATGCGAGAAAGAAAACCAGGGCTTAGTAGCATAAGGCACGTCAATATATGCGCTAGCAATCAGTGAACGTATGAACTCTACTGTGGTGCGATCTAGTATATAAAAACGAACAGACCCAATGAGCCGAACACGTTGATCTTAACCAATACATTTTTATGTTTGTTTATTAGTCATATGTGTAGAATTTCACTTCATTTTCGATTCAGTGTTTTAGTGTTTACTGTTTTTAGAGTAGTGTCATTCTAATTTTGCTAACAATTTGAATGTAAGCCCCTCTTGATCTTGAGGCTGAGGCCTAGTTAGCCTATAGGAAAACCCGGGCCTGATCGACTGTGTAGTTGAATAAGAGCCAAACGAATAGCAGAGATTGGCTTCATTAAGAGCCAAGCGGATAGCAGAGATTTCGCCGTCGAAAGCTGACACGTGAGCACCAACAGAGGAGTAAAATAAGAACAGCTCATAATGAACACCGGCTCAAACGTTAACACAATCACTTATTCTAGAGCCATCCGTAAAAATTCTGAGCCAATGTGAGATGGGGTAGAGAGTATATGAAATAAAAACTTATTCTCTATTTTTTTTTTATTTATTTTTTTTTACAGTATCTGTTACGAAATGCCACTGGAAGTGTTTTGAATTCCTGAGTATTTATCTATCTTTGTCCATTCTAATTTCTCATCATCACACCCTGCCTTACCTGAATATGGTCGAATTACTGTACATTGCCCTTAGGGATTGCAATACCGGTATACTGGGATATCGAATACCGGTATTTTGAGCCATTTGTACAATTTTGTAATAGTGGTATTCACAAGTTTAAATACCGTTTTTTCGGTATTTACTAGAAATTTAGAATTCTTATCTGTGAATTTTTTTCAGAATTCTTATCTAAAAACTAGAAATTCTTATATGAAAACAAGGTTGTAGTTGTTAAGAAAGTGTGTAATATTTCGACGAGAAATAGATTTATTTGAACATGAGGGATTTAGAGGTAAATATTTGGAAAAAGTATATCGCGCATTGCTAACAGTACCACCAACTAGCGTAGATGCCGAAACAGCGTTTTCGACAGCTGGTAATTTTTGCATAAAATTACGTTCCAGGTGTAATGATAGTACAATTGATGCATTATGTTTTTTAAGATCCCATTTCAAAAATTTGTAATAGTACCACAGACTGAATAGTGATATTTACACTTTTTTGTGTAAATAAATAAATAAGATGTTTCTTTGTTTTTTGGGGATTCTTTATATACTGTAGTAATTTATAAATTACCAATTTTTTTATGATATTTACATTCTCTAATAAAACTAGCAAGTAAAACAAAAAAACACCTGTGTTTTCTTTCTTTTTCTAAAATTTCTACTACCGGTATTAAAACCGGTATCCCGGTATTAAGATCTAAAAAATACCGAATACCGGTATTGATATTGCAATCCCTAATTGCCCTGTAAAGGTAAAACTTTTATAGCTTTTTTATTTTAAGTAAACGAATCTGCTACAAACATGCTGAGCTAACACAATGAAATTCCTCTTTTCAGGGTTTAGAGAATAAGTATCAAGTAAAATGTAGGAAAATATATACATTTTTTAAAATTTATTATATACCAATTCATACATTATTAATAATTATGCAAAATTTAATTAGCTAAAATTTTCAAATATATATGCATCATAATTATACTAACACTTTTCTTAATGATAATCTCCAATTATTTGACACTATAAATGTATAAAAAAACCTCCTACATTCTTCTTGTGAAGGCTTGAGTACATACTCGAGAAATTTTGTTTGTGTGGGTACCATATAAAATTACTTGAGAATGAATATGCTCATAACTTAAATTGGAATCTGATTTAAAAAACCATCCCATTAAACAGTTAAAGTTACATCATATTTTTAATTCAAGCAGCTTGGAAGTGAGAAAAGTTTCAATGGTTTATTATTCCTGTTGTTGTTTGTTGTTGTTTCTTATCCCACTTGGCTGGCCAAGCCCACGAGCCCATATGGACTCATGATTGAAGGGGAAGGAAGCAGCTTCTGTTGTGATGGAGCACCCGTAGGTAGAAGCCTGACTTTTGCTCCGTGACGCTCTTACAGTCATAGAAGACCGGGACCTACGGCTTAAAGTGGATTCCGAACCACTACAAACATCCATGGCACCGCCGGGATTCGAACCCGAAACCTGTGTCACCGAGCGCCAGAGCGCTAGACACTCGGATATTCAGGTCCCAAATTTGCCAACGGCACGCAGTGTTCCCAGGTGGTCACCCACCCAAGTACTGACCGCGCCCAATGATGCTTAACTTCGGTGATCTAACGAGAACCGGTATATTCAGCATGGTACGGCCGTTGGCTCTTATTATTCCTAGTTGCTATATTGTTGTTGTTATCGTGTCCATGGATTTAAAATAATATTATCAAAGTCACATCAAGTCAAAAATCTTCACGATGGCAGCCAGCAATGGCGCCGCTTCACTATACAGGACTTCTCCTAAGTTGGCCCTGATTGGCACCATACCCAATTGCAAAACATGGAGAGGGAGTGCTGGGCACTCTAGAATGTGCTTAGGTGTTAGGAAAGCGTTGGGGCAATATCTGCAGGGGATGTATTCCCTGGTCTTGTCTGGGAGAATCTTCATCCCTCTGTAATGATTAGTTTTGAGTCTGCTAATAACTGATGTCAACTTTCCAGGGCAGTTGAAGTCCGTGATGAGTGACTTCTTAAAGTTATGAGGAATTAGTCTTTTTAGTTTTTAGTCTAATTAGGTGGGTTTTTTTTTTTTTTTTAAATGAGGGATGACGATTCTCCCAGACAAAACCAGGGAATGCCTTTTTTACCTACCCTAAAAACCTTTATTGAGCTTCAAGGTTATCATGGTAAATTTAGAATTAATTAGCATTAAATATAGTTAGATTAAGAAATTAATCTACATTATAGAATATTTTTAATATAAAAAATAAACTGGAAAACTTACTTTCGTAATTCGTAGAAGATTCCTATATGTGTCTTCGTTGCTCATCATCGTTGATGATTCCGATGATAAATAAAAATGATTTTTTTAAATATATTTAAACACATTTCTTCTTTGTACAAGATCCTAGACTAATCTAAAAAAATATTTTAATTTATTTAAATGAAATCTATTCTATATCTTCTTCTTCCCGCGTTTCATAATTAGTTTAATTATTCATCACTTCATCCATTTTCCGCCATGTTTGTTTTACACACGCTATCAAAAACGCTTGAAATCGCATGCGCAGTAGTGCAATATTTCAGATATGCATGCACAATACGGCAATGTTTCCTATGAGCATGCGCTCTAGAAAGAAAAAAATATCTGATGATAAAAAAAAAAAAAACGTTATGCAAAAACTCTTTAATATGGACAGTTTTATACCATTTATTCAGTATATTTATATTATTTACTTTTTTACTACTTCTACATTGTATTACATTTAGATAATTTTATAAGTGGTAGTGACTTCTATCTTCATTTACCGCACTAATTTTTTTTAACTGAAAAATGTTTATATAGTGCTATATAGAGAGATAATGTGTGACATAAATTCTCCCAATAAAAGTCCTAAAGTAAGAAATAAAGTTTTTTTTTATTTTAATGGAAACATTTAAAAATACCTTATTAATTTGTACATTTTTTGGAATATTGTTCTATCAGCATAACACCAAGAGTTCTTGGTATTAAAACTTATTAAAAACTTAATTAATTTGGTACTTATTAAAATTAACTTGGTACTTATTAAAAACTGTACGAAATGAATTTTTACTTTAATGTGTTTTACATTTTCATTTATATGATTTGAAATTTTCTAGATGTTTTAATTTTGATATCTTTTTTTTTTTTTTTTTTTTTAGTACCAGCAACTGTACCACCTGTAACAATTACAGAAATGCCCGGTTAGTGTACAATTTTTAAAAGAAAATAACATTCCCGTTAAGTTTTTACATTAGTTGCTCAGTTTAATCTTGAAATTATCTTTATGGTTAAGTAACTATAAAGAAAATTTCGAAATGTTTTTCTCCCACAAGTTCTTTTTAAATTTAAAAAAAAAAAAATTCATAATGTATTTTCAGCAATGATAGAATATATTCTATCATTGCTGAAAAAATATTATTAAAATTTGAATGTAAAATTATAATACATATATAATGAAATATAATATTTATAATGAAAAATTTAATGCATAAATTTTGCATAATGCCTGATATGATAATAATGATAATGATAATAATGATATATAAAATTTATTATGAAAAACAAGTAATAAAAAAAAAAAATTGTAAGTCAATTCCTACTTTTTTTTCACTATACTGCAAAATGTCCTTTATAAATAATTTTCATTCATTTTTTTAAGTTTATCTTGCACCATCTATTGGTAGATATATGCAACTTAAATCTAAAAAAAATCAAATTAAATAATTAAATTTAATTACTGAATTAATATTTGAAAGAACTGTATTAACATCCAGTGTCATCCACTACAAGTTCAAAAAAAATGTATTTGAACTTGAGTGGATGAATGAAAAGTATTTTATTAAAGATTGAAAATTTGAACAAAATGTATATAGGAAGAGTGTGAGCTAATAGAAGGAATTGAATAATGTTCAGAAATCAAAATCTTGAAAATAAAAACTTTTTTTGTTTGCATGTTTTCTATATGAATAAATGATTCTACAGGCCCTATAAGTCCACTACATTAATACATTTAAAATCACGTCCATCCAATAAATAATTTTATACAAAAATTAAATTTATGCCACTTTCAAAGATTAATCAAGTCAAAAAAATTTGATGTCTGCAAAAATAATAAATGAAATGAGAAATTTATTTTATTGAAATAAATCTTATATTACTTTAAAAAAAATATATAAAACCAGCTTTATCAATATACACATAATTTTTGTTAGTATGTAGAATAATAATAAATCTTATGATATAAAATACATTTTCTCTTGAATAATAATATAAGACAAAATTTAATTTTAAGAAATAACTAAAATTTTGTGTAAATATCAAAATAAGATTTAAAATAAAATACTACTGTGTCCAAAAAGTAAGAACAATTTTTTTTTTTCAAAAACTCTTTAAACTCGATTCAAATTCTCAAATCTCGAATCAATTCTCACTTCTTCAAATTCTCTCGATTTAAACTCTCAAACCTTGATTTACAATTAGGGACCTTGCTGATCATGGCGGAATTTGAAAAGTATCGGTCAATTCCATTTTGGGCCTCAAACGCGTCAAATGACGATTGGTACCGAAAACACTGAATGCGCCAGCTCACACTGCATTGATTCTTCATGACTTTTTGGCCAAAAATGAAACCCATATCGTTCCAAAACCACGGTATTCCCACCGTGCGACTTCTAGCTATTCCCTAAATTCAAAAGACCACTCCAGGGACACCGTTTTGAGTCGATTGAAGAGATTCAACGTGAATATGGTCACGCTTTGAAGGCCATCCCTTCCGATGACTTTTTAGCATGCATTGAGGATTGGAAAAAAAAGTTGGCATAAGTGCATTGTGTCCGGAGGGGATTACTTTGAAGGCGATGAAATAAATTTAGAACAAATAAAGAGGTTTTGAACAAAAAAAATTGATCTTACTTTTTGGGCACAGTAGTATTTCACAGTAGTATTTTTTTTCCGAGATAATATAAAACCATAAAATAACTACTGTTATGCAAGATGGAGCAGCATTTTGTATTACAAGAATAAGAGATTTTTCAGTCTTAATATTAAACTTAAATTGTTAATTCCGTTATTATTTCATGCGGGATTTCGAGAATTTTAGACCACAATGACACTTATAGATTGGGAAGTTGCTTTAAGTCGAAGAACTACCACGACGTTAGACCCCATTTGAGAATATTAATACTCGAATATTAAACCCTCATACTTCTCAACAGAGAATATTCAATCGCAATGCTTAGTTTCGAAATGCTAAATTTCACATCAACTTCACGCTAACTTGCACGTACTCGTTGCCAACCCTACTACTGTGCCCCAAAAGTAACACCAGTTAATTTTTTTTTAAAAACTCTTTATTTATTCTTCCAAATTTATTTCATCGCCTTCAAAGTAATCCCATCCGGACACAATGTACTTATGCCAACTTTTTCCCCAATCCTCAACGCATGCTAAAAAGTCATCGGCAGGGATGGCCTTCAAAGCGCGCGGCGATTCACGTTGAATCTCTTCAATCGACTGAAAACAGTTTTCCCCGGAGTGGTCTTTTGAGTTTAGGGAGTAGCCAGAAGTCGCACGGTGGGAATACTGTGATTGTGGAACGATATGGGTTTCATTTTTGGCAAAAAAGTCACTAAGAATCAATGCAGTGCGCATTCAATGTTTTCGGTACCAATAGAGATTTGACGCGTTTGAGGCCCAAAATGGAATTGACCATTACTTTTGAAATTCCAACATCAGCGGTAAGGTCTCTAATTGTAAATCTATGGTTTCAAGCATCGAATCTTTAATTTTTTGGACGTGAGCTTCGTCGGTTGAGGTTGGTGGTCGACTAGAGGGCTCTTCGTCTTCAATACGTTCTCTGCCTTCTTTGAACTGTTTATACCACTTCTAAACATTCTTTCCGATATAGGAATGCTCACTGAATGCCTTCTGCAACATTCTATACGTTTCCGCAAACAAAATTGATTGCAAGTTCTTTGCTCAATTAATTCAGCCATTTCATAAATCGCCGGAATCCGTTTTAGCGTCTCACAGAAGCAAGCGTAACTCAAACACTAATGAATATTTTGACTTCAAACTTCACACACTTGTCAAGGACAGCGCCAGCAAGCTAAAAAAGTAAAAAAACTGAAATGCCATAAGCACCGGGAATTTTAAATTGAAAATTGATTTTGCTTTTTGGACACAGTAGTATTCTTAAAAATGTCTTGACCGACTTGTTGTGAGTTAAAAATCATCTGTCATGGCAATTGTTAAAATGAATTTTCTTTTTCTTTTTAGAAACAAGTATAACTTGTAATTTCGATAATGGACACTTTTGTTCTTGGAGAAAAGATTCTAGTAAACTGAATTGGCAAATCAGCGTTCCTGCTAAAACTAAAGACAAAATGCCGAAATTTGATCATACTTCAGGAAACTATTTAGGTAAGAAAGAAGATTTTTCACTCTTTTTATCTTTATTAAAACCCCAAAGAGAATTTGGGAAAATAATTATTCATAATTTTAGCAATTTTTTTATAAAAGTTTGAAAATCTTGATATCAGTTTTAGTTGTAATTAACTTACCTTAAACTTTACATCAATATAAAATATTGATATGTAAAATATTTGACATATGATTTCTTTATATTACAATTTACGTAATCAAATTACATAAATAATTATAATGTTATTGCTTACTTTGTTGGAAAGTCTTTATTGGAAATCATTCAATTACATTTCTGAATTCATACCACTTTACAAAACATGACGAGTATTTTTCTGTCTAATGTAATGTCTCAGTTAATCATATGTTTCATGCAAACTGCTTTTATGCCCTTCATAATTTTCTTAACCCGCCCGAGCTGAAGGTTACAATAAACCGCAGTCATTTGTTCAGAACGGCATTCTTCTTTTGGGTTCGAAAAATCATTCTATTACATTTCTGGGATCGTACTACTTTATAAACTCGACAAGTATTTTTCTGTCTATTGTAACGCAGTCTGTTTATTCTAAAACCTACAACTTAAAGTGGATGCCGATCCACTACAAACCTTCAAGGCAAGCCGAGACTCGAACTCGAAACTTGTGGCACCGACCGCTAGAGCATTAGACATTCGGCCTTTTAGGCCTACCATTCATGCATTCAGTGTTAGTGTCTATGACAACAATTCATTAGTGCCATGACTAACAGGAACTAAAAATTTTATGTGTGTTGTTGTTGTTTCTTATCCCACTTGGCTGGCCAAGCCCACGAGCCCATACGTACTCATGATTGAAGGGGAAGGAAGCAGCTTCTGTTCTGATGGAGTACCCGTAGGTAGAAGTCTGACTCTGGCTCCGTGACGCTCTTACAGTCATAAGAGACCAGGACCTACGGCTTAAAGTGGATTCCGAACCACTACAAACATCCATGGCACCGCCGGGATTCGAATCCGAAACCTGTGGCACCAAGCGCCAGAGCGCTAGACACTCGGCCGTTCAGGTCCCAAATTTGTGAATGCCAATGGCACGTGGTGTTCCCAGGTGGTCACCCACCCAAGTACTGACCGCGCCCAATGATGCTTGACTTCGGTGATCTAACGAGAACCGGTATATTCAGTATGGTATGGCCGTTGGCTATTTTATGTGTATTTGTTAAAATGAAAAGTAAATTAAATTCAAAAGAACAACGTACAAGCGAAAAAAATAATAAATGATACAATATTAACAGGACGATATGCATATCTGCAAGGCGATGGTGTTGCTCCTATGAAGGTACCATAACTAGTCCAGTTACGATGTCAACATGGATTAGGAACTTCTGCTTTGGTTTCTGGTATTACATAAACGTTGAAGGAGATAACAGGTAAAAGCTTTGATTAAGTGCATATCACACGGACTTATTTCGTTTCCTTCTACGTGAGGCAAAGTTTTGCCACTTTTACAATAAGTTTGCGATGCACATAACATTATGGGCTTCATTTTTTTGGAGGCTATTGACTTATTTAGGCGGTAGAAAAGTCATGCAACCATAAATCGCATTGCCATCATCGGTTCCTCGTAATCAGTGACGGATTTAGGCTTAGGCCCGCGATACTCGGGATTAGGGTGCCAAAATTTTCGAGGCGGCAAAAATTTGAAATCCATTTTGTTTTTTATCAACTGTAAGACCGAGTTTTAATGCTTCTTTTCTTACTTTGACAACCTCACGATGTCAATATTTAAAGGGTAGAATTATTTTTTAAAATAAAGCAAGATAGGCTCAATGCACTTACATTATTAAGCCTTGAAACACAAATTAGTCCAATAAATTAAGTATGAAGATGTCATTAATACTTCCGTACGGTTGAATGCAAGAAACAAATATATTATATGATTAATTAGATATATATGATTTATTTCTTAATTAAAAGCAATTTATTCTAAATTGTATGTTTAGTTGTTATACCAAAATATATGTATAATTTAATTCATGCCTAAATTCAATACCTTAGTTTAATTCGAATCCATTATTCAATTCCTTCTATTAGCTCACACTCTCCCTATATATATCTTGTTCAAATTTTCAATCTTTAATAAAATACTTTTCATTCATCCACTCAAGTTCAAATGCATTTTTTTGAACTTGTAGTGGATGACGCTGGATGTTAATACAATTTTTTCAAATATTAATTCAGTAATTAAATTTAATTAATTAGTTTTAGTTTTTTTTTTTACATTTAAGTTGCATATATCTACCAATAGATGGCGCCAGATAAACTTAAAAAAAATGAATGAAATTTATTTATAAAGCCTTTCTGGAATATAGTGAAAAAAAGAAGAAGGAATTGACTTTAAAAATTTTTTTTTTTTATATTACTTGTTACTATTCGTATTAATATTATTATTATTATATATAAGGGCGTCAAATTAACTTGGGTCTAGGGCGCCATCGAACTTAAATCCGTCACTGCTCGTAATGAGCAATAGAATGTTTTGTTGAAGTACTGAACATAAATGCTGTATGTGTGTGCGAGGATGAACTTATTATTCGAGTGGCATCGGCGGATTGCTTCACGTTGAAAGTCCGTCTAATATTAGAGAGCTTTTGCATACCGTACGTTAATTACCGTAGGACGTCCGTTAGCTTTTTCTCCCTAGCGCGCATGCTCATAGGAAACATTATTACAGATACGCATGTGCAGTTTCCTATGAGCATGCGCGCTAGGGAGAAAAAGCTAACGGACGTCCTACGGTAAACTAACGTACGGTATGCAAAAACTCTCTAATGTTTTTCCTTTTCCCTGATATAATTTAAGAATATTTTATTAGTCATACGTTGCGTATGATTAGGTTTGTATAACATTCAGGGTTTATAATTTTCAAATATATGATTTATTCTTTTTCTCACAGGCTTAAAGTGACTGCAGAACACACTCTCTATTGGTTTAGGGGAGCAGAATTTGTCAGTTTCTGGAGCAGGGAAGGCAACACTGGTTACCGTTGGCGACATGCTTATGTCCATGTTAAGAGCAACAAAATAAATCCAAGGGTAACGTTGTGTTTCGGAGTATTCGCTTTATATTACGTCGTAAATTGAATAAAGTATTAGTATTGAATACTTATAATAGTAAACTGAATTAGTCCAAAAACTTTTTTTTTCTTCAGTTTTTACTACTGTGTCCGGAAAGTAAGTCCAATTTTCAATTTAAAATTCCCGAGGCTTATGGAATTTCTATTTTTCTTTATTTTTTAGGTTGCTGGTACTGTCCTTGACATTTGTAGGAAATTTCACGTCAAAATATTCATTAGTGTTTGAGTTATGCTCGGCTTTGTGAGACGCTAAAACTGATTCCGTCTGAATTAATTGAGCAAAGAACTTGCATTCAATTTTGTTTGTGGAAACGTGTAGAATCTTGCAGAAGGCATTCGGTCAGCATTCTTATATTGGAAAGAAATATTTAGAAGTCATATAAACAGTTCAAAGAGGGTAGAAAAAGGCGTTGAAGACTAACGCAATCTGGTCGACCATCAGCCTCAACCGACGAAGCTCACGTCTAAAGAAATTAAAGATTTGGTTCTTGCAAACCGTTGAGTTACAATTACAGACCTTGCTGCTGATGTTGGAGTTTCAAAAGATTTCATTTTGGGCATCAAACACGTCAAATCTCGATTGGTACTGAATGCGCCAGTTCACACTGCATTGATTCTTCGTGATTTTTTACCAAAAATGAAACCCATATCGTTCCACAACCACCGTGTTCACACCGTGCAAATTCTGGCTATTCCCTAAACTCAAAAGACCACTCCGGGGACACCGGATTTTTTGAGTTGATTGAAGAGATTCAACCTGAATCACCGCACGCTTTGTAGGCCATCCCTGCCGATGACTTTTTAGTATGCATTGAGGACTGGAAAAAAGTTGTCATAAGTGCATTGCGTCCGGAGGGCATTACTTTGAAGGTGATGAAATGAGTTTTTGAAAAAATAAATAATTAGTCTTACTTTTAGGGCACAGTAGCAATCAGTCATCCAGTGCATATAAAAAGAGAAATTTTATGGAATTATAATGTAATACATGACAAAAAAAAATTTTTTTTAATGAATTGTTCACCACTTAATATTCGCCTTCTATTGTATTAATTTTCTTTATTTCTTGTAATTGTTTTTAGTAAGAAATAAAATATATGTAATTAGCTTTCGTTACATAAATGTGAATAATTACAATTTGACGTAAATGAATGCATACTTAGCATTTTAATTTTTTAATTCGAAATTTAGTTTTCCCTACTTTTCATACATACTATCCATATTAATTTTCCCTACTATTTTTAATTTTTTAATTTGAAGTTTATTTTCACTTACTACTTATATATACTGTCCATATTAGTTTTACCTATTATTCATATATACTATTCATATTAATTTTCCCTACTGTTCATATACACTATTCATATTAGTTTTCCTTATTTTTTTAATTTGAAATTTATTTTCTCTTACTATTTATACATAATATCCATATTAGTTTTCCCTACTATGTTAATTTTTTAATTTAAAATTTATTTTCTCTTACTGTTTATATATACTATCCATATTAGTTTTCCTTATTATTCATATATACTATTCATATTAATTTTCCTTATTATTTTAATTTTTTAATTTGAAATTTATTTTCTCTTATTATTTATATATAGTATCCATATTAGTTTTCCCTACTATTTTAATTTTTTAATTTGAAATTTTATTTTCTCTTACTGTTTATATATACTATCCATATTAGTTTTCCCTATTATTCATATTAATTTTCCCTATTTTTCATATATACTATTCATATTAGTTTTCCTTACTATTTTAATTTTTTAATTTGAAATTTATTTTCTTTTATTACTTATATATAGTATCCATATTAGCGTTCCCAACTATTTTAATTTTTTAATTTGAAATTTAGTTTCCCTTACTATTCACTGAGCATCATTGATGTAGATAATTATATCCACAAGATAATAATTTGCAGGATTATGTCCGTTCGATAACAATATATGTCCGTTCAATAATGATATAGAGGACAATAAGTTCCGTTTTAGTTTATGATGAAGATTATATATACAGGGTGTCCCAGCAAGACCGGATAAACAATGCACTGCCAGATTCGTTATTTGGAATACATAAAAAATGCCCAAAGAACTGTACTTCTACGACCCATAGTTTTCGAGAAAAATGCGAGAGAAAATGTATCCGGTTTACGAAAAAATTTTAAATAGGAAGATGTTCGAAATGTCCCCCGCGCATATGAAGGCATGCATCCGCGCGTCGTGAAATGGTTGACTGTACACGTTCTAGCATCGTAGTGTTCACAAAAGTAAACGCAACTATGGAGACGAGCAACAAGTCCATTTCTCAAGTAACTGGGTCTCGATAAGCCAATTCCTTTAGATGAATCCATAGGAAGAAATCTAAAGGGGTCAGATCTGGAGATCGTGGGGCCATGAAACAGGACACCGACGCCCAGGCCAGCGGCCTGCGTAGTTAATTCAAAAGGGAACTGAACTTTGTTGCTCGTCTTCATAGTCCGCTTACTTTTGTGGACACTACGATGCTAAAACGTGTGTAGTCACCCATTCCCCGACGCGCGCACTTTAGCGAAGAACCACGAGGGCTGAAGACTGACTAAACCTCAAGAGAACGCTCTACGATCCTATTACCAGGACCTACGGCTTAAAGTGGATTGCGAACCACTACAAACATTCATGGCACCGCCGGGACTCGAATAATAAGCCTGTGGCACCGAGTGCCAGAGCGTTAGAAACACAATCATTCAGGCCCGTCAAATTTCGTGATCTATTTAATTGATAATGTCTGGGTTTTTTTGTATCTTTAGTTTGCTTAAATGCATAAACAATATATAATAATAATTGATGCATTAATGCACATAAATAAAATTTAAATTTTTATACCGTGTTTTTGTGTGCTTTATCCTTATTTACTTAATTTATAACCATGGGAAATGGAAATTAAATTTTTTGCGTTACACTTTTTTTTACTTCAGATACAAATATATGGCAAGGTGAAGATAGGGGTAATAGCAATAGACGATCTTGCAGCAAGGGGAGGATCTTGTCCACCACCAAGTAAGTTGAGAAAATTGCACACCTTTGTAAAATAACGAGCAACGTTACACATTTTTGTATGAATCATATAAATATCACCATTTACACTAATAATTCAAAATATCCTAGCATAGGCTCGTTTCAAAATGTCATAGCATAAACTCGATTCAAAATTCCATAGCATAGATTCGATTCAAAATGCCACAGAATAGACTCGAATCAAAATGACATAGCATGAATTCGATTCAAAATATAATAGCATAGACTCGATTCAAAATATAATAGCGTAAATTCGATTCAAAATGCCTTAGTATAAACTCGATACAAAATGCCATAGCGTAGATTCAATTCAAAATATCATAGCATAGACACGATTCAATATGCCAAAGCATAGATTCGATTCACAATGTCATAGTATAGACAAGATTCAAAATGCCATAACATAGATTCCACTCAAAATGCCTTAGCATAAACTTGATTCAAAATGCCATAGCATATACTCGATTAAAAATGCCATGACGTAGATTCGATTTAAAATGCCTTAGCATTATTCGATTCAAAATTCCATAGTATAAACTCGATTCAAAATGTCATAGCATAGATTCAATTCAAAATGCCCTAGCATACACTCGATTCAAAATGCCATAGCATAGATTCTATTCAAACTGCCATACCATAAACTCGAATCAAAATGCCATGGCATAGATTCGATTCACAATGTCATATCATAGACTCATAGACTAGCATAGATTCAAAATGCCATAGCGCCATGGCATAGATGCCTTAGCATAAACTCGAATCAAAACGACATAGCATAAACTCGATTCAAAAAAATGCACAGATTCGTTTCAAAATGCCTTAGCATAAGCTCGAATCAAAATGACATAGCATAGATTCGATTCAAAACGCCATGGCATAGATTCGTTTCAAAATGACTTAGCATAAACTCGAATCAAAATGACATAGCATAGACTCGATTCAAATCGAATTCCAGCAAGTATAATCTTGGGTGAAGCAACACAACCCTTCATGCAGGAGAAATCTGACGGTAATTGAAATGCATTCGACATTATCATTCTCATAAAAATATTTGACTGCTTTAAATTTTAATATATGATACGATTAAGATTCATTCTGTCTTCAACAGAAGTCTGCACCTTTGATGATGATGACTATATGTGTGGATACACCGACGATTCGAATAATACTGTCCACTGGGAAGTCAAAAGCGGGGAAGACAACGACACTTTATTCAGAATGCCGGATCACACCACACAATCGTTTGAAGGTATGTTCTATCTCATCTCCTTGCAGTTACTTTGGAAATTTAAAGTTTCTAATGATAATGTTTTTAATTATTAATAATATATAGATACTTTGAAATTTGCTTAAAGCGTTATAAAAATATTGTACACTACGGGCCCATTGAAATTGCTACACCAAGAAGGCGACATACAACAGACGTGAAATTTAAACGACAGGAAGAAGGTGCTTTGAAAAGGTTTTTTTTCTTGAAATTTTAATCGCTTGTTATTTCCAATATAGTATATTTGTCCCATAAATATCAATATTAATAGTATATAGATGCTTTGAAATTTGCTTAAAGCGTCATAAAAATATTGTACACTACTGGCCATTAAAATTGCTACACCAAGAGGGCGACATGCTACAGACGTGAAATTTAAACGACAGGAAGAAGGTGCTTTGAAAAGGGTTTTTTTCTTGAAATTTTAATCGCTTGTTATTTCCAATATAGTATATTTGTGCCATAAATATCAATATTAATAGTATATAGATGCTTTGAAATTTGCTTAAAGCGTCATAAAAATATTGTACACCACTACGGGGCCATTAAAATTGCTACACCAAGAGGGCGACATGAAGACGTGAAATTTAAACGACAGGAAGAAGGTGCTTTGAAAAGGGTTTTTTCTTGAAAGAATGCTTGTTATTTCCAATATAGTATATTTGTCCCATAAATATCAATATTAATAGTATATAGATGCTTTGAAATTTGCTTAAAGCGTCATAAAATATCTACACTCTGGCCATTAAAATTGCGGTTACCTTAGTACAGACGTGAAATTTAAACGACAGGAAGTGTGCTTTGAAAAGTTTTTCTTGAAATTTTAATCGCTTGTTATCCAAATAGTATATTTTTAATAAATATCAATATTAATAATATATAGATGCTTTGAAATTTACTTAAAGCGTTATAAAAATATTGTACACTACTGGCCCATTGAAATTGCTACACCAAGAAGGCGACATGCTACAGACGTGAAATTTAAACGACAGGAAGAAGGTGCTTTGAAAAAGTTTTTTTTTCTTGAAATTTTAATCGCTTGTTATTTCTAATATAGTATATTTGTCCCATAAATATCATTTCATTATCTGCATTTCTTCCTAGTGTAGCAATTTTAATGACCATTAGTGTCGATAAGAGATAAATAAAATATAAAGTATAATATTAATGCAAAAAGGGCTTAGACATGTTCTTGAGTGGCTAAGGCAAGCGCTGCACAGACGTTACTCACTTTGCATTACCCAGGGGCCCGTGGTTGTTTCGAAGACAAGTTCGGAACCGGAGTAAAAAGTAGGTCCCGGTCAATTTTGATCTACGATCCTATTATACCGGGACCTACGGCTTAAAGTGGATTTCGAACCACTACAACATCCATGGCACGCGCCGGGTCGAATGCAAACCTGAGTAACGTCTGTGCAGAGCGCTTAAGGCCATCCAAGACCATGCAGGTCCCTGATAAAGTAAATTTGCCAGCTGCATTAGAAAGAAAAAAAAATATTCAAATAAGTTTTCATAATTTTGCTAATAAAACTTTTTTTTATCAATTACATTTTTAAAAAAAACCTGACTGATATAAGCAAGAAATTGAACTGAATTCCCTGTTACTTTATTTATATTTATTTCTGCACTTGTGATTATTGTTTCAACTGAAATAATTTAAAATTTGTAAGCAAAACTATCGAGCTAGATCTATTACTATTTCCCTGAATGTTATGAGTTCATTATTTTTCGTGTTACTAACTAATGGCATTTTAATGTCTCAAGTAATTTTATTTATAAATATTATATTAAATAATGGAATTTTTAAAAATTTGTAGAATTTGGAAAGTTGAAGGGGCTTGAAAGATGGCTTGAGTATGTGTGATGGCTTGAACATGTTTATAGTTAGTGTTATATTATGGCTTGATAGCTGTCAAACTTTCCGACTAGTAATTAAGTTAGGTTTTTATTGTACGCTTTTTTACCCCTTTTTTTTGTAAGGAAAACAAAAGGACTAGAAATAAAAAAAATAAAAAATATAAAAATATAAATAAAAATTATAAAATTAAAAATGCTTATAAAAATAATAAAAAGAACTTAGGTTCTGAGATCGGCTTTTTTTTTTGGGGGGTGGGGAGGGGACTTTTTTTCACATTTTTGCTTTTCAGATCATCCATTGGCTCTCACAGTTCAGCAAAATCCTTTCGCTGCACTGTAATCATATATGTTTACATTTTCAATAGTAATATAGCATCGACAACTGGTCCCTAATTTTACCGAATTTAAAACTTAACTTTTAATTTCTTTTATTTTGTGTTTTACTTTTTTATCAATAGTATTTATTTATTTATTATTATTTTTTTTTTTTTTTTGAGTACCACTTTTAATTTGAAAAGAAGCATTTGGATGATTTTAAGTGGTAGAATTATCGGACGACTGGAATGTGGACGTACCCAGCTGGAAGTATCCGAGGAACTTGGAATCGCCCAGAGTGTCATCTCCAGACTTTGGCAACGATTCCAAGATGATGGTAATGTGAGTAGATGCTACAGCACAGGTCGCCTCCGAGTTACAACGCCGAATGAGGACCGGTATTTAGTAGTTACTGCCAAAAGAAACAAACGGAGCACAGCATCAGACCTGTCTCGTCAGCTACCGGTACGACAATTTCAAGGCAGACCGTGTACAGACGCTTAGGGCACATTGGTCTATATGCTTGTAGGCCTGTCAGATGTGTTTCACTTACCGCAACTCATTGTCGCCTGCGATTAACCTGGAGTAGAGAGCATGCATTGTGGACACCGCAACAGTGCTCTGGTGTGATGTTTTCCGACGAGCCCAGGTTTAGTTTGCAGTCTGATTCTCGCCGGATTTACCATCAAGAGAACCCCATTGAACGACACCGTTACGGTGGTGCAGGATGGCTCGTTTGGGGAGGAATTATTCTTGGTTCCAGAACTGGCCTGCATGTTCAGAGTGTAACGATGACAGGCCACATATATCGGGATGTCATTCTGGAACAACATGTACGTTTGTTTCGGGGCGCCATGGGTGCTGAATTTTTGTTTATGGATGACAACGCCCGTCCTCACCCTGCAAACATTGTAGACGAATGCCTTCAATTAGAGGATATCACCCGTATGGATTCGCCAGCATACTCACTGGACTTGAATCCAATTGAGCATGTGTGGGATATGCTTGGCCGTGGAATTGCAGCCCGTCAACCCCCTCCCACCTGTCAATCGGAACTTCGGAGGGCATTGCTTGATGAGTGGTGTAATATTCCCCAAGATCAGATTGATAATTTGATACTCAGCATGCCTAGGCGTTGTAAGGCCTGTATTGCATCGTCCGGGAGACATACTCCATATTACCCATCATACTAACCATGTTATACTGTTTTTTGTAAATAGGTTCTTTTTTAAAATTTGCTCCAAGGAGTAAAAATCGCAATTTTTATTAATTATGTCAAACATATAGCATCTTTTTTGCTCTTTACCTTTTGTTTAATAAATAGACTTTACAAATAAGTCAAATTTGTTTTGCTTCTGTTTCTTTCTTTGCCTGAACTTCATTATCCTTAATTTATGGACATGAGTGTAAGATGAGGAGGTTTAAGGGGTATTCCGCCCTGTTGGTACTCTGTAATCGGTACGTCAGTTGCCAGATGGCTGCCATAATATAACACTAACTTTTTTTTCTTTCTAATGCAGCTGGCAAACACTTAGACAGCTTGGTCTTGGATGCCTTAAGGCAAGAGCTGCACAGACGTACTCACTTTGCATTACCCAGGTGGCACGTGTAACTTTAATATAAGCCACGGACGTGGAGTAACAATGCCCCCGCAACGCTCTACGATCCTATTAGACCGGGACCTACAGTTTAAAGTGGATTCCGAACCACTACAAACATCCATAGCACCTCCGGGACTCGAACCCTAACACCGAGCGCCAGAGCGCTAGCCACTCGGCCATTCAGGCCCATATAACACCAACTATAAACTAATATAACCCTATGTTGTTTATTTCAGGAAAATATTTATACATCGGCTTCAAAGAAACTCCAGTTGGATCATTACAAAGTTCTCGTATTTACAGCCCACCACGGGCTCCATCTCCTGCGGGACATTGTGTAACGTTCTTTTATCACATCCACAATGTTAGCCAACTTGCACTAAATACTTACTTGACGAAAGACGGTGGACTTTCAGATCTTCAATGGTCAGTGACAATCGATCAAGGTCTTCTTTGGCATGGCGCACGCTTTCCGATTGTATTCGAGACAGAGTTTTGGAGGGTAAAATAAACAGCTGTTTTGTACCTAATATTTAAAATTATATTATGTCTTTGATATTTATATGACGTTGTTACAATGCTTCCGATACTCATGTTGGGGTCGAAGAGAATGAAAAAGCCGGCTCCTTAGCCAAATCCGCGGCTGAGGAGGATGTCAGCCATTGTGGGACGCTGGCATTTGGCGAGATTTCCTCCCTGGCAAAAAAAAATAAATTATAGTTTTAAAAAACTAAAAAACACGCTTTTAGAGTTAATCAAACTGAAAAGTAAAAAATAATTGTTAACATAAAAATAAAATGACTGTTCTAAAAGCGTGGGGTGCTCGATATCAATAATTATAATTTTTCACTAGTTACATTCCCAAATGCAGAGTTAGTTTAAAAATGTCATACAAAGCACCCCACGCTTTTAGAACGGTGACATTCATTTTCTCGTCAGTCATCTTATTCTTATGTTAACAATTATTTTTTACTTTTTAGTTTGATTAACTCTAAAAGTGTGATTTAAACTATAATATTTAAATGAGGTCCCGGTACGGAGGACTGGAACTATAGATCTTACAATAATTTGATTGTGAGTAAAACAAAAGCTAAATGCGAATATGTCGAGACAGCCAGGATTCGAACAGGGAATCTCCTGATCCGTAGTCAGGCGCGTTATCCGTTGTACCACTGTCCCACGTAGGTTTTCAATGTCTTAGGCACTTTCATTCTACATGGGTTAAATTGCTCTTCATAAGTTAAAATAAAATCACTCATCCTGGCGATCCTAATCATGTTGAGATGATAAACTTATCAAACTATTTTAGTGTCGTCGCTCCTTGATAAGTCTACGACATTTAAATTAAATCTGATCGCTTAAAGATGGGCAAAATCAAGCCCAAAGAGTCAGTTACAAACAAACATACAGGTGAAACTAATAAAAGCGTATTAAAAATGAACAAGCTTTCAAAAATCCCTCCCAACCACTCTTGGTATTTCGTTAGGAAACCGGGAGGGTCTTTCCAACTTAGACCGAGATTTCATTAGACTGCTTTTTCTCGCTTCTTGAGTGGCCACACAAGGGCCCTCACTTTTAGGCACTGTCAAAAAATATTCCCTCAGTGCCATTGGTGCTCTTCTGACATGGCTTGCCCCGCACATATTTTGATTTGTTTGGGATTTGACAAAGGTCCTCTCGAACCTTCAACAGTTTTTAGACATTTTTGGATTCGTGGGAATTGTCTAGCCCTTCTAGACAGTTCCGAGATAAGTAACAACAACAACAACAACAATACTTTTGAATTATTAATGATACCATGTATAGGATTTACATGCTTCCAGGTGGAGCAATGTATCATTGATATTTTGCTTGATACTATTATCATACCCAGTATATCTTATTTTATACTCTTAGACAGCATTTACAAAAACTGATATAATCTCCTAAATGAGTTTATTTTAAACCAACAACAGATGAGCTGAAAAGTTCATAGGCTGACACATAGATGGCGCCACGAGTATTAAATCCATATGAATTTTAGTTAGCTCTTACCTTCAAAAGACACGTGTATAAATTTGACAGCTGTTGCACTATTAGTATGTGAGTTATAGCATTTTTAGTGAAGTTATAGCATTTTTAGTGTTCATCACGTGCAGTCCACTCGGCTGACTGTCGATTGGACTCCGGTGAGAAATGATGGAGCCATGTTTCATCCATTGTCACATATCGACGCAAAAATTCGGGTTTATTACGATACACTGCTTAGAATCATCAATTTGTTGTTGTTTTGGGTTGATTGTGAACTCGCGCGGCACCCACTTTGAACAGAGCTTTCACATATCCAAATATTCATCCACGATATGTCCAACACGTTCCTTTGATATCTTTAAGGTCTCAGCTATCTCAATCAACTTCACTTTACAGTTATCAGAAATTATTTTGTGGACTTTTTTGATGTTTTCGTCGGTAACAGCCTCTTTAGGGCATCCACTGCGTGCATCGTCCTCGGTGCTTATTTCGCCTCGTTTAAATTTAGTAAACAACTTCTCTACGGTTGATTTACCTGGTGAAAAGTCAGAATAATGGTTATCAAGCCAAGCCTTGGCTTCAATAGTATTTTTTTTTCGCCAAAAAGCAATGCTTTATTAACACACTAAATTCCTTTTTAACCATTTTTTCAATCTAACAAAAGTTGCTTCACTAAAACTGCTATAACTCACATACTAATAGTGCATCAGGTGTCAAATTTATACATGTGTTTTTGAAGGTTAGGGCTAACTAAAAATCATATGGATTTAATACTAGTAGCGCCATCTATGTGTCAACCTACGAACTACAGCCTCTATGTTCAGCCCACCTGTTATAATGCTTTTTAGTAAATAATATAATACTTTTCAGTTTGTGGAAATTTTCATGCCCTTTTAAAGTTGAAAACATTTAAAAAAGGTTTGCAGCTGTACCATTGATGTAACTAATTAATCTATCAGGTGAAAGAATGAAATTACATGTAACCCATAAAAATACTATTAACCAGGAGAATTAGATTTCGATTTGCTTACAGAGGTTCGTAATTATAATTACATAACATTATTTTAATATCAATGTATTTCTTTTTAATTTCCTTCTATCAACTCACACTCTCCCTATATATATATCTTGTTCAGATTTTTAATCGTTAATAAAATACTTTTTATTCATCCACTCAAGTTCAAATACACTTTTTTACACTTGTGGTGGATGACACTGGATGTTAATACAGTTTTTTCAAATATTAATTCATTCATCAAATTTAATTAATTAATTTTAGTTTTTTTAAGATTTAAGCTGCATATATCTACCAATAGATGGCGCCAGATAAATTTAAAAAAATGAATGAAAATTATTTATAAAGGATATAGTAAAAAAACAGTAGGAGTTCACTTAAAAATTTTTTTTTATATTCCTTGTTTAATTTCAATGCAGAAATTATTATTATATATTGGTCCAATCATTAAATTTGCATCTACTTTTCTTAAAATGTTATCATTTAAAACAACTTCTAAAATCTATAAAAGTGACCATTAACAATTCTTTTTAAAAATTATCAAATAAATAAATGGAATTTAATGAAAATAACAAATACAAAAGAGAAAATTGCATACAATTGAGACACCCTAAACTTTAGAAAATATATTTATAAAGAAATAAAAAGATGTTTGCAGGCCCGGATTTAGATGAAAAGAGGCCCTAGGCTATTCCACTTATGAGGCCCTTTCACCTCCCATTTTTAAGTTTGTAAATTACATGAGAGATAATAAAATACCTCATTATTGCGATATATATCAATATGTTAAATGAAACATCTCGTGATGGGTACTAATCTTTATAAAAAATGTGGCATTGATAATAAATAAATAAAAAAGATGAGAACATTTATTTGGACATTTATTCTCAGCACCCTATATAGTACTTGTAACAATAACTAATCGAACATAATGCACAACATTTACAAAGAAAAATTCAAATGATAAAAATCTTTGACTACGAAAATAAAATATGCAATAAAAATTATCATATATTCAATACAAATTAAATTAAATATATTGAATATATTTCATAATTTCTCCTTATTTTCGATTCAGTGTTTTAGTGTTTACTGTTTTTAGAATAGTGTAATTCTAATTTTTTTTAACAATTTTTATGTAGGCCCCTCTGATCTTGAGGTCCTAGGCTGAAGCCTAGTTAGCCTATAGGAAAATCCGGTCCTGGGTGTTTGTTTCTATTCTAAAATGCATTATTTTCTATGCGCAAAGTGATTCAACAAGCATTCTTATAATTTACGTTTTATGTAAATAATAATTGTTGTTGTTTCTTATTCCACTTGGCTGGCCAAGCCCACAAGCCCATACGTACTCATGATTGAAGGGGAAGGAAGCAGCTTCTGTTGTGATGGAGCACCCGTAGGTAGATGTCTGACTTTGGCTCCGTGACGCTCTTACAGTCATGGGAGACCGGGACCTACGGCTTAAAGTGGATTCCGAACCACTACAAACATCCGTGGCACCGCCGGGATTCGAACCGGAAACCTGTGGCACCGAGCGCCAGAGCGCTAGACACTCGGCCATTCAGGTCCCAAATTTGCCAACGGCACGCAGTGTTCCCAGGTGGTCACCCACCCAAGTACTGACCGCGCCCAATGATGCTTGACTTCGGTGATCTAACGAGAACCGGTATATTCAGCATGGTACGGCCGTTGGCTAAATAATAATTAGTTAATAATAACAGTGTCCTATCCGACGTTTCTTTGTAAAAATGTATAATTAAAAGTAATCCATAGTAGGAATAATTATATTCAGCCTATAAATATCTTTTTAAATAGTATTTTTTCTCCAAGAAAATTGTTTTTAATCTTGTTTTATATATAAAGCTTTTAACATATTTCAGCTGATGTTTGAAGTAGAGGTTGGAAGTCAAGGTTACGGCCAAGTTGCAATTGATGATGTAACGATAACAAACGGAAATTGTCCTAGCCAAGGTAAGGCAATCAACAAATTGAAGAATAATTTTTATATTTAAAAATATAATATTTTTAAATCATTTATGCTGCAATATTGCCAAAAATATACTGTGCCCAAAAAGTAAGACCAATTATTATTTTTTTTTTCAAAAACTCTTTATTTATTCTTCCAAATTGATTTCATCGCCTTCAAAGTAATCTCCTCCGGACACAATGCAACTTATGCCAATTTTTTTTTCAATCCTCAAAGCATGCTAAAAAGTCATCTGCAGGGAGGACCTTCAAAGCGTGCGACGATTCACGGTGTCACGTACGGTGTAAGTGCGAGCTGGCGCATTCAGTGTTTTCGGTACCAAACGAGATTTGACGCGTTTGTGGCCCAAAATGGAATTCACCGATACTTTTGCAATTCCAACATCATCAGCAAGGTCTCTAATTGTAAATCGACTTCTTTCAATTTATAATAAATTGGTCTCCCTTCCGGAACTAAATAGGCCGCTCTGTGTTTAAAATTTTCAGTTCATCCTATAAGAAAAAAAGAAAATCATATTACTAATCCAAACCCTATAGTAATTATAGGATGCGCAGTTCTAGTAAAAATAAAAGGAAATAATCCTAATAAATTTCTTATTATTAAATAAAATAATAATAATTTGAAAGTACTAAATCTTTAATTTTTTGGACGTGAGCTTCGTCGGTTGAGGTGGATGATCAACCAGAGGGCTCTTCGTCTTCAACGCATTATCTGCCTTCTTTGAACTGTTAATACCATTTGTCAACATTTCTTTCCGATTAAGGAATGCTCACCGAATGCCTTCTGCAACATTCTATACATTTCCGCAAGCAAAATTGAATTCAGGTTCTTTGCTCAATTGATTCAGACATTTCAAAAATCGCCGGAATCAGATTTAGCGCCTCCCAAAGCCAAACGTAACTCAAACACAAATGAATATTTTGTGGTCAAATTTCACGCAGATATCAAGGACAATGCCAGCAACCTAAAAAAGAAAAAAAAGGAAATTCCATAAGCCCCTGGAATTTTAAATTGAAAATTGGTCTTACTTTATGGACACAGTACTACAGCGTATAAAATTTCTGATTCAGAAAAACTATCAGTTATAATGTTATAATGTTATCAAATAATATTTGATTCTCTTCCAGGTTACTGCGATTTTGAAACTGAGGATTGCTTATGGGAAAATGTCAGAGATCCTTTTGATCCTAACATCAGAAAACTGCTTGGTAAGTATGGAAAGGGTTTATCTAATTTTTCCTACAAAAACAAAACTAATTTAGTTTTTAATTTAAAATACTTAGTTTAATTTTAATCAGATTCAAAGTTTTCCTATTAATTCCTCACATCTTTTGCACCTAAAAATCAACTGTTCTTAAGGCTAGGAGAATTCATACTGATGACAGCAAGTCGCAAGCAAATAGAAGTTGACCAGCAGAAAATAGCAAATATATATATATATATAACTTGGTTTCTTATCATCAAAAACAAATAAAATTATCTTATTTGGGTATAAATATCTATTGAATATGAAATTTGAACTGAAACTTTACTATTGAATATTATCATCTGAATTTGATGTTATCGAAAGTGAAGTTCATTTTCACTAATGAAATTAATAAGATATGAATTTCTAACTTTTTTTATCGATGATTATCGTTGCTTGAATAATATTGTATGCAGTCTTGATAACGATGTACAACTTGTCTTGTAATAGAATTATTTATGAACCATTTTATTCATTAGTAGTTATTTCCTTCTGATAAGTGTTAGTTTGTTCCATATGAAATTAAGTTTTGAGTACATAGTTTTTAAAAGATCCCACACACAAGTTGTTTAAATATATTTAATTAAAATATGCTCTACCTACATCAACAGACTACTGCCATGGATTGCAAATCATTTTTAAGCCAGTTTGAAAAAACACCTTTGATTTAGAGTCAATAAATTCAGTAAAGACTATTTTGGCAGCTTCATGATGGACAAAGAGTTTATTCTTAAAAAACTATTCGAAAAGTGTAAAGAATTGATAGTCATTAGGAGATAAGTGGGATAAATAGGGGGATAAGGCAGAACTTCATATTTTAACTCCTTCAGATTTTGGCATATGACTTATGAAATCGTAGATCTTGTGTTATCATGTAGAGGAATAACGTCTTTTTGATTCACGAATGCTTGTTCTGATAACAAAAATTTCTGATGCCCAATATCAAATGTATACAATAATGCTATACATTAATTGCTTGACGAATTCTTGAAAACTGCAATACATAACTGCCTTTGATTCCACCAAATTATCATTATTGTTTTCTTTGGATGTAACTTAGTTTAAACGCGTGTTTAGGGTGTCCATCTGCATCTAAACACTGTGTTGAGTGTTTACGATTGCCATTCAGTACATACTTTTTCAGTATATGCTTCAGTATATAACGCCGTTTTGATACAAGAATGCTTGTTCAACAATTTTTGATGCCCAATATCAATTGTATACACAATACTATACATTAATTGTTTAAAGAATTCTTTGGAAACTGCAATACATAACTGCCTTTGATTCCACCAAATTATCATTATTGTTTTCTTTGGATGTAACTTGATTTAAGTGCGTGTTTAGGGTGTCCCTCTGCATCTAAACACTGTATTGAATGTTTACGATTCAGTACATACTTTTTCAGTACATGCTTCAGTATATAACGCCTTTTTGATACAAGAATGCTTGTTCTGATGACAACAATTTCTGATGCCCAATATCAATTGTATACATAATACTAAACATTAATTGTTTGACGAATTCCTTGGAAACTGCAATACATAGCTGCCTTTGATTCCACCAAATTGTCATTATTGTTTTCTTTGGATGTAACTTGGTTTAAGTGCGTGTTTAGGGTGTCCATCTGCATCTAAACACTGTATTGAGTGTTTACAATTGTCATTTAGTACATACTTTTTAAGTACATGCTTCAGTAGATAACGCCTTTTTGATACAAGAATGCTTGTTCTGATGACAACAATTTCTGATGCCAAATATCAATTGAATACATAATACAATGCATTAATTCTTTGACGAATTCTTTGAGAACTATAATTGATAACTGCCTTTGATTCCATCAAATCCTCATCATTGCTTTCTTTTGATGTAAGCTTGGTTTGGGTGCGATTGCAGATATACATATCATCCAGTATTCCGGAAATTTTTTTCTTTTTGGGCCATATCATTTATTTGTGATGAAACGTATATATTGAATGATAATGGTAAACACTCAACACAGTGTCTAGATGCAGATGAAAAGCCTAACGTTTCATCACAAATAAATGATATGGTCTAAAAAGAAAAAAATTTTCCGAAATACTGGATGATATGTAAATCTGCAATCGTTGCAATTTTTATCTATCTGTCAACTCGTGTGGAACTTATTTGTCAAGTTTGTATACCTTTACAAAGATTGAAAGATGTCTCAAAACTGCTGTTATACCTACAAGAATTAATATCAAGCTTTTTAACAGTAATTATAGTGTTAGCTTCCAGTTTTGGTTTCAATACATCATTGGGTTCATTGTCTAACCTTATATTTCTGATATGAATTTCACAAACCATCTTCTTACTGTGGATAAATTAGCTGTATCCTTTCCAACTTAAACATTAATGTTTTGTGTTAGTTTATATTTACACTGAAAAATGGTCCATATTTTGTATGATTCCACATTTTTTTCTTATTTGTTTAAAATTATTTTCTTAATAATTTCAAAAATCTATATGAGAACTAAAGATGTAATTAGACAGAGCACAGAATAAGCAATAAAATATATAACACTATTGTTTAACTTAATACTAGTAGTCATATATTTTACAGAACATCAGCTAATACCAAACAAGTAATATAAAAAAAAAATTTAAGTCAATTCCTACGTTTTTTTTCACTCTATTGCAGAAAATCCTTTATAAATAATTTTCATTCCTTTTTTTTAAGTTTATCTGACGCCATCTATTGGTAGATATATGCAACTTAAATCTAAAAAAAACTGAAATTAATTAATTAAATTAAATTACTGAATTAATATTTGAAAAAACTGTATTAACATCCAGTGTCATCCACTACAAGTTCCAAAAAAATGCCTTTGAACTTGAGTGGATGAATAAAAAGCATTTTATGAACGATTGAAAATTTGAACAAGATATATATAGGGAGAGTGTGAGCTAATATAAGAAATTGAAAAAATCCATGAAATATGGAGCAACTCAATACAAGAAGTGATTATATCTTCAATGTTTTATTAAAGTTAACATTGTTTAATGAATAACATTTTCTAACATCGCAAGAAAAATACTTTTTTTATTGGAAAAAAATTTAATTTAATTTTAATCATTGAAAATGGTATGATCACTTTCAGATGCACAGCACGCAGACGTAACAAAGAACTTGCTTAAAGATGATTTTGATTGGGACAGACATATAGGAGCGGATTATTTTGGTCCATCAAGGGATCGCACTCTTGGATCTCCTCAAGGTATTGCAACCTTATCTTTTTGATGATTCTGCCTTCTTAAAACTTCAAGTAACATTCCTTTTTTCGTAGGTTTCTACTTACTGTTGGACTCAAGGTACTCTACTCCGGGGCAAAAAGCTGTTTATGTATCTGAAAGGTTACGAACTTCTTCTGAAGTGTGCTTCATGATGTGGTATTCCATTCCCAATTACAAAAACGGTGCAAGTTTGCTTGTGTTCATGAGTGGAGATTTCAAATCAGCAGATCAATTGCAGTTAATCAGAGATCCAACAAATGAAATTTGGACTCAACGCCCAGTGACTATAGTACCATCAAGGACGTCAGATTCCCCTTTCATAGAATTTTGGCTGTGTGTTTTTTAATTAAATATAGAAAATCCTACATTTTATATTTCAAAGCACCATTTTTGTGGCGCATATTTCCTTTTCTTGAATCGGCAGCTCAAAAGAACATGAATTTCCTCACAATCCTCTTCCTTGCATGTCTCGCTTTTCATTAATTTATCTTTGAAACCCCTACAAAAGCGATCATTTAATCTGTGTTTCATTTGCTCTTTCGATCTGGTCTTTACTTATAATTAAAATTTGTTTATTGCTATATTTGTTTATACAAGTATTCTTAAATATTACGATGGAATCAGTTTTAGCGTCTCACAAAGCCAAGCGTAACTCAAACACTAATGAATATTTTGGCGTGAAATTTCACACAGATGTCAAGGACAGTGCCAGCAACCTAAAAAAAAAAAAATATTGAAATTTTAAATTGAACTGGGAATTTTAAATTGAAAATTTGTCTTACTTTTTGGACACAGTAATATATGCTTGCTAGTAAAGTAAGACAAATAATAAATCTTGTTGCGACATCAAAGGCAAACAACATTATTAAATCCTAATGGCATAAAATTACATTTTTAGCACCAGTCTTTTGGGTGAAAAGAGGACTTCAATATCTTTTTATAAATTTAACTGCAAAAATGATCTTTTTTCACCGAATGTACGTAACTTAACTAATATTTCACTTATGAGAACATTGTGCTTCCTCATATGCATGAAAAAAATTAAAATTATTATAAAGTCAGTATTACAGTATGCTGATTAGTCCATGTTGTTCAGCGTCTACAACTAGCATATGGAGATTAAGCTTTGTCCTCATGATTAATTCTATGTATAGCTGCGGATCCAATGTCAAGTTTCTTCTGTATCATTTGGTAAGTGCAACGATTATCATCGACTAACATTTTTCGCATGGCCGACACATTTTCTGGAACTACAGCTGATGAAGGTCTTCCTGTGTGTTCTTGATCCAGCAGAGAACTTAGATCTCTGCAAAATTTTGTAAACCATCTAAATACAGTAGCACGAGATGGAGCTTCGTCTCCATATGCTAGTTGTAGACGTTGAACAATATGGACTACTTAACATGCTGTAATACCGACTTTATAATAATTTTAATTTTTTTTTTTTTCAAATTTTCCTATTCAATTTTAAAAATATTTATTTTTATATACAATTTAAAAATTTATCATATTTAAATATATCTTTAGCAATTTTTAAATTTTGAAGAACGAAAGCATAAACAATTTTATGTTAATTTTTTTTAAAAATTAAAATTTCAAAATTATAAAATGCGCAAATTTGAGATAAAGATGTTAAAAAAGAGAAGATTAAAATTAAAATCTGTTAATTTATTATAATAATTCTAAACTATTATAATTAATTTCTAATTTATTTTCTAATTTTTCGTTTTATTTCCCATAATAGATTTTCTTGGTCGGAATAACTGGAAATCACACTTTGGGATACATTGCTATTGATGACATTTCTGTTAAAGAGGGACCATGCGAAGGTAATTTTTTTAATATTGAAATTTTTATAAAATATTGTCTTAACTTCTTTTCAACTTATGTTACATATCAATTTATTTATTCTACAAAAAATCTAAATAGATTATTTTATGAACATAATTTATGGAACAACAATTCTTCCAAATAAAAGAAAACGTTTCTTTCAAAAATTAGTTAATTCCTCATTTTATTCATTCAATTGATTTTTATATGAAACAACATAGACAAAATTGGCCTGAATGGCCGAGAGGCTAGCGCTCTGGAACTCGGTGCAGCAGATTTCGGGTTCGAGTCCCGGTGGTGTCACGGATGTTTGTAATGATTCGGAATCCACTTTAAACCGTAGGTCCCGATCTAACGTGATCGTGGAGCGTTGCGGGGAATGTTACTCAGCGTCCGTAGCTTATCTTCAATGCTACACGCCCCTCCTGTGTAGTGATAAGTGAGTAATGTCGATGTGGCGTTTGCCTTAATGCATCAAAGACAGCTGTCTAAGTGTTTGCCAGTTGCATTAGAGCAAAAAAAAATTCCTCCAAATAAAAGACAACGTTTCTTCCAAAAATTAGTTAATTCGTCATTTTATTAATTCATTTGATTTTTATATGAAACAACATAAATAAAATATGGGGCCTGAATGGCCGAGTGGCTAGCGCTCTGGCGCTCGGTACCACAGATTTCGGGTTCGAGTCCCGGCGGTGTCACGGATGTTTGCAATGGTTCGGAATCCACTTTAAGTCGTAGGTCCCGATCTAATAGGAGCGTTGCAGGGGCATTGTTACTCCGCGTCCGTGGCTTATCTTACACGCGCCCCATGGGTAATGCAAAGCGAGTAACGTCTGTGCAGCTGTTGCCTTAAGGCATCCAAGACAGCTGTCTAAGTGTTTATCAGCTGCTTTAGAAAAAAAAAACTTAGATGAAATATAATTTAAAAGAAAATGTGAATTTTTTATGATACTAAATAAAATTACGTAACATTTAACCACATTTCACGGTAGTTGAAACCATTTCAAAAAAAATGTTTTGTTTATTTAGAATCCTTTTTGTTTTAGAGATTAAAATGGAACTTTTTTATGTTTTGGAGATATCGTCCTCCTAATAAAAATTCAATTTTTGAGTTAAACATTTACAAAAGCAATACATGAGACAAACTTACTTTCTGTGAAATATAGCAAACTCTTAATTTTTTTTTTTAAATAAATTAAAATATTTCTCTAAAGGAATTGGTTCCCATGTATACAATGTCATATATTCTTTAATGATTATTTCTATATACATCTGTTATATGACTACTTTCTTAAAAAGGAAAGGCAGAATATTCTGATTGTAGAAACGGCCAGCACATTCTACTGACACAGGTTTAGGGTTCAAGTCCCGGCTGTGCTATGGATGTTTGTAGTGGTTCGGAATCCACTTTAAACCGTAGGTCCCGGTCTCATATGACTGTAGAGCATCACGGAGTAAAAGTCAGACTTCTAAATACGGGTGAGTCCATACGGGTTCATGGGCTTGGTCTTGATTAGATATCTACCAAGCGGGATTAGTAACAATAACAAGGACTAAAAACGATTTTCGTGTAAAAGGGCTTTCCTCTAAACTAGTGTTTTTGTTATTCTTGCATCCCAATTAAACAAAATATGCAGGGTGTCCCAGCAAAACCGGATAAAATCTGCACAGCCAGATTCGTTGTTTGGAATACATAAAAAATGACCAAAGAACAGTACCTCTACGACCCATAATTTTCGAGAAAATGTATGACGTCATATTAGGTTTACGGCAAAAATCTTTTTTCTAAACATGAACAACAGTATTTGCATAATTTTAAATAAGAAGATGTTCGAAATGTCTCCCGCGCATATGAAAGCATGCATGCGCGCGTCGTGAAATGATTGACTGTACACGTTCTAGCATCGTAGTGTTCACAATAGTAAACGCAACTATGGAGACGAGCAACTAAGTCCATTTCTCAAGAAACTGGGTCTCGATAATCCAATTCCTTTAGATGGCCCCATAAGGAAGAAATCTAAAGGGGTATCGGTAGCTACTACATGCAGACTTTTATACTCATGCCCATAAATTAAGGATAATGAAGTTCAGGTAAAGAAAGAGACAGAAGCAAAACAAATTTGACTTATTTGTAAAGTCTATTTATTAAACAAAAGGTAAAGAGCAAAGAAGATGCTATATGTTTGACAAAATTAATAAAAATTGCGATTTTTACTCCCTGGAGCAAATTTCAAAAAAGAACCTATTTAAAAAAAAACAGTATAACATGGTTAGTATGATGGTTAATATGGAGTATGTCTCCCGGACGATGCAATACAGGCCTTACAACGCCTAGGCAGGCTGAGTATCAAATTATCAATCTGATATTAGGGAATATTACACCACTCATCAAGCAATGCCCTCCGAAGTTCCGGTTGACAGGTGGGAGGGGGTTGACGGGCTGCAATTCGTCGGCCAAGCATATCCCACACATGCTCTATTGGATTCAAGTCCGGTGAGTATACAGCCAATCCATACGGGGGATCCTCCAATTGAAGGCATTCGTCTATAATGTTTGCACGGTGAGGACGGGCGTTGTCATCCATAAACAGAAATTCAGCACCCATGGCGCCCCGAAACAAACGTACATGTTGTTCCAGAATGACATCCCGATAGATGTGGCCTGTCATCGTTACACTCTGAAAACGCAGGACAGTTCTGGAACCAAGAATAATTCCTCCCCAAACGAGCCATCCTGCACTACCGTAACGGAGTCGTTCAATGGTGTTCTCTTGGTAGTAACGGGTACCTGGTGCTCTCCATATGAAAGTCAGGCGAGAATCAGACTGCAAACTAAACCTGAACTCGTCGGAAAACATCACACAAGACCACTGTTGCGGTGTCCACAATGCATGCTCTCTACTCCATGTTTATCGCAGGCGACAGTGAGTTGCGGTAAGTGGAACACATCTGACAGGCCTACGAGCATATAGACCAATGGGCCCTAAGCGTCTGTACACGGTCTGCCTTGAAACTGTCGTACCGGTAGCTGAAGAGAGCTGACGAGACAGGTCTGATGCTGTGCTCCGTCTGTGCCTTTTTTCAGTAACTGCTAAATACCAGTCCTCATTCGGCGTTGTAACTCGGGGGCGACCTGTGCTGTAACATCTACTCACATTACCATCATCTTGGAATCGTTGCCAAAGCCTGGAGATGACACTCTGGGCGATTCCAAGTTCCTCAGATACTTCCAGCTGGGTACGTCCATATTCTAGTCGTCCGATAATTCTACCACGCAAAAAATCATCCAAATACTTCCTTTGTGCCATAACTATGCGGTTATTGCACTGAAAGGCTTTTAAAGAGCTTGTGAACAATTTTACTTCTTTGCCACCATTCCTTATATACCCTTCTCTTACACTCTCGTCATTGTGATGTACTATCCGCACCATCTGGTGGTTCCCTGTAATTTGCATATTCTTCTTCAAGATGTGTGTGATAATTCTACAGGTGAAATTTTTATTTTAGAAGTTCAATTTCTGTGTGATTCTGAATTATCCGTAATTTATGGACATGAGTGTAAATATCAATTCAAACAACGGCTTGACGTCGTTTCGCGTGCCTCATTATGCGCGTTGGACATTTCGAACATCTTCCTATGTAAACTTATGCAAATAGTAAAGTAAATTAGTATAAGTAATTATAAGTAATAAATTTGCATAATGGCTAGAAAAAATGTTGATAAAGTTTACTTAATGTCTAGTTACTATTTTTCAATTCCTTCTATTAGCTCACACTCACCACATCTTGTTCAAATTTTCAATCGTTCATAAAATTCTTTTTATTCATCCACTCGAGTTCAATACATTTTTTGAACTTTTAGTGGATGATACTTGATGTTAATACAGTTTTTTCAAATATTAATTCATTAATTAAATTAAATTAATTATTTTCTGTTGTTTTTTTTACATTTAAGTTGCATGCATCTACCAATAGATGGCGCCAGATAAACTTAAAAAAATGAATGAAAATTATTTATAAAGGCCTTTCTGCAATAGAGTGAAAAAAAGTACGAATTGACTTTAAAATGTTTTTTTTTTATATTACTTGTTTTTAGTAACGATATTCGTGTTTCGAATAAAGGTTTTTTTCGTAAACCGGATATGACGTCATACATTTTCTCTCGCATTTTTCTCGAAAACTATGGGTCATATAGGTACAGTTCTTTGGATATTTTTTATGTAATCAAAACAATGAATCTGGCTATGCAGAGTTTATCCGGTCTTGATGGGACACCCTGTGTATGCAAAACTGGGTCTTTGTGTGGTTAATATATGATATGTATTATGTATTAATATAATATATGTATGATGAAGAATATGATTAAGAATATTTTCCCCACGGTTGTAATAAAGAATATGTTTCACAACGGTTTCAATAAAGAATATGATTCACAAAGGCTGCAATAAAGAATATGATTCACCAAGGTTGCAATAAAGAATATGATTCTCCTAGGCTGTAATAAACAACATGATTCACCAAGGTTGCAATAAAGAATATGTTTCACCAAGGTTGCAATAAAGAATATGTTTCACCAAGGCTGCAATAAATATTATGTTTCACCAAGGTTTCAATAAAGAATATGATTCACCAAGGCTGTAATAAAGAACATGATTCACCTAAGTTTCAATAAAGAATATGATTCACCAAGGCTGTAATAAAGAACATGATTCACCTAGGTTTCAATAAAGAATATGATTCAAGGTAGCAATAAAGAATATCATTCACCAAGGTTGCAATAAAGAATATGTTTCAACAAGGTTGCAATAAAGAATATGATTCACTAAGGCTGCAATAAAGAATATCATGCACAAAGGCTGCAATAAAGAATATCATGCACAAAGGCTGCAATAAAGAATATCATTCACAAAGGCTGCAATAAAGAATATCATTCTCAAAGGCTGCAATAATTGTCCTAATTTTATAAAAAAAAACACTGTTACCATCTGTCCCCCAGATATATCGTAACACTTTGAGTTAAATTTTTAAAATAAGCAGTTTTTTTACATTTTTTATTAATATAGTTTTTTTTTATCATGTATTATATAAATATTAACATTAGTTGTTGCAAAAAACGATATGATTCATTAACGGTGCTAAAATGTCCCATTTTATAATGCTAAATATTGCCTAATTTTTTTCGGAAGACAAAAAATAATTAATAATTTCCTGTACTGCCAAATGTTTTTATTCGCAATATGCTTAAAAATTGAAGAAGAAAACATTTAAAAACACTGTTTTAAATGGCTAATTTCATGATGAATGTAAGAAGCTCTACCATAATTATCCATGGGAAGGGACAATTTGAATTACAGTAAATGACTATGGTAAATAATAATATCACTCATTTAATGCAAGTTTGATTTCAGGTCTCAAAAAGGAAACAAGCACTACTGAGCAGCCAAGAACAACGAGTACAATGACAACTTCAGGAGGTAGGATAAAAATACAACGAGATTTAAAATAAATTTAAATCTTTGATTTCTTTCTTTTTTAAAATATATTTCCTATGGTCGACCATCAACCTCAAACGACATAGCTCACGTCCAAAAAATTAAAGATTTGCAAACCTTCGATTTACAATTAGAGACCTTGCAGATGATGTTGGAATTTCAAAAGGATTAGTCAATTCCATTTTGGGCCTCAAACGCGTCAAATCTCAATTGGTACCGAAATCACTGAATGCGCCAACTCACACTGCATTGATTCTTCGTGACTTTTTCGCCAAACATGAAATCCATATTGTTCCACAACCACCGTATTCACACCATGAGACTTCTGGATATTCCCTGAACTCAAAATAGCACTCCAGGGATACCTTTTTGAGTCGAGTGCAGTGATTCAACGTGAATCGGCACTCGCTTTGAAGGCCATCCCTGCCGATGACTTTTTAGCATGCACTGAGGATTGTAAAAAAAGTTGACTTAAGTGCAATGTGTCCGGAGGGGATTACTTTGAAGGTGATGAAATAAATTTGGAAGAATAAATAAAGAGTTTTTGGGGAAAAAAAATTGGTCTTACTTTTTGGGCACAGCAGTAAATATAAATTCAAATTAAACTGTGGTAAATAATATCACTCATTTAATGGAAGTTTGATTTCAGATCTCTTTGATTTCTTTCTTTTAATATACACTCAAGAGCCAAAACATTATGACCCCCCCCCCTACATTTTGCAATGAACTCGCCTGGATGACGTGGAAGGCACGTGATCAGGTGGAAGTGGTATTTAACTGCTGCTGGAGAGTCTGAAGAATCATTCTTTCACTTACTTCTGTATGTGATGGGAAAGGTTGCTGATCTAAGCGACTTTGATAGAGGGCAGATTGTAATGGCTCGAAGGCTCGGAGCAAGTATTTCCGAAACTGCACGACTCGTGGGTTGTTCGCGATCTATAGTTGTTAATACTTATGCAAAGTGGATAAATGACGGTGAAACCAGCAGTAGACGACATGGTGTTGGACGTCCACACGCTATCAAAGAAAATGGTCGTCGGAGACTGTCTCGCATGGTGAAGCAAAACCGGAGCCAGACAGTGGCTCAGCTGACAGCCCAATACAATGCAGGGCCAAGTAGACTAGTATCGGAGCACACTGTTCAGCGAACACTGTTGGATATGGGGCTACGCAGCAAACGTCCAACTCGTGTGCCTTTGCTGACCAAGCGTCATCGAAAACTGCGCCTGCGCTGGGCCCGGGAACATCGTGACTGGTCCATGGATCAGTGGGAGAGAGTTGCCTGGTCAGATGAATCACGGTTTGTCATTCATCACGCCGATGGCCGTGTCAGGATATGCCGTCTTCCGGGCGAACAGTTGCTCCCTGAATGTACAGTAGGTCATACACAGGCCGGTGGTGGCGGTATTATGCTTTGGGGGACGTTCTCTTGGGCGTCTCTGGGACCCGTGTTTGTGGTAGAGCAGACCATGAATACTACAGGGTATCTGAACATCATTGCTGACCAGTTGCACCCTTACATGGCCTCTGTTTTTCCAGCTGGAAATGGAATGTTCCAACAGGACAGCGCCCCTTGTCACAGGGCCAAAATTGTGTTGGAGTGGTTCCAGGAACATGATGCTGAATTCCAGTTAATGTCCTGGCCGCCTAACTCACCGGATCGCAATCCGATAGAACACATTTTGGATGTCCTGGGACGGCAGCTCAGAGTTCAAAGACCACCAATTCGCAATTTCTCGGATTTGCGTTACTGTTGCTTAAACATCTGGTACAATCTGTCTCCGGCCATCTACCAAGGGCTTGTGACATCCATGTCAAGGCGGGTTGAAGCTGTGTTGCGCTCCAAAGGTGGGCCAACTCGTTATTGACAGGTGGTCATAATGTTTTGGCTCTTGAGTGCATATGATCTTGTTATATGATCTTGATCCGTCTCTCTCTCTCTCTCTCTCTCTCATATATATATATATCTTATTTTTTATATAAACAGTAGAATTTTACGTGTTAAATTCTACTGTATTTAGTAGAGTATTAACAGGTATACGCCACAATTTAATATGCTTTACTTAAGGCGTAGATAGTTATAAATTTAATTATTTCATTTGTTTCTTTTTTCCTCTTTTTGCATGCATGGGGTTATTAAAAATAAATTCAGACAGTGTATCATACTCATCTTGCTAGAGTTTGAAGCTCCCATACTCTAAACTTGTAAAATCTCATATATTATATATATATATATACATATTATTTTTTATATAAGCAGTAAAGTTTTACGAATACCTGCCAGAATATAATATGTTTAATTTGAAGCATAGATAGTTATTTATGTACACTTAAATACAAATTCAGTTTAAACTATGGTAAATATTATCACTCATTTAATGGAAGTTTGATTTCAGATCTCAAAAAGGAAACAAGTACTACTGAGTGGCCAAGAACAACGCGTATAATGACAACTTCGAGAGGTAAGATTAAAATACAATGGGACCTTAAAATAAATGTAATTCTTTGATTTCTTTCTTTTTAAAAATATATTTCCTCTTTTTGCATTTATGGGGTTAGTTATAAATAATTGTCATTTACTAAAAAAAAAAACATATGATTTCTCGTGTAGCATGAATAGCACCTAATTCAGGAACAATTAGAAATAAATACTACAATTCGTATTACTTGAATAACACATGAATACAAGGTCAGTGTTTTTTTCTTTTGTGCAATATTTGGTTGGTTATGTTGGCCAATGGTTGGTTATGTTGGCCAATGGTTGGTTATGTTATGTTTACCATTTCAAGTGGTTTGACCAAAAATTGTATCATTGCTTATTTGGATATGTTCAAATATATGTGTACTGCATTGGTAATATTTGAAATTATAATGTAAAATTTCGTTATAAAAATATAAAATCTTGCAGAAATCATATAATGAAAAATTTAATACCTGTGGACATAATTTTGCAGGACTCAATCAATTTAAATTCTTTTGTTTTCTTTAATGCATTAGCAGCTGTCAATAGGAAACACGTTTTTTAAAATTGAAATATAGAAATTTAAATTTATTTAAAGTGTTTTATAGTATACAATATATAGATTTTATTGATTTTAAAATTCTCATTAATTGAACTGTTTTATTTAAAAACTATATAGTAATATTATTACTCTGCTTAGATTGCTACTGTGGTAAGAATTCCTATTCTTGTCAGTTCAAGTGGTTTGGCCAAAAAGTGTGCCATTGCTTCTTTGGATATGTTCAGATCGATGGATACTGTATTGGTAATGTTTGAAATTATAATGAAAATAATTTTTCTTTTAACAACATATTATTTGGTTCAGAATTAACATTGAATTTTAGTTATTATAAGTATACAAATCATCTCAAATAATCAAAACCGTACTACTGTGCCCAAAAAGTAAAACAATTTTTTTTTCAAAAACTCTTAATTTATTCTTCCAAATTTATTTCATCACCTTCAAAGTAATTCCCAAAGTGCGCGGCGATTCACGTTTAATATCTTCAATCGACTCAAAACGGTGTCCCCGGAGTGGTCTTTTAAGTTTAGGGAATAGCCAGAAGTCGCACGGTGGGAATACAGTGATTGTGGAACGATATGAGTTTCATTTTTCGAAGAATCAATGCAGAGTGAGCTGGCGCATTCAGTATGTTCGGTACCAATCGAGATTTGACGCGTTTGAGGCCCAAAATGGAATTTATGATTGTGAAATTCCAGCATCATAAGCAAGGTCTTTAATTGTAAATCGACGGTTTGCAAGCACCAAATCTTTAATTTTTTAGACGTGAGCTCCATCGGTTGAGGTAAATGGTTGACCAGAGGGCTCTTCGTCTTCAAAGCGTTCTCTGCCTTCTTTGAACTGTTTATACCACTTGTAAACATTTCTTTCCGATATAGGAATGTTCACCGAATGCCTTCTGCAACTTTCTATATGTTTCCACAAACAAAATGTAATGCAAGTTCTTCGCTCAATTAATTCCGGTATTTCAAAAATCGCTGGAATCAGTTTAAGCGTCTCACAAAGCCAAACGTAACTTAAACACTAATGAATATTTTGACGTGAAATTTCACACAGATTTCAAGGACTGTGCCAGCAACCTAAAAAAGAAAAAAAATTGAAATTACTTAACCCGGGAATTTTAAATTGAAAATGGGTCTTACTTTTTGGACACAGTAGTATATCGTTTTATATGCACAGAATATTCATTATAAGAGTTATTTTAGTTTAATTTTCTTCTAATGATATATTATAAAATCTTCAGGGATCAGGGTTTTTTTTTCAGTGAAATCATGTTTTTTTTACTTCCCGTTTTAATTATGCTTACTTTCAGATTATATAAAAAGTGGGGGGTTGTATAATTAATAATGCATACTGCTAGACTTGCTATAGCGTCAGTTTGTGTTCAAAACATTGTGTATGCGTTAAAAACTCAATTTTGAACAATATACTTCCCTCTTTGACATGTTTCATCATCTATTGAGGAGATTATTTCATAATATATACTTCATAAATACTTAAAATATATTTTTTAAATACTTAATATATTAAAACATTTGAGAATTGACATGAAAAATAAAATATTTTTTTTTAGATTTACTGAGTGGATAGTTTGATATGAAGTCTCGTCTTTAAAAAAATTTTAAGAAGTAAAAAGTAAAAAATTAAAAAAATTTAAAAAAATGAATTCTTAATGAAAAAAAATTTACAATTTAAATAATTTAAAAAAAAATTAAATTAAAAATTTTTTAAATCACTGTTGTATGGAAAAACAATTATTTAAAATTTATTTTTGAATGATGATGCAGTGTAGGTAAGTAATCACTACTAATCTGATTACTAAGATCTACTACTACTGATCACTAAATAATCACTACTATTATATATATTTTACACATTTTTAATTTAATTATAATTTATATAAAATTTTCATACTTCATTTTAATATTGTATATCATTTTAGAATTATGTAATGAAGACAAATGTTTACATGGCAAGTGTCAAGTACTTGGTCAAACATATGAATGCAAGTAAGTTGATTTGAATGTTGGTGTCATTTTAAATAAATTCTAATTTTTTGTATACTACTTTTACAAAATCTTAAAATTATGCTTACTTTTTTCTAAATTAAAATGTTAGAATGAGAAAGGATAATCAATATGTTCACACACTGGTTTCTAAGAAATCAGGAAAAACCACAAAATACGATATTTTTTTTAACTTAACGTAATCAAGATATACAAAGTATAGGGAAACCAAAATAATATAATAAAATCATGTCTCTAGAAATTTTTTTACACTTAATTGGCCTATTAAATTAATTGGGAATGACACTTTAACACTTCGAACAGTGTTTTCAACATGATATGTCACATTAACCAAGAACGAATCTAAAATAGTGATGTATGGCAAGTGTCAAGTACTTGATCAAAGATATGAATACAAGTAAGTTAATTTGAAAGTTGATAACTATATTCTAATTTTTTATATACCATTTTTACAAAAACCTATCATTATGCTTACTTTTTACCTAAATAAAGTTGGGAAAGTGGGAAAAGATAATACATTGGTTTCTATTAAATCAGGAAAAATCACAAAATAAAGATATATTTTTTTTTAATGAAACGTTATCAAGATATACAAAATGTACTGAAGCCCAAAATGCTATAAAGAGTTTCAAAGACTTTTACACTTAAAATTAGCATATTAAATTAATTAGGAATGGTAGTTTAACACAAGAACAGTGTTTCCAACATGGTGACATAACAAGAATTGACCATACATTGACCAAACAAGAATATAAAACACATAGTAGTGTTTCATGCTATTAATAATAATGTAATCAAATTTCTCATTGAATGGTGTACATGTTTCTTAATACCATATCCGATTTCATATCACATTACTTTATGAAAACCAGTGTTACCAAAATTGAAGCATAGCTACGGCTCTTTTTCCAGTGTTCTTTAAATCTTAGGAGTCAATACTAAAATACCATAAGGAAGAAATATGTAACAGTCTCATTACACTAAGATGCTCACTGAAGAACTGTAACTTTCACTTTTAATTAAACGTCCAGACATTTAAACACATTTATAATGTGTGACAACACAAATGCATTCAGCTTTGTATCTCACATTAGAATCAAAAAATACATTTTTAGATGTTAAAAACATATTCCTACAGACTTGATTTCCTTTTTCTTTCCTGAATAGACTAAATCAGACTTCCAGCCAGATTTAATTTCCTTTTTCTTTCCTGACTAGACTAAACCAGACTTCCAGCCAGACTTAATTTCCTTTTTCCTTACCTGAATGGACTAAACCAGACTTCCGGCCAGACTTAATTTCCTTTTTCTTTCCTGAATAAACTAAACCAGACTTCCGGCCAGATTTAATTTCCTTTTCTTTTCCTGACTAGACTAAACCAGACTTCCAGCCAGACTTAATTTCCTTTTTCTTTCCTGAATAGTCTAAACCAGATTTCCAGCCAGATTTAATTTCCTTTTTCTTTCCTGAATAGACTAAACCAGACTTCCAGCCAGACTTAATTTCCTTTTTCTTTCCTGACTGGACTAAATCAGACTTCCAGCAAGATTTAATTTCCTTTTTCTTCATATGAAAGTCAATCCTTGTTCAAATTCAATATGATTCCATTTTCACCAAAGGATGTGAATGAAATATCTGGTATAAAAATAGAAAATTGTACGCATTATAAACGCATTATAGTAAAGCGTTATAGCGCATTATAGTAAATAGTAATAAAATTGTACATGTATCCGGTGTTCAAGATTGATCAAGATTGTATCCGATGTAACGTATTATATATATATATATATATATATAATACGTTACATCGGATACAATCTTGATGAGTTGTAAAAGGACAAATAGACAGGGGGAGTCAGAACCTACATATACATTTACAACTGTGTCCAAAAAGTAAGACCCACTTTCAATTCAAAATTTTCGGGGCTTATAGAATTTCATTATTTTTTTCTTTTTAGGTTGCTGGTACTGTCCTTGACATCTGTGGGAAATTTGAAGTCAAAATATTCATTAGTGTTTCAGTTACACTTGGTTTTTTGAGACTCTAAAACTGATTCCGCTGATATTTTAAATGTCTGAATTAATTGAGCAAAGAACTTGCATTCAATTTTATTTGCGGAAACGTATATAATGTGTTGCAGAAGGCACTCGGTGAGCATTCCTATATCTGAAAGAAATAACCACTCCGGGAACACCGTTTTGAATCGATTGAAGAGATTCAACGTGAATGCGCTTTGAAGGCCATCCCTGCCGATGACTTTTTAGCAGGCATGGCGGATTGGAAAAAAAAGTTGGCATAAGTGCATTGTGCCCGGAGGGGATTACTTTGAAGGCGATGAAATAAATTTGGAAAAATAAATAAAGAGTTTTTGAAAAAATATATAATTGGTCTTACTTTTTGGGCACAGTAGTAAAAGTGATCTAGATGAACTTTATTCATATTTGTTATCATATTTTAATGAAAAATTTATGTTTACATTTTGTAATTGAGAGCTTATGTAAATAGTAGCTTATATTTTAATCTTATATCTGGAACATACCTAAAACATTTCAACTTATAGGAGACATTTTTTATGAGTTATAAAAGGACAAACAAATAGAGAGACAGCCTACAAATTTATACAGTATAAACAGTATACGAACTTTATCTACATTTGTAGTTATTTTCTCACAAATATATATATACGCATACTGTAATAGGTGATTAAAAAATATCTTCTCTCGGTACCACAGGTTTCGGGTTCGAGTGCCGTCGGTGACATGGATGTTTGTAGTGGTTCGGAATCCACTTTAATCCCCGGTCTAATATGATTGTAGAGCATTGTGGGGGTAGTGTTACTTGCGTCCATAGCATTTCTTCAATCTACATGTGCCCCCTGGTTAGTGTTAAATGTGTAACAGCAGTGCAGTCCTTGTTAAGGGTATAAAGATTAAATGTCTTTGTATTACCAGCTCTTTGTTTAAATACTTATATACCATACTATATGTTCCAAACTTAACATTATATGATATGCAATCTTATTATTTTGAGCATTATAATTTCGCAATCTTATTATTTAAATGTGTTTTTCAATTAAATTCAAATGCAAATGGAAGAAACAAACAACCTAGAAATAATAACCAATACTAATATTCAAAATAAGTTAATATTCGTATGCTTGCAACATATTTTCACTACAATATTTTTCAACAATTTTCTACATTATTTATCTTTAAATATAATATGTATTTGCTCTAAATAATTCAATTTAAATAAAATATTTCTTTTCTTAACATAGATGTTATGAAGGATATTCTGGTTCTCGTTGTGAAAACAAGATTCAGAAAAAATCAGGTAAAAATATTTTATTTATTTACTTAATTTTTTTATTTATTTTTATTTATTTATGTTATTATATTTTTTCAATTAATTAGCACACTCTTTTAATTTTTCTATAATAACTTTACAAAAATTAAATAAAATAAATTTAATTGTCTAAAACAATTTTTTAAAGAAATATATTTTTTTAAAAAAGATAATCTCATATTTATAACAGAGAGATTATATATGGACTTTACTTGAAATTATTTAACTCAATCTAAATATTTATAAAAATATATAATGTTTACGTACAAAATAATAAATTAACATTCGTAAATAAAAATAATAAATTACTTTAAAAATAAAATTTTGGTGGTACTATTTTTACAGTGGATTTATGTGTTTAATTTAAAAATATTTTTATTAGTTAGTATGAACTATTTAGCTACATTAAGTTTCTATTTAAACAAGTAATATAAAAAAAATTTTAAGCCAATTCCTACTTTCACTATATTGCAGAAAAGCCCTTTACAAATAGAGTTGAAATATTCCTCTCACATTTGGTGCCATCTATTGGCAGATATATACAATTTAAATCTAAAAGAGACTAAAATTAATTTATTTTATTTTATTAATTAATTAATATTTGAAAAAAAGGCATTAACATCAAATGTCATCAGCTACAAGTTCAAAAAAATGTATTTGAACTTGAGTGTATGAATAAAAAGTATTTTATGAACGATTGAAAATTTGAACAAGATATATATAGGGAGAGTGTGAGCTAATAGAAAAAATTGAAAAAATAGAAACGTAACTCCGTAGAATATTAAAACAATCCTAGTCTAAGAAATGTTTAAATGGCCTACAAGAATGTTTAAATGGCTTAAATGCTTAACTTAATGAAATATTTATATATAATACAATTGACATATGTTAAATAGAAACCTAATTCTGAATACAGTTAAGTAATTAAATAAGTGAAAGAAATCAAGAAAAAAAATTGTTGACCTCATTATCTGCTTACTCAGAAAAGTTTATATTGCTACATATGAGAGACATATCGTTATTTTTCCTTATAGTAGATGAAAGTAATAAATGCATAGATAACTTTTTTTATAATTTAATATATTATTGAAGTCTTTATTGAAGTATATAATTGAAAACGTAACATTTTAATGTAATTTTATAATATTACTCTTTATAACTTTGCATTTTTTGTGTATTTTTAGATAATCAAGAACTTTGGAATGCCTTGCAACTTTCAGTCTCCGTTGGTACATTCCTTTTGCTTACAATAATGTTTTGCATTTTTTCTTATTATTTCTTTTGTCATAAAAAGAAATAAACACTCGTCCATTTGCTTTAATATGAGAAGATAAACAAAATATCAACAACAAACTGTTTTTAAATCGAAGATTCTTTTCATCTAAGTTTATCAAAAGCAGTTCATTCAAATGCAAATAAAACTATTTTTATATGCTTATC
>BPLQ01003386.1:0-277671 GCA_021605075.1 Caerostris darwini
AGATGTAATCTAGATTACAACATTGCGAAGTTATGTGGGATATATGTTGCTGAAATCCTTTTGAAAGCCGATGCCCTCAGTCATTGACTACTGACTGACTTATTGTAACATACAAAAATTAAGTCAAGATGTACGAAAAAAATCAGTGAGTATATATTTTAAGGTATGTCAGCAAATCATACAAATGATTGAACATGAAATATAACCATCTGCAAATATAAGTTCTGAAATTCTATTTTTCTGAGTAGAATAACAATATCGCGATAGAAACTGTCATAAACTACATAGGCACCAGAACGTAAATACTACGAATATCATTTTATTACAGTGCAAGCTGATGCAAAATGTACTTACCTCACGAGAAACAGACTTGGATGCAAAGGTAGACTCCAGTAAATACTACTGACTCAAAAATGGTCGTAAAAGAAAATGCCTTTATTCTGGTGTATGTCTCACTGTATAGTACAGAAATGATGTTTTCATTGAAGTATACCATTTGGAGAAAAATATATCACGGTACCAATAAAAGTAGTAATTTTTTGCTTTTTTGCTTGGCGGCTGGCGAAATCTCCTGAAGGCAAGGTATCTATATTTTGTAGCTCAGTTACTATTACTGATATTTCAAAAAATTATAGTTTTAGACGAATCTCTGTTCTTTTTATCTTTTGGGTACAATAGTTTGGTTTACAAAATATATGATAAAGATAACATATATATTCCGTAGGAGAGAGTTTGTAATTTTGTTTCAATTCTTTTATGTTTTCATAACATAATTTGTAACTCAATACATTTAACACTTTTCGGATTATTGTTTTATGTGTTTGCAATTATGTGAGGCTTATTATAAACAAAAATTTTATTTGCAACTTTCAATTTCTTTTAAATGAACTATAACTTTTATTTTCAGTCCATTAAATGTAAGTCAAATATCAAAAAAGAGTTCATCACAACTTTGAATTGCTTTTAAGTGAACTATAACCTTTACTTTTAGTACATTAAATGTAATGCATTCATCAGAAGTTAGTTCGTATGCTTAAATTTAACATTAAAGATACCATACATAGTATGTGTGTATTATAAATGTATATGGTGAGAAATCTAAAGAAAGGCTTAAGAAAACTTTAGAAATGAATTACTAAAGCGAACGAAATATTTAAACTTGGGATATAAGGAACGGTCATTGCATTACAGTTAGTAAAATATCTTTTATACTTTTTGTTTACTCTGAATCAATGCAAATAAATGTGAGTGATACAAGGAGATTAGTACATTAGAGATCATATCAACATCCTGAGAGAGCCTTTCTACGAGAGCCTTTCTACGTTCTCACTGAGAAAAGTTTAGTTGGCTTAGTTAGTCTGGGTTTCTCACCCAGAGAGGAAATATATTTAGAGCATCCTTGCGTATTATTTGGCCTACAGCCTCTCACCCGGAGAGGAAGTATATTTAGTACATACCTGCACTCCTATGAGCGATTTGCGTTTAGCCGAGAGTACCAGCTGAAAAATGGATTCCTTCCACGAAGCTATAATTATTTATCTTTTAAATTAAATGTGTTAAATACCTTATGTGTCTAATTATATGCGTGTGGCATTTGTGAGTGTGTAACTAAAACTGTGCGTCCTCAAACCTGGGCCTCAAGTATCTTCGTACAACCACATCCATTTACAATCTGGCCCACGACGTAGGGCTTGGTCGTACATTCACACTCTTTTAATAAATATCTCCTTTTTAAGTAATTGATAATTAATAATAATTTACAATCAGTTATTATGAATAATTTTAAATAATTACTTGTTTAACCACCTCATTAAAATTAACTGTTAAAAGAGAAATTACTAGCAATAAAATATTTATTTTAAAAAATTTGTTTCCATTGACCACGATTATAAGTCTATCGAAAGTCCACGCATCAGTTCATGATACTTCTCCACCAGTAATCACAATCGCAATCCACTTCTCCCCGCAAAAGCACCCGAATGAAACCGACTGTATATTTCGGTGCTTAAAAGAGGATTTCATAATTATTTTCAGAAGTAACCTTTTCCAATTTGAAACTTCCGCCCAATTAATTTTTCCCGTCACCTGCACCCGAAAACGAAAAATCGCTTTAATCATTTACATTTTTTGATTCTTAATTTAAAAAGAGTATTAAAACGTCAGCCGCTCATGTATTTTACAGTAATTATGCAAAGTTTAAATATCTTGATACGAAAATTTTAGCGAGAATATTTAAATTGTTCCTTTGTAACATTAGGGGAGAAAATTAATAGACGATAAAAATTATTTATTTAAAAGAATGTAGTGTTTTATTTAATAAAAATAAGGTTTAATGAATATATTTTGCATAAAAATGTGATATATTAAATGTGTTCATTATTTAGAAGTTTATTTTTAGGTTACATAAAACAGCTATTTAATCAATGTAAAACAGTTATTTTAATTTGATTTTAAAATATTCAAAGTGATATTTCTGTAGTATATTTTTTATTATTAATTATTATTATAATTTTCTCAATTCAGAATTTTTTATCTTACTGTCGAATTTAATATTCACAACATAAATTGCAGCAAATGCCTCATCTTTAATTTTTAAAAATATTTGCAAATTTGCATAAAGATTTTTTGTTAGTTTAGCTTTGAGAAACCTTTAGTTAGTCCACAATTTTTCACCCTGAGAGGAAATATATTTAGCGCAAACCTGCGTATTAATTTTCTTGAAATCTCTCGCCCGGAGATGAAGTACTTTTAGTCCTACCCTGTACTTTGCGGTCCCTGTGCTTAGCCGAGAGTACCGGGTTTAAAGTAGAGTCCTTCCATGCAACTATAATTATATATCTTTTACTTTAAATGTGTTAAATTTTGTATTCGTCTAATATAATCTAATAAATAATTAATAATAATTATTAATTAATTAAAAAGAGTAATTAATAAGTAATTAATTGTTTAGTGTAATCACCTCATTAAAATTAACAGCCCAAAGGGAAACTACTAGTAATAAAATATTTAATTTAAGCCATTTGTTTCCAATTACGACGATTATTCGGATATCGATATTCATGCATCAGTTCATAACACTTCTTTTCCCAGTCATTACAACCGCAATTCACTTCTCCCCGCAAAAACACCCGCATAAAACCGACTTCATATTTGGGTGCTTAAAAAAGGATTTCATAATTATTTTCAGGAGTTCGTCATCCAGTTTTCCCAATTTGAAACTTCCGCCTGCACCCGAAAACGAAAGCGTCCCTTTGATGAATCACTTTAATCGTTACAATTTTTTTGATTCTTAATTTAAAAACGTCATAAAACGTCAGCCGCTGATGTATTTTACAATAATTATGCGGAGTTTAAATATCGTGTTATGAACATTTAAGTGAGAATATTTTTCTGTTCCTTTTGTAACATTAGGGGAGGAAATTAATAGACGATAAAAATTATTAATTTAAATGGAATGTAGCGTTTTGTTTTACATAAATTAAGTTTTAATGAATATATTTCGCATAAAAATATGACATATTAATTGAGTTCTTTAGAGATTTATTTTTAGGTTACATAAAACAGCTATTTAATCAATAAAAAGCATCTATTTTAATTTGATTTAAAAATATATACATTTCTTTAGTATATTTTTGTTAATAATTATTATTATAATAAACTCAATTCAGTATTTGTTTCAGTATTTACCTTTTACTTCAAATGCGTTAAATATTGTATGTGTAGTGTTTACGTGTGTGTAAATAACATTGTCAGTTTTCAAGCCTGTTCCTCAAGTATCTCAACCCAACCATACCTATTTACAATCTGGCTTCCTACGTAATGACCGCCGATACATGCACACTCAGTTTATAAATATATACTTTAGCTTAATTAATTAATTAATAATAATAACAAATAATTAACATAATATATTTAATTAATTAAAATATTTTACAATAAATCATTGTTAAATCACCGCATTAAAATTTACCGCTGAAAGAGAAATTACTAGTAATAAAATATTTATTTTTATATTATTTGTTTCCATTTAAAACAATTATTAGGATACCGAAATCCACGCATCAGTTCATAGCACTTCTCCTCCAGTAACTACAACCGCAATTCCTTCTCCCGCAAAAGCACCCGAATGAAACTCAACTTCCTATTTGGGTGCTTAAAAGAGGATTTCATAATTATTTTCAGGAGTAACCTTTCCCAATTTGAAACTTCCGACCCATTCATTTTTCCCCTCCGCCCACACCCGAAAACGAACGCGTCCGTTTGATGAATCGCTCTAATCATTTCATTTTTTGATTCATTTAAAAAGTGTCATAAAACGTCAGCCGCTCATGTATTTTACAATAATTACGAGAACTTTAAATATCTAGATATGAAATTTTAAATGAGAAAATTTTTCTGTTCTTTTGTAACATTAGGGGAGGAAATTAATAGACGATAAAAATTATTAATTTAAAAAGAATGTAGTGTTTTTTAAATATAAATTAAGATTTTAATGAATATATTTTGCATCAAATTATGAAATATGTTCATTAGAGGTTTATTTTAGGTTAATATAAAACAGCCATTTTATGAATTATAAAACAGTTATTTTAATAATTATAAATCTGTTGTTGATTTTAAAATGTTCAAAAAAAAATATTTCTTTAGCATGTTTTTTTATTATTAATTATTATTATAATAATTAATTATTGTTAAGTTAATATTTCTAGATTCCATTTAATATTTCTCGATTCAGTAGTGTTTGTATCGTAGCGTATAATTTAATATTTTAAATATAAATTATAGCAAATATGTCATCTTATTTTTTTAAAAAAATATTTGCAAATTCACATTAAGTATTTTAGTTAGCTTAAATTTTGATAACTTCATAATATAATTATATTGCGCTACCTCTGAGAAACGTTTAGTTTACAATCTCTCACTCCGAGAGAAAATATATTTAGCGTAAACCTGCATGTTAATTGCCCTACATTCTTAGTATATTTAGTGTAACACTGCACTTCTTTATGTGACCTGCGCTTAACCGAGTGTAACAGCTCAAAAGTGGAAATATGATATAGTAAATGTGTTTATAAGAGGACAATCTTTAGATTATTATAAAATAACTATTTTAATTCGATTTTAAAATATTCAAAACAGCATTTCTTTAGTATATATTTAATGTTAATTATTATTATAATTTTCTCAATTCAGTATTTGTATCTTACTGTCTAACTTAATAATCTTCCTTTAGCAAATATATTATCTTTTGTTTCTAAAAATATTTGCAAATTTATGTAAAGAATTTTAGTTAATTTAAATTTTGTTAACTTGATTATTTATTCAACATCTGCTACCTCTGAGAAACTTTTAATTGGTCTACGATCTCTCACCCGAAGAGAAAATATATTTAGCGCGTCCCTGCGTATTAATTAGCCTACAATTTCTCATCCGGCGATGAAGTGTATTTAGTGCACCACCACACTTTTTTCGTCAACCTGTTTAAATGTGGAGACCTTCCACGAAGATATAATCAAATGACTTTTACTTTAAATGTGTTAAATATTGTATGTGTCTAATAGTATGCGTGTGGTGTTAGTGCGTATGTAAATAAAGTTGTGTGTTGTCAAACCTGTTCTCCAAGTATTTCAACCCAACCATACCCATTTAAAATCTGGCCCCCGATGTAGGGCCCGACACGTGTATGCACACATTTAAAATATATCCTTTAATTTAAATAAATAATTATTAATCAATTATTACCTAATTAATAATAAACAATTAATTATTATTAATATTTTTAAATAATTTGTTTATTGCAAATACCCCATTAAAATTAACTGCTCGATCGGAAATTACTAGAAATAAAATATTTATTTTAAATCTTTTGTTTCCATTTATCACGATTATTAGGAATCCACGCATCAGTTCATGATACTTCTCCCCCAGTCATTTCAACCGCACTTCACTTCTCCCCGCAAAAGCACCCGAATGAAACCGACTTCATATTTGGGTGCTTAAAAGAGGATTTCATAATTATTTTCAGGAGTCCCCTCTCCCAATTTGAAAATTTCGCCCAATTAATTCTTCCCGTCGCCCGCACCCGAAAACGAACGCGTCCGTTTGATGAAACGCTTTAATCATTTACATTTTTTGATTCTTAATTCAAAAAGCGTCATAAAATGTCAGCCGCTGATGTGTTTTGCAATAAATATGCGAAGTTTAAATATCCTGATAGGGAAATTTACGTGAGAATATTTTTCAGTTCCTTTATAGCATTAGGGGGGGTAAATTAATAGATGATTAAAATTATTAATTTAAATAGAATGCAGTGTTTTGTTTAACATAAATTGAGTTTTAATGAAAATATTTTGCTTAAAAATATGAAATATGAAAAACTAACGGACGTCCGAAATACGGTATGCAAAAACTCTCTAATATTTCATTACTAGTGATTTCTCTTTGAGCATTTAATTTTAATGATGTGATTACAATAAACAATTAATTATTTAAAATATTATTGTTAATTAATTAATTAATAACTATTTTTATTAATTGATTAATTAAACTAAAGTGTTTATTGTTAAATTGTGGTATGCAGGTCCGCGTTTGATAACCAGATTGTAAATGGGTGTGGTTGCGTAGAGATACTTGAAGTACTGGTTTGAGAACTCACTGTTTTATTTACACACGCGTAAAATTAGACGCATACACACATAAATTAGAAATATATAGACCATACATATACTTATACACATACGCTATTTAACACATTTTCAGTAAAAGAAAGATATTTATAGCTGCGTGAAAAGACTCCAATTTTGAACCGGTACTCTCGGCTTAGCGCAGGTTGAGCAAAGAATTTCAAGGTTGCACTAAATATACAGTGTCGGCTAATTAATACGCAGGGTTGCGCTAAATATATATCTTCTCGGTTCGGAAGTTTGATATTTTGAAAGGGGACGATGAACTTCTGAATATAATTATAAAATCCTCTTTTACCGCCGAAATATAAAGTCAGTTTTATTTGGGTATTTTTATGGGCAGAAGTGAATTGCGGTTGTAATTAATGGGGGAGAAGTATTATAAACTGATGTATGGATTTTGATATTCCAATTATCGAGGTAAAGGGAAACAAATGATTTAAATAAATATTTTATTACTAGTGATTTCCCTTTGAGCATTTAATTTTAATGAGGTGACTACAATAAACAATTAAAACTTCAGATTATAATTATTAATTAATTTACTATTATAGAGGTTTATTTTGAGGTTAATATAAAACAGGTATTTTAATTCAATTTTAAAACATTCAAAACAGCATTTATTTTGCATATTTTAAATTATTAATTATTTTTATAATTATATGAATTTAGTATTTTTTACCTTACCGGCTAATTTATTATTCACAACCTAAATTATAGCAAATGCCTCATGTTTCATTTTTAAAATTGTTTGCAAATTTATATAAAAATTTTAGTTAGCCTACATTGTGAAACCTTCCTTATTTAATCAACCTGCTCTACATCTGAGGATAGTTTAATTGGTCTACAATTTTTCAACCCGAGAGCAAATATATTTAGCGCAACCCTGCGTATTAATTAACCTACAGTCTCTCACACTAGGATGTAGTATATTTAGTGCTATCCTGCACTTCTTTACGCGCCTTGCGTTTAGTCAAGGGTATTAGCTCAAAAGGGAGTCCTTCCACGAAGCTATAATTATCTATATTTTACTTTAAATGTGTTAAATATTGCATGTGTCTAATTGTATGTGTTGTCTACATGTGTCTTATTTGTGTATGTGTGTAACTTTACGCATGCGTTAATAAAACAGTGAGTTTTCAAACACTTAACTCAAGAATCTCTACCCAATCACACCCAGTTACAATATGGTTACCCAACGTGTACCTGCATACCACAATTTATAAATATATACTTTAATTTAATTAATAAATACATAATAATAATAGTAAGTTAATTAATAATTATAATTTTAAATTTTAATTGTTTCTTGTAATCACCTCATTAAAATTAAATGCTCAAAGGGAAATTACTACTAATAAAATGTTTATTTTAAATCATTTGTTTACATTTACAACGCTTACTAGGACATCGAAATCCATGCATCAGTTTATAATACTTCTCCCCCAGTAATTGCAACCGCATTCCACTTCTCCCCGCAGAAGCACCCGGATGAAACAGACTTCACATTTCGGTGCTTAAAAGAGGATTTTATAATTATTTTCAGGATTTTATAATTATTTTCCCAATTTGAAACTTCCGGCCCATTCATTTTTCCCGTCTCTTGCACCGTTTGATAAATCGCTTTAATCATTTACATTTTTTGATTCTTAATTTAAAAAGCGTATTAAAATGTCAGCCGCTCATGTATTTTACAATAATTACGCGAAGTTTACGTATCCTGATATGAAAATTTACGTGACATTTTTCTTTTCCTTTGTAACATTGGGGGAGAAAATTAATAGACGATAAAAATTATTAATTTAAAAAGAATGTAGTGTTTTGTTTAACATAAATTAAGTTTTAATGAATATATTTTGTTTAAAGGTATGGAATATTAAATGTGTTCATTAGAGGTATATTTTTAGGTTAATATAAAAAAATATTTTAATTTGATTTTAATATAGTTAAAATAAATTTTTTTAAATATATTTTTACAATTAATTTTTTATTATAAATTTCTTAATTAAGAAATATTTCTATCTTACGGTGTAATTAAATATTTACAGCATAAATTGTAGGAAATGCCCCTTTTCTTAAATATTTGCAAATTTACATAAATAATTTTACTTAGTTTAAAGTTTGATAATTCGATTACTTAATTTAAGATACATTATTATATTTAATTTCTTAGAATGTAACTATACAACTAAGAAATCCAGAAATTTTAAATTAAATAAAAACTGTAAGAAACTATTGCTCATTAAACAGTTTTATTTAAAAATAACTTTAATTTAATGAATTTTTTATTATTAATTATTATAATAATATCAATTGGGTATTATTTGTATCTTACCATATAATTTGATATTTAAAACATAAATTGTAACAAATGTCTCATCTATTTTTTTAATTATTTGCAAATTTACATAAATAATTTTACTTAGTTTAAAGTTTGATAATTCGATTACTTAATTTAAGATACATTATTATATTTAATTTCTTAGAATGTAACTATACAACTAAGAAATTCAGAAATTTTAAATTAAATAAAAACTGTAAGAAACTATTGCTCATTAAACAGTTTTATTTAAAAATAATTTTAATTTAATGAATTTTCTATTATTAATTATTATAATAATATCAATTGGGTATTATTTGTATCTTACCATATAATTTGATATTTAAAACATAAATTGTAACAAATGTCTCATCTATTTTTTTAATTATTTGCAAATTTACATAAATAATTTTACTTAGTTTAAAGTTTGATAATTCGATTACTTAATTTAAGATACATTATTATATTTAATTTCTTAGAATGTAACTATACAACTAAGAAATCCAGAAATTTTAAATTAAATAAAAACTGTAAGAAACTATTGCTCATTAAACAGTTTTATTTAAAAATAATTTTAATTTAATGAATTTTTATTATTAATTATTATAATAATATCAATTGGGTATTATTTGTATCTTACCATATAATTTGATATTTAAAACATAAATTGTAACAAATGTCTCATCTATTTTTTTTTTAATTAATTTTTAAATTTACATAAAGAATTGTAGTTAGTTTAAATTTTTATGATTTGATTGTTTAATGTAAAATAAACTATTATATATTTAATTTATTAGAAAATAATTACACAACTAAAAAATTCTCATATTTTAAATTAAAAAAACTATAAGAAACCATTACACATTAAACAATTTCATTTAAAAATATTTTTGTGTGATTTTTATATGATAAGTTTTCACTATAATTTAATTTATATTTCTAAATTTATATCTAAATAGATAATATTTAAAACATATATTTCTAAATAGATATCTATTATGTATATAATAGATATGAATATTATAGATATCGATTATATTGATTAGATATCATATATATATTCATAGATATATTGGATACCTATCAATAATCAATTATAGAGTAGTTTTTTTTGTATATTAATACTTTTAATATTTTTTAATGCTATTTTTCATTCAGATCTTGATTGCAATGAAATCATTGTGGGAAAAAGTGATTTCGAACATTGCAATTACACAAGACAGATAAATTAGCATTAAGAATTTAAACCAGATTTAAAGTTAAATTTAGTATTAAGTAAAATTTTATAATCATAAAAATTTTGTTGAAAAAAAATAATTTTTTATGTTTTTTTTACTTTTGTTCTTTTAAAATGTGAGGCTAAATTTTGAAATCTTGTATCCCACATTTATGGGTACAAATCCATATGCTAAAGCAAAATATGCTAAAACGACATGCATAAAATATGCTAATATTTCTTGCTTAATGAGAAAATATACTGAGAAGTGAATATATTTCTAGTAAAATTAATTTCTGTCATTAATTTTTACATCAGTAGTTTTCCTCATTCTAAAAACTTTTACATCTTTTTTTTTCTAATGTATAAAGACAGTCTAAAACTTTTACGTCTTTTATCTAATACATCTGAAAAATTTTGATACATTTTTCCTGTTTTGCAACTCCCAAAAAATTCTTTAAATCTGCAATGAATCCTTCAGTACCTTTTAGGGTGTTTCAGTTATGACATAATATAACATAGAGGATAAAATAACGCATTTTATTTACTTTTAATTGAGACCTGATGGCCGAGTGGCTAGCGCTCTGGCGCTTGGTACCACAGGTATCGGGTTCAAATCCCGGCGGGGCCATGGGTGTTTGTAATGGTTCGGAATCCGCTTTAAACCGTAGGTCCTGGTCCTAAAATAAAACAATGCCCCCGCAATGCTCTACTATGGTACACGCTACCATAGTAGCCATAGTACCATAGAGCATTGCGGGGGCATTGTTACTCCGCGTCCGTGACTTATCTTCAACTTACACGCACCCCCTGGGTAATGCAAAGTGAGTAACATCGGTGCAGCCCTTATGGCATAAAAAGATTACGGTATATTTGCCAGCTGCATTAGAAAAAAAATACTTTTAATTTATTCAGTTAATGTTGAATAGTGCACTGGATGTTAAAAGTGCGATAACGGAGTCCAAAATCCGAAACATAATTAAAAGCTTACTTATCGTACCCAGGGATGGGAGAGAAAATCCATAACTCAGTAAGTCCTAACATTGAGATTGGGGAAGAAGGGATGAGTGTGTTTCACCAGATGCGACACAAAGGATATTTTTTTCCAAATTTAATAGCACATTTTTCATGAGTGCTAACTACAGAAAGGTGCCTACCAAGAGAAGGCGTCTTTTTTACTTCTATTTAAGTTAGAGTTATCTGCACTCCTCAACTTAAAACATGTTTAGGAATTATTTAGCATGGACAATAAGTGTCCAACCTCAATGGTTTTACAACTTTCTAGTAGATCTTTCTACATATAGACAATTGGTTTGGTTTGGGTTGTCGCTTCTATGGTCATTTTATGCACATTTTAGGCTAATTAGACCGGGACCTACAGTTTAACGAGGGTTCCGAATCAATCACAAACATCCATGCCACAGCCATGATTCGAACCTGAAACATGTGGTAAAGAAGCTCAGAATGCTAGCCAATGCGTCATCAGACCGCCTACACATAGAGAAGTAAATAATTAAGATTCATTTGAATCTGATAGTATTTTAAAAAGAGTAAAAAAAAAAGAAATTTATTTTCCCATAGAACCATTTTATTATTAAATAATGCTTATATTATTGAGAAATTCACCTAAAATTCCAGGTAAAAATATTTACATTGTACAGTGCAGACTTAAATATATCATGGCATGTATCTGTTACCTGGAGTGGTAAAATAATGAATGTTTTGAATTATCTTTGAAAACATTTTTGGAATTAAAGTTAAGCTTTAAGCTAAAATTACTATCGAAAAAGCTATACAGATTAAATGCTAATTCAAGCAGTTCCTTTAAAAAGTTTATATGTTTAGTAATAGTTTAAATATAGTTTAGTATTAATATTTAATGTTTTTCATGTACGTACAGCAATCATTCCATAATATTTTGATGAGTGGCAAATTACTTTAAATCGAATGCTAATGGTGAAGAATTTAGCACACTAGAATGTCAAAACTTCCGTCTTTAAGTTTCAATATGTGCGAGTTGTTCCACGAAACTGTTCATGGTTGGAAGGGCATCTGGAAGCGTGCTTGTGATGCCACACTCGAAAGCATGTCACTATTCTGCACCAACTTCCTACAGAGCTCTTTTTTTAACTCAAGTTATATTTTAGGGAAAGAGTTTGGGAAACTTTGTCATTAATCCAGAAATTAATTCACGCCTCTACACCTATATGAAATATTCAATGTTTTTTTTTTTATTAAATTTTTACGCTTCATAGTGTGTTTAAATGACTGCATGTTTATGGTAGTGTGTGGTTTCTTTAAAAATAATGTTTTAAAAAAACTACACGCTACCGTAGTCTAATATAGAAGTTTCAAACTTAGGCAATTACTGTCTTCAATCAATTCTGATCTTGCTTATATTTTTTGATGATAACTGTGCTTTGAGCACATGAATATTACAAATTATATTATATGCTATGCACATTATATTTATGGAGTTTTAAAGCTTATACATTTAGAAGCACAATTAAAACAAGATATATCTTATATATCATAATTTAAGCAGCTCATTTAAAAAGTTTATAGGTTTAGTAATAGTTTAAATATAGTTTGGTATCAATATTTAATGTTTTTCACGCATGTACAACACTTTTTCTATAATAGTTTGATGAGCACCAAATTACTTTAAATCGATTGTTAATGGTGAATAATTTAACACGATAGATGCCTAGAATGTCAAAACTTTCGTCTCTAAATTTGAATATTTGCAAGACAACAGGTGAAACTTTTTTTTCCAATTATCTATATTTACATTTTGATGAATATTGTTCTATATAAGATGAAACTTTAGTTTACATATCATACTTAAATTTAAAAAGATTGTAGATTTAGTAATAGTTTAAATATAGTTTAGTGTTAATATTTAATGTTTTTCATGCATGCACAGCAATCTTCCCATAATATTTTGATGAGTTGCAAATTACTTTAAATCGAATGTTAATGGGGAAAAACTTCACACTTTAGATGGCTAGTATGTCAAAACTTCCGCCTTTAAGTTTGAATATTCGCGAGTTGTTCCACGGAACTGTTCATGGTTGGAAGAGCATCTGGAAGCGTGCTTGCGATGGCACACTTGAAGCATGTCACGATTCTGCATCCACTTACCTCAGAGACGTTCTTTTAACTCGAGTTATATTTTGAGCAAAGGATTTTGGGAAACTTTGTCATGAATCCAGAAATTAATTCATGCCTCTACGCCTTTATAGAGTATTTAATGTTTTTTTTTAAATTTTCACGCTTCATACTGTGTTTAAAAGACTGTTACTGTTGTTTATGATAGTGTGTGGTTTCTTTTAAACGTTAGACTATAGAAATGGCAAACTTACGCAGTTACTGTCTTCAATTAATGATGTTCTAGATTATATTTTTCAATTATAAGAATGTTTTGGCCTTATGAATATTACGCACATTACATTTGTGAAATTGTAAAGCTTTTGTTAAAGAATTTTAATGCCTATGCATTTTGATCAGCAATTAAAATTTGATATGACTTACGTAATTAAAATAATGTTTTAAAACATATATAGATCTACTTTCATATATATAATTTCATATAGTTTCAGTAATACACTGAAGTGACAAAAGTCATGGGATCGCAATATGCAAATTTTCAGATGGCAGTAGCATCGCGTAGAACAGGTATAAATGCGCAGTGCTTTCGCAGAGCTTTCGCAGAGCTTTCATTTCCGTTCAAGTTATTCATGTGAAGAGGTTTTAACGTGATGATGACCGCACGACGGGAATTAACAGACTTTGAACGCGGAATGTTAGTTGGAGATAGACGCATGGGTCATGCCATTTCGGAAATCGTTAGGGAATTCAACATTTCCAGATCCATTGTGTCAAGAGTGTGCCGAGAGTATGAAATTTCAGGCATAACATCCCACCATGGACAGCGCAGTGGTCGACCGCCTGCACTTAACGACCGAGACCGGCGACGTCTGCAAAGAGTCGTAAATTCTAACAGACAAGCAACACTGCGTCAAATAACCGCAGAAATCAATGTGGGATGTACAAGGGACTTGTCTGTTAGAACTGTGCGGAGAAATTTGGCTTTCTTGGGCTATTCCAGCAGAAGACCGACTCGAGTGCCTTTACTGACAGAACGACATCGCTTGCAGCGACTCTCGTGGGCACGTGAGCATATCGGTTGGTCCCTAGATGAATGGAAAACCGTGGCCTGGTCCGATGAGTCACGATTTCAGTTGGTAAGAGCTGATGGTAGGGTTCGAGTGTGGCGCAGACCCCACGAAGCCATGGACCCAAACTGTCAGCAAGGCACTGTTCAAGCTGGTGGTGGCTCCGTAATGGTGTGGGCTGTTTTTTCATGGCATGGACTTGGTCCTCTGGTGCGACTGGACCGAACATTGACTGGAAATGCTTATGTTCAGCTACTTGGAAATCACTTGCAGCCATTCATGGACTTCATGTACCCAAACAACGATGGGATTTTTATGGATGAAAATGCGGCATGTCACCGGGCCAAAACTGTTCGCGATTGGTTTGAAGAACATTCTGGACAATTCCAACTAATGATCTGGCCACCTAGATCGCCCGACGTGAATCCCATCGAGCATTTATGGGACATCATCGAGAGGTCTGTTCGTGCCCAAAATCCTGCACCACCAACGCTTTCACAATTATGGACGTCTATCGAGACAGCATGGCTCAATAATCCTGCAGAAGACTTCCAACGACTTGTTGAGTCCATGCCACGTCGAGTTGCTGCACTTCGCCGGGCGGAAGGAGGGCCGACAAGATATTAAGAGGTATCCCATGACTTTTGTCACTTCAGTGTAAATTTAACGTCTATGAGAAAAAGTGTACATCAGACCTTTACTAAACAGAACAAAAATTTAATAATTTACAATCAAAAAAGTTTCACGTATTTATTTTAATAATTTAAATTTTGGATTGAAACAATAACTGTGAATATTGAAAAACAATTTTTGTGAATTGCATATATTACTAGGGAATGACATACCATGCTGCTACATGTGAAGGAATCCCAAGCTGCATATACAGGTATCAAAAGTTCATCTAATGGAGCAGTGGAGTCAGCATAACAGGCTAGGTGGCATTTTTTATGCTTTGATTTGGTTGATAGCTGTACTGTCATTTTTTGCCCATTTTGGGCTAATTAGACCGGGTCCTACATTTTAATGTGAATTTTGAACCACTAATAAACATCCATGCCCTCCGCCAGGATTCAAACCTGAATCTTGTGGCACCAATGGACACAGCTCTAACCAATTGGCCATCATAGTTATAGAGAATGGTCAGGAAAGGGGAAGAATTTTCAATATGATGGGCTAAGAAGAAAACGCGAACATTGTATGTAAAATGTTGTCGCACTGTTAAAACCTGACAACTGGCAAATACCGAAGACAAGGTTTGTAAGTGTATTGCAGTAATATAACAGTAATGTGTATTAGTGTGGTGCAGGTAATACAATACCACTGAACGACATAACAAGGGCGCAGGACCATATGATGATGTATAACATAAAAGTTGAACAGTGTCTCTCCATGGTATCTCCAAACTCTAATCCGACCATCGTGCTATTACTGCAGGCAGAACACAGATTCATCCGAAAATACAATATGGTGCTATTCGGGTATCCATCTTACCCTTTCAGTGCCTCATTGCAAATGCAAATGCCTGTGGTTTACAGTTAAATGTAAGAGGAGTAATTAAAGGACGCATAGCGGTCAATTCACTGTACTATAAAGGATACCAAATTATTCGGGTGGACCCCAATAGTGTGTTACAGTGCGTATTCGTAGAGATATGGAGGCGGAAGTGACAGTGTGCTCCATCACTGCCATGTGCACAACATGTCCGTATTTCCGTAGAGGGGTACGATAGGGGGTGGTAATAGCTCCTGTCGGTCAGTTGTTCCCTCCTGCACCCACTAATTCCATAATCGCGTGACTATTTCTTGGCTAACACCGACACAATGATCGATTTAACGGAAAGATAATCCACAATCTCTATATGCAATGATTGTGCCTCGGTCGAACCATGAAAGTAGATCGCAGGAAAACACAAGCATTATTCTATCAAAATAATGCTTGTGTTTTCCTAGAATGCATAATGAAGCTGCATACTCAAAAACCTTTTGCTCCAGAGATCAGTTCATGTTCTTGAAAATGACAATCTTTCCTCCCTATATATACTGATTGTAAGAGGCGCTACAGTCACCCACGATTTGCGCATGCTCTGAAATTTTAATCAGTTTCATATTTCATCACGGAATAAGCATCAAATTTCATGCTGTTTGGACGCTTCGGATGGCCAACAGTGTACATTCATTAATAATGGTGAAACAAACAACCAAAATAATTTTTTCACTGAAGGCAATAATTTTGTTGCAGGAATTATCCGTACGTTTGTAAGATCTTCATTTGAATAATTTTAAAATTCATCATGCAATACCGACTGATTACACTTTAAAAATGAGTTAACTATTCATGCTTAGAACTCAGAAATAAATAAATTTTTAAAAGGATTTTACTTAAATATGCAAATATTAATTATTAATTATTAAATATAAATATTTAGTAACAATAGATTTTATCCGTTGCTAAAGTAATAAAATTTATATAATTAAGCATCAGAGACAAGCTAAACTCTTAACATCAATTTAATTTCCACAACAAACTTCTGTTCAAAAATTTAAACAAAAGAGAAATTAAACAATATCTTTAGGACAATACACACACACACTCACATACACACACACACTCACATACACACACACACACACACACACACACACATATATATACATATATATATATATACATATATATTTATATATATATATATATATATATATATATATATATATATATATGTGCTTGTGCAATAACACCCGTTTTGATCTATAATTAACAAATTCAGTTTCTACTCTAACCCCTATTAAACTTAGTACCGCGTATCCTAGCAATATCCATTTATGACTGGTGCACTAATATAATTTATCGCTACCTATGGCTCTCAGTTCTCGCTCCTGTAAGCTATTAACACTAGACTGCTCTTACGGATATGTTTATAATTTTCATCTTATCTGAATATAAATGATTAGAAACTTTCACAGTAAGTAAACGCAGTTTTTCTCTCTACCATTGCCTCCCCATATTGGGCAATAAAATCCCTTAAAAATGTTAATAATAATATGAAGTCAGTAGATTTCTGATTTATCCTTTATCAATAAATTTCACCTGACTTTCAACTACAACTCGTAAATATGTAAAGAGACGAAACACCTAAAATGAAAAAGCACAATACAAAACAAAAGAAGAATTGACAAGTGATTTATCTCAGGATCATTTAAGTCTATATATCTTAACCGAAATTAGCAATACAATAGCAATTAGAGAACGTTACATTCGTTTACATGTCTGTTCCCAAAAAAGTATAAAAATTGAGAATTAATAGATTTAAGATGCAAAATTGGCTCTCCCTTCTTCAACGAAATTGAAAATTATTCATTAAATGACAAACACCGGAGTAGTAGATCAAAAAAGGTAAAAATATACTAATATTGATGAGTTTATAAATCAGTCAAAATCTGTACATTTCCTTTTATTCCTTCTATTTCCTCATATATATATATATATATGAGAAATTAAACAATATCTTTAGGACAATACACGCACACATACACACACGCACACACACACACACACACATACACATATATATATATATATATATATATATATGCGTTTATATGTTACTTAAGGATTTTAGATGACAGGATTAAAGTCAAAACATATCCAGCAACGTATCCCAATAATATGTTGGATGACAATGATCCAATAGCATAGTATTTATAATTCATAAATAGATCATACATATTTATAATATCATATTTATAAGTTCAACTTTGTTTCTTTCTACTCACTGCAAGAGCTCCCTCTTGGCGTTCAGAAGAAATGGTCAGTAGGCCTCGAGATTCTCATCCGAAAGGAAGTACTGCGTAATCTGTGCTCCCATTGCTCCCATAACGTTTTGTTTACAATTTCTCACCCTGAGAGGAAATGTATTTAGCCCAACTCTGTGTATTTGTTGGCCTGGAGACTCTTACCTGGAGAGGAAGTATATTTCGTGCATCCTGCGCATAGCCGAGTATCGGGATTTCAGCTTAGAAGGGGAATTATTCTACGAATCTATACTTATCTGTATTTAAATGTGTTAAATATTGCCTGTAGTTAATTGTATGTGTGTTTTTTTGTGATACTGTAAATAAAGTGAGTTCTCAAATCTGTGTCTTAAGTCTCAACTCAACTACACCCAGTTATAACCGACAACACTACAATCTGTGAGCAAAACAACCTATCGACAATAGTTCGAACCGACAACAATGCATATGGATTATAGTAGATCTCAATAAATATATTCCATTATTAAATTCGTTAATCCGAGGTTGATAAAATAAATACTTGCAAACAAATCTTTTTCTACTATGCAAAAATTGATTCATCATTAATATCGTTATTTATTCACAGATATTTTTCAACAAAAATTATTAAGGCAAAAAAAAAAAAAAAAAAAAAAAAAAAAAGGAATGGGTCATTGCACTTGTACGGAGTCGAAAACTTTTTTCATTGTGCTTCAACTTCAAAATTCGGCGAACATCATTTTCCGCTATGTCCGACAAAAAATTCAGCCGGAAAATATTCCTTTCATATCAGCTTCAAATTTTCTTTTGCAATTATATTTTATGTCGCAATAAATCTTTCATAAAATCAGATTTGAATGATTTAAAAAAAATAAGCTTGAAAAAAAACGACCAGTTCATTTTTATGTATATATTGGGGAGATTGATGGTGTATTTCCTTGCAATAAAATGTTTTAACATTCATGGTTATGTAACAAACTAACAAAAGCCAGATAAGGAAAACCATTATAACCGATTTTGAATACTCGTAATATTCAGAATGGCTTTAAAAATAAAAACAAAAAGTTATGGATGAAATATTTTTTTTATTAATTCCGTTTTCGAAATTATATCATCAAAAGATTGCAATATATACTATTTATTTAATATTATATTATTTCTAGTTTATTTTAATTTTCTGGTCAGAGTAATACTCAAGTAAAACATCAAGAGTTTTTATAATTTAAGGGTCTAATGGCCGAGTGATTAATTCACGGTGTCACACAGGTTTCGAGTTCGAATCCCACTGTATCATGGATCCTTGTAATGGTTCGGAATCTACTTTAAGCTATAGGTCCTGATCTAATATGAGTGTTGGTCGCAGGGTTGAAATCTATCCAGTAAAAAGCAACACATCCTGTTTCGGAATCTGCGAGTAGGCAAACGGCCATGGTCCAACGTGGACTATTGTTCCAAGGAGTTAGTTAGCTCTACGCAGTTAATGCGTTAAGTTCCTCAGTGGCCTGGTGGCTAGCGCTCTGGCATCCCGGGATTCTGGTTCGAATCCTGGCAGTGACATGGATGTTTGTTAGCAGTTCGGAATGCACTTGAACGTGTAGGTCCCGGTCTATATACCCCTCATGTGCACAAGATGATCGTAGAGCGGCAAGCCAAACCAAACTGAGATTTTCCTCTTCATTATAGCAACAGGGCAATGAGCCTCTAAGATCTAACACGCTAAAGACGCTAACACGCTAGATCTAACACGCTAAAGGGTCAGTTTAAAAAAAATATATGTTAATATTTTATTTGATGTTTTACTCTTCTTCAAGAAGTTTTAAAGAACTTTTCTCGGTCTATAGTTTAAAATTACTTTAAAATTGCTTGTTTTGATTTGTGTACATACGTTAAGGTGTTGTGAAGGCCTGAAAATTATTTTTTTTTTCGTTTTGAATTTATATCTAAATGAGATTATATAATACAACCACTCATACATATATATAAAAAAACAGAAACACATAAATGAAAACTTAATTAGTTGTTACCAAGTTATTAGTTTTGATTTGTCCCTCAACGGTCATTTTTTGCACACTTCAAGCTAGTTATTGCGGGACCTACTGTTTAACGTGAATTCCGATTCACAAACATCCACGCCACTGCCAGGATTCCAACCTGAAGCCTGTGTTACCAAAGGCTAGAGCGCTAGCCATGTGGCCATCACTTTAATTACAATAAAAATTTAGCTAGAAACTTGATACTTTAATTACAATAAAAATTTAGCTAGAAACCACAATAAAAAACACTTTAATTATTAGAAACTTGATACTTTAATTACAATAAAAATTAGCTAGAAACTTGATAACTAGTAAAATTAGTTTTTAAAAAAAATTTTAGAAACTTGATACTTTAATTACAATAAAAATTTAGCTAACTAGTAAAATTAGTTTTATAAAAAAATATTTTACTTTGAAAATTCGCGTCTCAATAGAATCAAACTACATTGGCTTGATAATTATATATCTTAAGTATTTTAAATCAAAGAGAAGTATTTATTTATAAATATTGCAAAGTTTTTCAATTTGATACTTTTTTCAATTTCATGAAATATTTCACTGAATTTTAAACATATCGGTTAAAGAAGTAAAACATAGTTTAACAATTATAGAAAGATTAGAGTGGTTTGTCTTCTAAAACTGTTTACTTAAAAGACCAGTTTCTGAAAGAAACATGTCTGAAAAGGGAAGAAAAGAACGAAATGTAACCTTCCTTTTTTGAAAAAAATAGAAAAAAATGGTTCTTCTGTTCGCTTTGTGTATAGAATAAAACGATTTTTTTTCTCTTTTTGTCCAGGTTTTGTTCAAACTTTATACCAGACCAAAAATGTTCTTAAGCAAAACTACATATTCTTGATGAAACTTTTCAGTTTAGATGAAGCCAATAAACAACATATTACAGAATAATTTTGTTAATGTAAGTAGTTCTATTTTTAAATATGGCAAACAAAACTGAAAGTACTGAAGTATTCTGAATGAACATACGCGATGAGATGTGTGCTTTGTTCAGTTTTGTTTCACTTATTATAATGATATTTTCATTGATTTTAGAAACTTTAAAATTGAATTTCTTAAATGTATTATTATTATTCTACTTTACTAAAAAGAAGTCACAAATATTATAAACGATATTATAGTATGTCGTTATTATATATTCACCTTCAATTTTATAACTTTTGGCTACTGAGGGCTAACATGCAGTACAGAAATTCTAAATTTTAACTTAGTAGCAGAAAGTATATTACAGAAACAAAACAAAATTACACAGTCGCTTCATTTGTATTGCTCAATTGTTATACTAAATTGCTTATATTAATTTTTTTACTTAAATCTGTAGATACTGAAAAAGCATTGTTGGGGTATTTTTGATACTTCCTATTTCAAGTAACAAAAACGCATTTAAAATTAATTTATTTTCTAAAACACAAAACAAAATATTTTAATTGTGTTTCGGTAAAAACAATTGTCTTACAGTCACACAATTGACTTATTAATTGTCAATGTATACAGAATCTTGCACAAAATAATTAAATTATATGATATGGTTATTTCCAATTGTTTTAAAAGCAATTATTTTGTCAGCCGACGTGTATTCGAATATAAACTCATGTTTGTGAAAATGGCAACACTACGAAGGACTTACGCGAGTGAGCTGAAATTTTCAGGAAATACAAATTAGCGCATGATTTGCAAATGATTAGAATTTCAAATCCGTAGCGCATGCATATGCTGAGCAGCGCCCCCTGAACGTCGGATGGATCGGCTGTAGCGAGGCGTGTATGGTTATCGGTGGTTATCTGCTAGTGGTAAACGTTAGCTCAATCGTTACTTATGCCTCTTCGACGAAAGAAAGCGAGATTTGAACAACTTACAGTGTTTGAACGGGGGAGAATCATCGGCCTTCGTGAAGCTGGATTGTCTTATCGTGCAATAGCCGCTCGTGTGCAGCGTAACAGCAGCACAGTGATGCGTCTTTGGAAGCAATGGACGGACGAGTGTCGGACAACTCGGAAATCCGGGAGTGGACCCCGAAATATGACGTCAGCTCGCGATGATAGACACCTGGTCCGCATGGCGCTGTCGGTAATTGGTAGGTATTTCCTCTAGGTAATTGGCAGCACAGTGGTCAATAGCTACAGGTGTTTCATTGTGTGCTTCATGAATTCGTAGACGTCTGCTGCAGCGTGGACTTCGCGCAAGGACTCATTTATACAGGATCCCTCTCACGCTAAACCATCGCCGCCTGCAGCTACAATAGGCCGCTCAGCATAGAGACTGGCGTGTTAATTGGCAGCATGTCGTACTTTCTGACGAATCCGGGTTCAATGTGTGGTAACATGATGGCCGCATTCGTGCCAGACGCTATGCCGTTGAACGCCACCTTCCGGAGTGCAATATCGAACGCCACAGTGGATGAACACCCGGAGTTATGGTCTGGGGTGCCATAGCATAGCATGGACGATCTCAATTGCTAAGAATTGTGGGCAATCTGAACAGCAACCGGTACATCAGTGAAGTTCTACAGCTCCAAGCTGTTCCCTTCCTTCAAAGCTTGCCAGGCGCTGTATTTCAACAGGACAATGCCCGCCCTCATATCGCTAGGACTGTTCAATCCTTCTTTGCATCGCGGCAGGTACAGCTTCTTCCTTGGCCTGAGTATTCCCCGGATATGTCGCCGATTGAACATGGTCGGCGTCTCGCTCGTGATCCTCGTCCTGTTACTTCTGCAGACGAACTTTGGGTGCACATACAAACAATATGGAATGCTCTTCCTCAGGCAGACATTCAAAATTTGTTTGACTCCATGCCACGTCGTGTAGCAGCACTTATTGCGGCGCGTGGTGGCTACACAAAATACTGATTCCGATCTCTTATTATTGTTTGTTTGCTTTGAACATTTAATCATTTATTTTACCACTACCACTGAACTGTGTATTAAATTTCATTCAATTATGACTATTCCTTCATGGTGTTGAAATTTTCACAAACATGAGTTTAATAACACTAATTTAAATAAAAAGAGGCATTAAAATCCACTTCAAGGGCATCCAGTGATACATCAGCTATTTTTAGCGTCTAAAATTGACAACTAAATTGCCTATCAAGAATTTCTGGCTTTTCCTCTAATGACACCCAAATGTGGTACCTTCACGATAAATGTTATCCATTTAAACCCAATGATACACATGCTAATGTTAGCATCTGAAATTTGCACCTGATTGCCTAGCAGGATTTTCTGGTTTTTGCACTAATGACAACCAAATGCCTTCCCGTTATAAGTTATTCAGTTATACACAAAGATACATCAGTTAATATTAGCGTCAGAAATTGACAGCTAAATTTCTTAACAAGAGTTTCTGGTTTTTCCCTTATAACACTCAAATGTGGTGCTTTCACATTAAAAGTAATTCCGAAAGTTTTAAATTTCCAAAATCACATCGATTAACTGTTCTTGCCAGTAGTTAGTGAAACCCGATGCCCTCTGTGTACAAAAACATTTTTCATTTTAAAGCTGATTTTTCTAATAAACAGCAAAAAACACGAATCGTTCAATTTTGAAATGCATCCGTGAATGAAAGTGTTTTTGTAATGAACCAATGAACCAATGGTGAATAACAACAACCCATGAATTTCTCAAATAACACAAATGGGGTTTTTTTTTGGGGAGGTGAGAAACTCAACAACACATGCTATGTATCACGTATTATTCTCTCCAACCGCTTTCTATACAATAGATCTCACGCCTCCCAACAACGAATTATTTATCGCCCAACCTTACTTGGAATAAACAGATTTTGCTTCTTTTAGTAACCTAATGGAGTGTTTTCTATCTTGGCCAGAGTGATTCGTGCTGAGATCCGGAGTGATTTATCTTCCCACATTTCTGGTGTTTTTAGAAATGAATTGGGAGGAACCGCTGATGCCATCCATTTTCTTTGAGATTGAGTTGCAGTTTTTATGCCCATAAGATGAATTGTTTTTCGATTTTGTATATGAACTGAGGAGATTCTATACATTATGTAGATATTCTCTGCGTGAAATTCACCTTTTCTATACTTCACTCAAAATATTTCCATGCAAAGATTTACTGTGTTTGCAGCATATGTTTCTGAAGTTCGAAATGTATTATTTTGGGAAGGATAAGTTCGAATAAATGTAAATCAAAAGGGGCTGAAAATTTTTAATTTACGATTTCATTTCGATTTATTTCAGAAATATTTTTAAATTATTTTTTACTTCAATGAAATGAAAAAAAAAAATTAATGAAAAGAAATTATGAATTTTAAAATTATATCTTAAATAAAAAATTTAATACAATAATAAATATTATTTAAAAATATTTCTTCAGAAGTATTTTTAAATAATTCCTTATTTCAGAAATTTTTTTAATAAAATAGTCAAGACAAGTTATTTGATTTATTTTTAGTTTAAAAATCGATGTTATTTTAAACTGAATATAAATGTATTAAATTAATATGCTTGCTTTATTTACTAAAAAAAAGAATAAATAAGTGTTTGATTTGGTAGATTTTAATTAAGCAATTCAGAAGGTTTTTGAAATAAAATTTGCATTAAAAATGCTTTTAAAATATTTGCTTGATACCTAAAATCAATTTTAAAAATGCAGAATTCCAAAAATATTTTTATATTATTTCTTATTTCAGAAATGTTTTTATTAAAATAGCCAAGACAAATTTTTCGATTTTTTTTTTTAGTTTAAAATCGATTTAATTTTAAATTGAAGGTAGTTGTATTCAAGCAAGTTTTATTTTGTAAAAGCAGAATAAATAAGAATTTGACATGGTAGATTTTAATTAAGCAGTTCAGATTTTTTTTTAATGAAATATGCATTAAAATGTTTTTAAAATATTTGCTGGATGTACAAAATTAATTTCAAAAATGCGCAGATTAAAAAAAAACAACAACCTTAAACTGAAGAAATGTAATCTAGTGACAAAATATTCTTAAATTAAAACATCTGAGAAATTTAATAAAATTTTAAGTGGAAGTAACATGTAAGATGCCTCCTAAAAGAGTTTCTGAAAGTATAAGATAATAAAATAACATTTTCCTTTTTTTTATTTGAAATTTGTATTCTGTACGGTAACAGTTTTCAAATTAAGAGAAAACAATTTTTGCTTTTTCAATCTGAGTTAAAACAACGAAAATTATTCTTTACATTAACGACAGCTGCTTTGCATACAAAAATAAATATCTTTCTCGAATCTTTGTGCATTATAATAATAAAAACTAAATGTGTAGTAAAAATTTGTTTTCTCAATAATTTAATGTATGTTACATAAGCAGGAAAAAGAAAAAGTAATTATTAATTTAAAAGTAAAATTTAATAGCTCCGAATAATCGATGAAGGAATATATATTGTATAAGTTTTCAAAATGGGTACTTGAATTTTAAATAAGCTATGTTAATGAAGAACAATTTCATGAAAGATTTTTAAAAATACCTTTTTAAACTTGAACGAACAATCACTTAAAAGTCTAAAATATTTTATTATTAAAAATCATATAATAATACTTTTTATATAATTACAGTAAATATAAAATTATAAAAACAGTAAATATTAAATTTTAGCAATTTAATTCTTTAAAAATTAAATTGCTAACATTTAATTGTAAATACAAAATAAACAGTTTGAAAATGACATTTCCCATATTATTTTTACTTAAAATAAAATTTAAAATAAAGTATACTATATATATATATATATATATACATACAGATATAAAGTATTTTAACATAACGACAATTATGACACTATTTTTTCTCTGAAATAATATTTATAATATTTCAGAATTTAATTAATATACATTAATTTCCTTGAATGCAACCCAAATGTGACACTCTGCACACTTCATATAAAAAACCTGTATAAAAATCCTTTTTAGATTTCCCCAAAAAACATTGTTTAGTAAACAATTTTTAGTATTTTTTTAAAACTGTCATTAATATTACTACCACATCATCATCAGTGGCGCCACAGCCCCATAGAGGCCAAGGTCCTTTGACTACTGGCAGATTTCAAGACAGAGGATGTTTTTCTCTTTACAGGGTAGGGTTGTCAACCCTATGATCTACAGTCATATTAGACTGGGACCTACGGTTTAAAGTTGATACCGAATCACTACAAACATTCATGGCACCACCGGCACTTGAATCTGAAACCTGTGGGACTGAGAGCTATAGCGCTTGTCACTCGGCCATCAAGCAACAATACTACTAACGCAATAAACTTAAATTAAAAATTTCATCAATAAATGAAAATTATTTTAGCATGAAAACATTATTGAGTTTTACTTAATGTAAGAAGAATTTCAATAACTTTTCAAGTGATGAATATTTACTACTTTGAATTATTATTGTAATAATTTATACAATAAGTATCATTGAATATTCAAACTAATCTGTTTTCTTACGGATCTCTCAGTTCTACTTTAGTGTTGATGATTCTCATACAGTTTAAAAATAAATTCTCGTTTGACTATCAAATATTATTACCTAGATTTAATGTATGACCAGTAACTTGTTCATGCCTTGTGATCTCTTATTCTTATTCTGTATAACAATAACCCTCCACCCACGTAGTAGAGGGGATTCTTGTCTATAACGAGGACTTTTGGTTATAACTGCGCTGCATTCGTATATGTGATATTTGGGAGAAAATTTTGACCAAGTAACGTGATTGTCAATGAGAAATGGTCATATTTATTTTTCAATTACCACCATAAAGTTTGCTAATTTCTGGAAGCAATTACTGCTTCTCAGATCATTAGTGAATTTGAAGATGTGTTTTACTGTTCATTAACTGAGAGCGTTACCAATTTGTTACAATTTCGGTAAAATCATTAAGATACAATCATGGTAATTTTAAATTTACAAAATGAGTCAGAACTAAATAAATTTTAAAATCTCATGCAAACCAATAATGAGTAATTAGCAAATGAAATGTAAATTCGTTTCAATCCGTAAGTCTTATTTGTTTTATTCGTCGGTATAATTATAGAAGTTTTCGCAAACCTAATTAAGTATGTGGATCCTAATGGACGAGTGACTAGGGCTCTAGCACTTGATGCTACTTTAAAATCAACTTTATGACGTAGGGGCCGGTCTAATATGACTATAGAGCTTTATAAAACTCTACCCTGTAAGAAGTAAGCGTCACAGAGCCAAGTCAGACTTCTACCTACGGGTGCTCCATCACAACAGAAGCTGCCCCCTTTTCCTCCTTTCAAGGGACCACATGGGCTCTTGGACTTGGTTTAGATGTCTACCAAGTGGGATAAGAAACGACAAAGAACATAATACACTCCAGCAGAGACATGAAAATTTTCTGTTTCTGGATGACTGGATTTGAACAAAAGGTTTTTAGTTTGTAATGTAAGTAAGTAAGTTAGTTTGTTAGTTTGTTTAGTTTGTAATGTGAAATTGTCTACCTACTAGGATCATAATGCGTTGATCTGCAGAGAATAAAGTACATTCGGTTCAGATTGCAATATTTTGTTCCATATATCTTCTGTTTGTAAGACCAAGTATGGTATCTGCCTGGTCTATAATGTGCTGGCCTTTGGTACCACATGCTTCAGGTTGGAATCCTGACGGTGGCACGGATATTTGTTAATGGTTTGGAATCCGCGTTAAACTGCAAGTCTCAATTTAATTAGCCTAAAATGTGCACAAACCAAACTATAATGTGTTTTCAAATTAAGAACTTTGGTTTGGAATCAAATTTAAACATTTATGTTTTTAAAGTTGAACATGTTATTCACGTAGTCAATAAAGAGTTGACAGTAATACTATAAACAAAAGTTCGTATATTTCCCTATTTTTCTACTGGTATTTTCTACAATGTCAATATATCCAATATCTTACTGAGGCAGAAGAACCTTTTCAGTGTAACAGCTAAATTTAGTTCATCTCCTGCCGCTAAAAAACAAACTCGCATCGATTTTATTAAAAACGATGAAGGCCTGCCGACCGAAAATTACTATCCATTCTTCTCGAAGTAAAAATAATGATGGTGTGGGCGTTTGTGGTAAGTAAAAGGTCTTCCCTTGTCGTGGCCATCATTAATTTAATAGGGAATGATTTGAATATTGTCTGTTGACAATATATCACAGCGACGATGCGTTTCTTTTAATACCAGGAATTTGCTTACAGAAATGGTTCTTTTTCAATTTCGATTGCAGCTTGGAGTGTTCTTTTTTCTTATTTTTGAATGACAATATTGGAATGCTTAATTGAAATGTGTTAATTAATTGTGTTACAAACATATTTAAAGTCTAAGAGAATAAATAATTTATATAAAAATGTGCTTTTAAATCCCATGATTTTATGTTTGAGGCAGTTCCTTAAATGATATTATCAATAGCAATATTTTCCTTAAAGATAATTTGCAGGATTGTTTAATTTCCCTAGATTATTGAAGAATTTTTTGTCAAAGAAAATAATATTAATATTAATTAAGAGGATTATATATTCATTGAAAATGAATACGAATAATTTGAAAATATTGTATATTAAATAAAAAGACTCCCAGTAGTGTAAGCTCATGTACATTAACAATAATATACCGTTTCAAGTAGATTAATAATCTCTCATTATATAACGTATGCTGGAGAATAAAGAAAAAATTCGATATAATTGATGATTTTTGTAGAGCTTAATAATAGTTAAAAATCTTAATAAAGGTATTTAAAGTTGAATTCTCTGTTCAATTTTTATAATTTGAACCTAATTTCTAATTTTTGCAGCTCTAATGACTTGTAACTTCGGGTCAATGTACCTGGTATTCGAAAACAAAGTGTCAAGACTCTGTTATGTCTATCTGATTGTCTAGTTATTCTTGAATAATGCCATAAATTTATACCCAAAGATTACTGATAGCAATTTATAAGTTCCTTATCTAGACTATTTTTTTACGTTTCTTTTTTCGTCGATATCAGTGGACCTCATGTACCTCACGAAAGCCCACCGACGTGGGTGGGGGCAATGTCATCCGGGAGGAATTTTAGGACAGCAACTTTGCCACATTTATGTTACACACGAGAAAAAACCCATAAAACCCTTATCAAGCAGCCTAATTATCGCTCATATATTGTCACAATCGTATTCGAGTCTCCTCTTTTCTGAGCGTAGCGATTACAATCACAATACAGTCAGCGGAATCGAACCTCGTCCCTCGTTGCTATGCAGGTTGTCACTGAATCACAAATCAGGCACTCTAGCCTTTTAAGTTTAAAATTTTATGTTCGTTTATTTTATTTTTTCAAAAATTGAAAATCGTGCTTTGAAATAGCTAGAGAATCGATAAATAACGAAAGGTTTAGTTTAATTTACACTTTTAAATATTTACTTTAATATGAAGAAAACAATTCTTATTATAAAGGTGGTGTATGAAAAAAATAGGTATGAATAAGATATGATAAGGTAGGTATTAATGAGATATGAAAAAAGTCAATTTCTTTTATATTTTTGAGGTAAATAAACCTTTTTACAACATATTTCATTTAATGATACTTTTTGACTTTATCAAAAGTTTCTTTTAAATGAATTAGACTTTATCATAAGAACGAATAAAATAAATCCCTTAAACGATTCAATTATATTTATTCATTTGTATACCTTCTCTATGTAATAAATCTCTTAAAGTAAATATTTTGAAATGTATTGTAATTTGATACAAGGATAATTTGCAATAAATTACGCTGTAGTGAAAAATTCAAACACAATACATTTAATTATAAAAGTACAAAATATTCCTAAGAAACATTCTTCTTGAATATAATTAACTGCTCTCTATGTAAATCACTTTTCGTTTTTTCAAAGTCCTTAAAACATATTTTAACAACCTTAAAATGAAAAGAAAGAACGAAAGAAAGAAAAAACACAAAAGTATTCAACTCGAAACAGCATTAATCATAGAAAAAAGTCTTTTAAATAAAAAGAAGAATGTTTTGAACTGAAACAATGATTCAGGCATAAAAGAGAAATCAGACATTTTTAAAGCATTTTTCACTACTCTATTGTTCTCCACTCTTATTGTTTCGCTCTTTCCCTTGCCTTTTAATAACTACTCATCAGAAACTGCAGTTGTTCTCTTTTTTGCAATTCATGCAGGAAAGCATACATGCAGGGGCGTCAATCTTTTGTTTCTCTCTCTCTCCGTTGATATTTCTTCTAAAGTGTGAACTTCATATCTTTCAAGGGAGAATCAATTTAACAATGTATTGCATTGAATGTAAATATTTATTTTTACATCAATTGACAAATTAAAAATAATCAATTGATATTTTTTTAAAAATATATTTATTTTTTTGAATAAATTGATAATTCATTTCTATAGCATTTACTCATCTGAAACTGCAGTTGTTCTCTTTGGAATTCTGGTAAAGAAGCTTACACGCAGGAGCATCAATCTTTTTTCTTGCTTGATATTACTTCTACGGTGTGAATTATTTAACATTAATGGGAGAATAAATGTTACAATGCGGGACATTGAATTAGGTTAGGGAAGCTTACATGCAAGGGCGCTAATCTTTTGTCTATTTTCCTATGATATTTCTTCTACGGTGTAAACTACTTATCCTTCCAGGGATAATTAATTTTACAATGCATTGAATTGAATTAAAATATTCATTTTTGTATCAATTGTCAAATTAAAAATAATCAATCATCAAACTTTTACTTTTTGTTACAATTCGTTTTTATATCATTTATCACGTATATTTCTATATCATTTATCACTTATATATCATTTACTCATTAGAAACTGCAGTTGTTCTCTTTTTGCAATTCACGCTGTTTCTCTTTTTCTCCGTGGATATTTCTTCTAAAGTGTGAACTCCTTATCCTTCGTAGGATAATCAATTTTACAATACATTGCATTGAATTTAAAAATGTTAATTTTACATAAATTGAAAAATTAAAAATAATCAAATGACAAACTTTAAATTTTTGTTACAATACAGGTCTATATCATTTATCACGTATATATCTATATTATTTATCATGTATATTTCTATATCACTTATGTTTCTATATCATTTATCCAGCATATATTATTTCTGTATCATTTACTCATCAGAAATTGCAGTTGTTCTCTATGCGAATCGTGCAAGGAACTTACATTCAAGGGCGTCATTTTGTCTTGATATTTCTTCTATGAGGTGAACTGTTTATCTTTCATGGGCGAATCATTTTTACATTGCAATGCATTTAATTAAAATATTTATTTTTAAATGAATTGTGAAATTAAAAATAATCAATGAAAGTTTTTGTTACAATTAATTTCTATATCATTTATCTCGTATACTTTTATATCACGTAGCATGTATATATCATTTCTATATTATTTATTTATCAGAAACTGCAGTTGTTCTCGTTACAATTCATGCAGGAGAGCATAAATGCAGGGGAGCAATCTTTTGTCTTTCTCTCTCTTGATGTTTCTTTTAAGGTGTGAACTGCTTGTCCTTCGCGGGGGGATCAGGTTTACAATCTATTGCATTGAATTAAAATACTTACTTTTACATCAATTGTAAAATTAAAAGTAATCAATTGACAAATCTTTATTTTTTGTTACAATTCATTTCTGTATCATTTACTAGCTGAGGATTCGCTTATTACTATAACTGTACCGATTTTATAACATACTTAATTTGTAACTAAAAATACAATAAATATTTTTAACTGAATCTCCCCATCCTTCCCAAAGTATGTATTCTTTTCGCAATAGTAATGGTAAATAAAATAGCTATATGATTTTTGTGAAAGACATATGCAAAATATACAACCAATCAAATCAATCAATCCAAATATACAATCATTTCCAATTTCATCATTTTTTTAAATGTAACAATAGAGTAAAAATAATATAAATATGTGTTTGCTGAAATTTATGCAATATATAAAAGAAATATTTTTACCTTTTGAATATTTTAACATAATGTGTATAAATAATTTTACAACATATAAATTTTTTTTTACCATTTATATAATTTTATTTTTAATTTTTTACTGTTTTGATTTTATTTAGTATTTTTTAAGGAATATACATTATACATTATACATTATATACATTACATAACATAACATAGTTTAACATAATGTTTATAAGTAATTTTACAACGTATATAATTTTATTTCTATTTTTACCAACGTATACCATTTTATTTTTATTTTACCGTAATATATATTATTTAAATTTTATTTTTTTACTGTTTTGATTTTATTTAGAATTTTTTTAAGTAATTAGAATTAATCAAAATAAAAAAACGGAAGAAATAAATTCCTTAAAATATTCAGTTAATAATCTTCATTTATAACATAACTGCTCAATGTAATCAGTATTTTATAATAAATATTTTGAGTTACATCTTGATTTCTGGTCAATTAAAATAATCATTATTCCAAAATGAAAATTCAGTACCATTTCTTTTATAATAATTATGTAGTAAAAATTTACATGCTATGTATATGAATATGTATCGTAATAATACATTCGAAACAGAATTTGAACATAAATACATTTTTTAAAAGGACTCGATATATTTAAATTAATATTCTAATCTTGCCAGGTGATTTAGTTTCTTAAAATGATTGCATCCATACATTTTTATAAATATTTAAGCTATGCTTTTAACAATAATCTGTTTAAGTGGTTCTCCATTTTGACGTGTGAAAGCCTGAAGGGATTAAGAATGAGTTTACTTATGAAGATGAAGCTTATCGTCATGAACATCTGCTGTATTTTACAAGACCTGAACTAAAAGAGAAACCGTAGAATCAATAGTAGACATTAATTCTTCCTTAAAAAGAGTTCATTCTAAACAGAGGAATATATTCTCTTTAAGGTGTCCTTATCTTCATTTCTTTATCATATTAAAAATGAACTTTGTAACTTTAAAATTTTATTAGAAAAGCTTTCCTGAATGATTAATTATTTTTAGCGTCTCGAAAAGTTAAAATTTGTAAATAATGATATGTTTGTCTTAAGTGCTTTCGAGTTAATAACGTTAGAGTTCAAAATTAAAACAGTTACATTCCTTTTAATGCAAACATTTAATACTTTTTAATAAAACAATTATTTTACATTTAATAAAACAGTCCATAATAAAATATTTATAATCATAAAAAATAATTGAATACATACATTTTGAACTGTTAAAAATTTTTAATAAATATTTTTAACATTTTCTTTAGTACAGATGAACTACTAGATTTAGTATTTTTTATATTGGTGTAAGAATTGTTTATTGAATTTATTTACTGTTTAAAATTATTTTAAATAAATGAGAAATTTCTTATATTTCTACTACTTAGTAGTATATTAGTTTATTTACTTTTTCAGTAAATAAACTACTGTACATTAGTAATATATTATTTTTTTAATATTTAGATTATTTAATTTTTTATGTATTAACTAAGTATTTTATTTAGATACTGACACTTATTGCAAAGTAATAAATCTATAAACTAAATTAAATAATCGTGCCCTACACATTACATTTCATGTGTTATGAATTTGTTGAAACATTTTTTTTTTAAAAAGTAAATTTTCTAATGTCAGTACTGAAAAGAGATTTAAATTATTTATTATTATTTAAATAAAATTTATAAATAAACAAGAAAATAATTAAGTAACATATAATTTCTACATTGATCTCGTAATTATTTTAATTCCAACATTTTTTAAATAAAGTATTTATTTTACATTAAACAATTTTTATCTTTGAAACAATAATTATATGTTATTTATTTAGGTTATTTATATGTTTGAGTGTAATAAATAAATAAATTTTTTTTAAAGTATTAATTAAAAATTTATTTTATGTTATTGTAAAAATGGAAAAGAAAATACATAAAAATAGATTATATACTAGGGAATTAATATTAGTTATTGAAACTTAATAATACTAATTATTCTGATATTAATAATGAAACTTTTCTTATGTCATTGTGATAATTTAAATGAAAAAAACCGATATACATTAATTAAGTAATGTCTTTCCTTCAAAATGCTGATGAAATAATTATTACAAAATGTTTTTTTTAATTTTTCGAATCAATTTTAATATTTTTAATATGAAATTGAATTTCTTATTAAAATATTAAAATTCATTACATTCATATTAAAAATATTAATTAAAATTTAAATAACTTATCTAACTATTAACTGATATTATAATTCAGTTACTTTAATTAATATTTTTACATATTAATTAAGATTTCAAATAATTAAAATTTTCTTCTGATTGAAAGACGAAGAAAAAGAGGACGCTTGTAATTATAATTAATTCCATTTTTTTATGTATTATTTATAAATTAAATATAAAAGCACGACGAAATTAAAAGTTTGTTTTTTTAGTTAATTTAATAATTATCGCAGATGATTTCAACAATTTCTGACAAAAAATACATGCAGACATTTTAACGTTAAATTAATAAAATAATTACTGTAATAAACATTTTACGCCGTCATTAACATTACAATTAACTATTCAGTTACGCTAAAATTGCTTTAGATAATTATTACGTTATTATAAATTGATTAATTACTAATTAATCACTCATTTAAAAAAAATCCTTTTTTCAAATTAATTTATGTATAATTAGCTAAAATTATTAAATCAGAATTCCTTATTTTTCTGTTAAATAGTTAAACATTTTCCCATTTTCTTTTAGTGGCAAAAACTAGTTTATATACAGCTTAATTTTTATATTTAAATGCATAATTGTGTCGTTTTTAATGTCTGTTTTCATTTTTATTCTTGTTAAAGAATATTCAAAAATATAATATAAAAGATAAAATATATTTAAAATTCAAATTTTCTACTTTAATCACATTTTGGTAGTAAATTATTGACTTCTATTTTAAAATGAATAACAATGAAGAAATCATATATTATTTCCCACCTAACGATTAATTTGAATACAATTATTTTTAATTTTAAATAAATTATTTTTTATAAAAAATATTTTAAGTAAAATTTATCTGTTTTATAAAATATTTTAAAATAAATATAAATTAAGAAATTAGTATAAATTAAGGAGTTAAGTTTAAAAAAAATGCTTAAAGTTTTGAATTTGGAAAAAAAGAGCTTTAACTGATGATACGTGATAAATTTATAAGACAATTGTACTGTAACACATATGAAACTTTATGAAGAAAAATGAAATGAATAATCTTTCTGTAGAAAAACTTTATCTATTTTGTAAATATACATAAAATAACAGAAATAAATTCTATTTTAGTTAAAAATTATATTTGTCCGTAATGAGCACTACACATCTAAATAGTAATAAAATATCTCTGGAATATCATTTCATTTAAAGATGAACAAATATTTTTATATAAGCTCATTCATTTATTTATTGAAAATAAATAAATGAATTAGCTTATATTAACACTTCGCAGAAAACGTGAAAATGTAAAAATAAACTTTTCCGATTTCAAATCGCTAACTTTTTCTGTTTTATTGAAATTATACAATATTATTTTGATTTTAAAGATGAACAAATATTTATTTATATCAGCTCAATCATTTATTTATTGAAAATATTTATTTGATTTAAAAAAAAATTATTTATTTCTTTTAAAGATGAAAAATTTTTTTTATATAAACTCATTATTAAAATTTATTTATCTCATTTAAAGATGAACACGTATTTTTTATATAAACTCAGTCATTTATTTATTCAATATAAATAAATGAATGAGCTTTTATTTACACTCTGTGAAATACTATTAAAAATACCAAAATATACCTCAATACCAATACCTCATTGAATTAAAAAAAAAAAAAAAAAAAAAAAAAAAAAAATTCTAATTTAAAATTTTTGCTTTTTTCGATTTTTTTAAAAAAACTATGCAATATTAATGTTATTTTTATTTTAATATGCTTACTAAATTTATCTAAAATAAAAAAAAAATCAAGCAAGAACTCACCTTTATAAAAATTTCTGACTTGAGAAAAAAGTCTTTCAGATGTCTGCTGCTCAACACATGCCAGTAAGCAAACCTGGACTCTCGGAACACGTATCCGCGCGACCGGGATGCTGAGAGGAAACTGAGAGGAATTCCGCCAGCATCCTTTGCTCCCGAGCTTCCTTACTTCTGCGCCTGCTCCGGCTCTTAACTGCCACTCATATTGATCACTCCATGGGATAGTTAGCTTAAAAAAAAGATGTCTGAACTTTTTACTATCACTCATTTTCTAGGCATTCAAATGTATTGGCCACTTTGACTTGATTAAATTTTTTACAGGAGTTCTATCAGTTAAAAAAGGTCCTAGTCATTAAAAAATGTCTTTGCCATGGATTTAAACTTTTTGATAAAACCTTTTTTCAAATAAAAAGGATAGCTGATAGATATTGATACAAGCCAATTTATACCCAAATTTCAAATTAATTACAATTTCTTCCTAAATTAATTAATTAATTTTGGAAGAAATTGCATGTAGTTATTAGATTGTGGAATAAGTTGAAGGGGAAGTTTTTAAAATTTTTTTAAAAATTTAACTTAATCATAACGTATCACATACGGTTGCTAAAATTAACCAAATTAAAAATATTTATTTATCCATTTTGAAATAAGGAACTTGTTTGTGAGTAGCCGTCAAAAATTTAAAAATTTTTTTCTTTCGAAAATTGTCGACAATTGCAATTAAATTACTTAGTCCGCAATTCAACTTTTGAATTTCATAAGAAAACATATCAGTTTTTGATATACGCATATCTACTACTATTGCTGCTATTACACCCCACCACATCACTGTGCTTAGAGCTGAGATGCCCTTATACAGTTTCGGAATGATGTGTGTGAAATTCATTTTGAACTGTTGGAACTTGTTTAAAGTATCTAACCAAATCAAAAATGAGAAAAATCAGAAAAATCCAAATCCGAAATGAGGGACCTTGTTTGAAGTATCCAGTATCAAATTTAACAACTAGTTTTTTTTCCCGAAAATATTTGTGGACAATTGTAATAAAAAAATTAGCCCACAATCCAGCTTTTGAAGTTCTAAGAAAATATATCATTTTTCCATACATAAATACCTACTACTACTACTACTACTACACCACATCACATCACTGTGCCTAGAGCTGAGATGCCCCGATACAGTTTGGGAAGGAATTACAGAATTTTACAAAAACAGTAAAAAATATCAAAGCATTAACGTCTGAAAAAGGGGAAAATATGAATTGCAAGAATGTATAAAAATATAAAACATACATGAGCTGAATTATTGAAATTTTTTTTAAAAAGTGTGATACAATTAGCACAACATGGAGAATATATACATCAGAGAGCGGAAGGAATATTCATCAAAGCAATTAAAATATATTGGAAGAATAATTAGAAAGGGAGTAAATGCTTGTCACAAAGATTAAGCCATGTATATCTAAGTGCATGCCGTGTTAAGACGAAACCGTGAATGGCTTATAAAATTAGTTATGGTTCCTTGTATATTACTACTGTGGCAGTTCTGGAGCTAATGCATGCAACAGAGCTACGACCTTCAGGAGCGAGCACTTTTATTAGACCAAAACCAATAGGGCATTAGGTCATTCAAAGCTAAACAATGACGAAAAATTTTACAAAAACAGTAGAAAATATCAAAAAAAAATTAAACTGAAAATAAAGCAAAATATGAAATGCGAGAATATATAAAAAACATACATAAGGTAAATTATTAAAAAAAAAAATTAAAAACAGTGCAATATAATAAGCTCAATATTGGATAATATATAAATCGGAGAGCGGAAGGAATGTTCGTCAAAGCAATTAAAATGTATTGAAAGAATAATTAGAAGATGAGTAACAGCTTATAGATGCTTGTCTCAGCTATATTAACTACTACTATGTCACTCCACATTATTGTGCCTGGAGCTGAGATGCCCTTACACAGTTTCGGAATGATGTAGGTGAAATTGAATCGACACACATAAATTCACTTTTGTCGTTACAGAAGCTCAGCAATGAGGAAAGCTATTACAAAAATTGTAGGAAATATCAAAAAATTAAAATTAAACAAAATACAAAATATGTATTGACAGAATATGTAAAATATGAAACATACATAATGTAAATCACTGGAAATATTTAAAACAGTGAAATACAATAAACACGACCTATGAGAATATATAAATTGGAGAGCGGAAGGAATGTTCATCAAAGTAATTAAAGTGTATTGAAAGAATAATTAGAAGGGGAGTAACAGCTAATAAATGTTTGCCTCAAAGATTAAGCCATGCATATTTAAGCTAATGCCATGTTAAGGCAAAACCGAGGATGGCTTATTAAATTAGTTATGGTTCCTTGGATCGTATCTTACTACCGTGGCAATTCTAGAGGCAATACGTAGAGGCACTGTGGCAATAATGCAGCAGAGCACCGACTTTCTTGAACGAGAGCATTTATTAGACCAAAACCAATCGAGCCTTAGGGTCCGTTCTCCGTGATCTACAAATATCACTGCAGAAAGGAAGATGAACTATTAGAGAGAGAGCCGCTACCCCTTAATGCCCATAGAAAAACAATGGATATACTCAACAAACTGGTCTTACAACTGAGCAAAGATTGTTAGAGCTTTTGTTAACGATGACTTAGAGGATCTTTAATTAGCTGTTGTTAATTGCATTCCAAATCATCCACTCTAAATCTCAAAAATGCTGTACTCAATGGAGATTAAAATATTAGATTGTAGACGACTTTATATGTTTGATCTTATATTTTGTTAGATCTTATCTTGGATGTTAGATCTTACTATTTTACCTTTGTAAAACCAACTTCGAAAGGTTTTTTTTTATATAGAATAGAAGATTAAGATAATTTTGATGAAAAACTTCTAAACATTTTAATTTTTCCCCTTATTTTCTTAGTTGTTAATTAGTTAAGATATCTCTAAATGTATTTATTGCTAAATGCAACTAAATATTATTTATTATTATAATAAAATGTCATACTATTCATTTATGCCGTTATTAATTCAAATATCTTCCAAAAGATAATAGATAAAGATAATTCATTTGTCAAACAATCTATTTCAAATGTTAAATCAAATAAAATTAAAATTTTCTCAATTAGTTTGGACACGCGACTAGTTTTAAACAAAGTCATAAAAGTGGTGACAGAGAACCTTTTTTTAAATTACATAAAATAAAATGAATTAAGATTTTTAATCTTTGAAATATCATATTAATTATTTTAAATCTGACAAGTAATTATTTCATTTTTTATAATCACCATATTATTATCACTATTTTAAGAATATAGTAAACATTATAGTCATAAATTTTAATGTTCATATTTTAAATTTGTTTTGTATTACTATTTTAAAAAGTTTCATTTATATGATTTGTAATATAATTTTTATTTATAACATTATTTTTTACATATACACTCTCCGTTAATGCTGTAAAATAATTTTTAAGATATACACTGAAGTGACAAAAGTCATAGGATAGAAATATGCAAATTTTCAGATGGCAGTAGCATCGCGTAGAACAGGTATAAATGCGCAGTTCAAGTTATTCATGTGAAGAGGTTTTGACGTGATGATGACCGCACGACGGGAATTAACAGACTTTGAACGCGGAATGTTAGTTGGAGCTAGACGCATGGGTCATGCCATTTCGGAAATCGTTAGGGAATTCAACATTCCCAGATCCACTGTGTCAAGAGTGTGCCGAGAGTATGAAATTTCAGGCATAACATCCCACTATGGACAGTCCAGTGGTCGACCGCCTGCACTTAACGACCGAGACCGGCGACGTCTGCAAAGAGTCGTAAATTCTAACAGACAAGCAACACTGCGTCAAATAACCGCAGAAATCAATGTGGGACGTACAAGGGACTTGTCTGTTACAACTGTGCGGAGAAATTTGGCTTTCTTGGGGTATTCCAGCAGAAGACCGACTCGAGTGCCTTTACTGACAGAATGACATCGCTTGCAGCGACTCTCGTGGGTACGTGAGCATATCGGTTGGTCCCTAGATGAATGGAAAACCGTGGCCTGGTCCGATGAGTCACGATTTCAGTTGGTAAGAGCTGATGGTAGGGTTCGAGTGTGGCGCAGACCCCACGAAGCCATGGACCCAAACTGTCAGCAAGGCACTGTTCAAGCTGGTGGTGGCTGTTTTTTCATGTCATGGCCTTGGTCCTCTGGTGCGACTGGACCGAACATTGACTGGAAATGCTTATGTTCAGCTACTTGGAGATCACTTGCAGCCATTCATGGACTTCATGTACCCAAACAACGATGGGACTTTTATGGATGACAATGCGCCATGTCACCGGGTCACAACTGTTCGCGATTGGTTTGGAGAACATTCTGGACAATTCCAACGAATGATCTGTCCACCTAGATCGCCCGACATGAATTTTGAAGAACTTTCTGGACAATTCCTACGAATGATCTGGCCACCTAGATCGCCCGACATGAATCCCATCGAGCATTTATGGGACATCATCGAGAGGTCTGTTCGTGCACAAAATCCTGCACCATCAACGCTTTCATAATTATGGACGTCTATCGAGACAGCATGGCTCAATATTCCTGCAGAAGACTTCCAACGACTTGTTGAGTCCATGCCACGTCGAGTTACTGCACTTCGCCGGGCGAAAGGAGGGCCGACACGATATTAAGAGGTATCCCATGACTTTTGTCATTTCAGTGTATGTATCTTTATTATATTATAGGTAAAGTTAGAAAACTAATAAAATTCTCTTTAGTGCATTGTTGCTTGTTTCTCCTTCGTTTAGGAAGATTATTAATTGTTAATAATTAAACAATTCCAATCATATATAGAACTACAAGCATGGTTGTCTTTCATTGCGTCCATTTTATTATTTTGGCTTCTGTTTGCTATGATTTTCACTAGTAGCTGGAGTAAACTTATGCCAGAAAACAAAATTCGATACACATTTCCACAAATTTGTGTAGCTGTCTTTGTTAAATTTCTAAATTTGAGAAATAAATTTAAAGGCTTAGATCCTGAAATTTTTAGACTTTTTATAACAGACAAATACTATCCTGGGTAAATTAATTAATAGAATTAACAGAACGTAATAATATTCGAAAAAATGTATATTTTAAACCGGAAATTTAATTAAAAATTTATAAAGCACATAAAAACGAAATAAAATAATAATTTGTGTATTTTAAAATCCCACAATTTTCTTAAACTTAATTAACAAAGATCTTAATACATTATTTTATAAGCACATCTTCTTTAATTTTTTTTAATATTTTTTTACTTTTTATTTTATTTTATTTTTTCAAAAACACATAGTTAAATACTGAAACATGAATCTAAAAATGCAAACTAATTTTCAGAAATATGTTTCAGACTTGCTTTTTTATTACAAAGAATTTGTGTTTACAAATTTTTTATTGAATCTTCCATAATTAAACTCGCGTCAAAAATAATGTTTTCAGTCATAGATCTTGTTTCACAAAAAGGATTCTGATGATAAGAAAGCTTCTTAAAGAAAAGTTAGTATCCAAACCATTTAATTGAAAGTCTCCCTAACAAGCAGTCAATATAAAAGGAAATTTTATCCAACAAACCTTTGCATCGAAATCTATGATTGAAGAAAAAGGATTTACATATAAATTGATTTTTTTAATCGGAAACAAATGAAATAATCTAATTAGCTGATTGAGTTTAGTAGTAAGGATAGCAAAAGATAAATTCACAGAAACTCAAGTAATTCGTTCGACGTCAAAATCAGTTCTTTTCGTTTATTTTAACATAAGTATTCTCATTAATTTAATAAATTTCATAGAGCAGTGCAGTTATTGTTGTTGTCATATCCTTCATGGAAAGGGTAGGAAAACAGTTAGAATTTCTGTTTTGATGGAGCCCTCGTAGGTAGAAATCTGACTTGGCTCCGTGAGGTTGAAGAGGGAGGGCAGTGCCTCCCTCGAAGGGTTTTTAGGAGGAATTACTCAGAATTTGCATATCGTCTGGGAGAAAACCCGGAAAACTCCCACCAGGTTGTGCGACTCACGAGGCAAGATGCTGATCATCCCAAACGCCTTCTAGCCTCCTTGTTTTCTGAAACAGTGTCTAAAACAAAGCTGCCAGTGAATTGAAACCTCATCCCTAATTCTCACCAGTGGCGCACGTTGCCACCTAATCGTGAATCAGGCAGTAGTGCAGATTTTAAAATATTAAAAATATTCACTTGAAATTAATCTCTTAATTTTGAAACAATAAAAATTTGTCTGTATATTATATATAAATAAATATGAAAACATAACTTTGAATAATATTTAGTTTCTTTAGTGAAGAGATTATTTGAGATGACTATTTAAAAAATTGAAAAAAAAAAAAAAAAAAAAAAAATTTAAATACAAAAAAAAAAAAAAAGGTATCAAATATATTAATTGTAAATTTTGGGATTAAATGCAAATATAATTTTAAACAATGCATTACTTATTATTTCCGTATGCTATTTCTAAGAAAATATATAACAATCTTATTGCAATTTTTTTCCATTTTTAAAAAGTTTGTTTTGTTAAATATTCATAGAGGATAGTTATTACTATTTTTTTAATAAAAAATTATGTTAAAACAAATATAAGGTATATTGAAGTTTAGAACCATTATAAAAATATATAAATTTAATTTCATGATACATAAATTATTTGAAGTGCTTTTGTTTTGTATATGATTTAAAATAAATTTAAGCAAGATGTTTTCGATGAATTAAGTTATAAATGAAATCGTAATTGAATGTATAGAAAACTTATTAATACAAATTCTGCTATGACACAATGAATAATCGATTATTTACTTTTGCAGAATTATTTTTTAAGCATTGAAATTTTATAGATTATTCTGGTTACTAAATATTACAGAAGATACAAAGCATTTTAATATTAGTAAACAAACAGTTTAACACAGTTTTGCTTCTCATTTCGTTATCTTTTAAAGAATTCAGATTATATTTACGAAAAAAATAATAGTATGATGGTGTGTAATAAATGCCTTCTGTATTAATATTAATTCATTTGGAATTAAAACTGTGAAGTATAAGTAGAATGTTTTTTTTTTCGGCAAAAGCAGTCTTAAGCCATGTTTGCTACGCTACACTACATTTTGAAACCCCTGGTTTTGAACGAATACTTGAAGGAAAAAAAATTGAAGGTCAGCCATCTTTTCTCCTCAAATCTAATTAGATTACTTTGCAGGCAAATATTTTAGTAAAGTTTATTTATTTTGTATCTTAAATTATTCTTCAATTAAAATTATTATTCTTTATTAAAAAAATTCGATATTTTGTATTTTAAATAATTTTTTAACCTTCAATTATCATGTGAATTAATTTCCAGTATAAAAAAAGAATGTTTTTTGTTCATAATATATTAATTAAGAATGTTAATAATTGATTAATAGTAAAAAGTATGTGTTCAGAAAAAAAAATCCCATATTACTTGAACTTTTTTTATTAATTTATTGAATTAAATTATGCTACAGACAATTTTTAACGAAGTTTTTTTTTTGTATTTTAAATTATTCTATCCTTTTTAATCTTCAGCAATCTTATGAATACAGTCTCAATGTAAAAAAAAAGAATGTTTTTAAATAAACAAGCTACAGTTAAAAAATTCTGAATTCTTTAAGTCAGTCCTATTTATATGAATTTTTATTATACAAATATTTAATGTGTTGTAAAAAATTCAGAATCCTTTAAGTTAATCCTATTTATATGACTTTTTTCTATACAAATGTGAAATGCTTTGCAAAAAAATTCAGAATCCCTTAAGTCAATCCTATTTTTAAGCCTTTTTACTATATAAATGAGGAATGTTTTGTGTTGCAACTGTTTTGTGCTAAGTTTAACAGTATCTTTGTTAGTATATTGTGTTTAAATTATGGATATTAATCATGTTTGTTTATCATAGAATGGTTTCTAAAAATGGTATATCACTATTAAAACTTTTGCAGATAACATATTCTCCATAGTTTCGTATATGCTTTCAAAATGGACTATAATGGCCAACATTCCAGAAGATGCATTGGCGAACACTAAGAAGTTCTAAACTTTTTCTTCCTTCTTAATGTGGAATTTCTGAAAACTGCCTCATTACCTAAATTAACGTTCTATTTTTGGGAGTTTGTGTCAAGAACCAGCCATACTAATTTTAACAAAGAATAAACTAATGTCTCTGTGCATGTCGCTCTGAAAATGAGGATTACTATTCCTTTATTAAGCTTGTTTCATATGTAATATGATCCTTTAACATTGTATACATTAGTTTCATCACACTAGAATAATAAGAGAAAAGTAGATTCCACCCTATTCCAGAATTTTCTACTTAGGTTCATATAATTAAAGATGTTCCTTGAAGACCTTTAAGCATCAGTTATATTTTGTATGTATATATATATATATTGTAGCATTTTTCAAACGGGAACAGTTTAACACTTCGTTCCCAAGAGAGAGGAATATATATTCTTTAACAAATACATAATAAAACCTATCACTCAAATTTGACAGCATATAAGTAGTGTAGTGAATATATTTATTACTTGCAATTAATGTTTTGTGCTAATCAGAACAACCTGTCATTCACATATGATAGCAGATAATCAGTGTCATGCATAAGGAGACAGCTGGAAATTAACGATTGTCAGTGAGAACCTCACAGGTCAAAACAATTACAGATGGAATATGGACTGCGGCATAAGTTGTTACATCGAGATTGGTAATAGGCCATCGGCTGAGAATATGTCGACTCCAATGAAAAGCTAGGAAAGCTGACCCCCTCCACTTTACGGATTTCCTTAAAAACAGATTTTTGGAGAAGAAAGAAGTGAGTTCTGAAACGAGTCGACAAGAAGTGATTTTTTTCTCCTTTTTCTAAAAGTGATTGAACAGGTTGGAGTTTCAGCCTTTTTTCAAAATGCCCTTGTGGTTTCATGTATCACGCGGTGTGATAATTAAAGTCTGCCGCAGATCACGTTTTTAGATTCGTCGTAGACTCGAGAACTATGAAAATCTCCGCTCTCGGAGGGAACTGCACTTGTGTCTCCCATTTATATGTTTACCTTTAATTTCATTTTAAATAGAGTTCTGTGTATAAAAATAATGTCTGTAAAGGAAATTTAAAGTATTCCCATGAACCTGAAAGTAGCCCTCTTCTTGAAACCGCTATCGTTCTAGCAAAGGTCGAGACGTTACAAGAATATATAGAAAATATAACGTTATTTAAATAACTGAATTGAATCAAACATTCCTTATATTGGTATGAAACCCCCACAATAGGATTTCTGTTAACATTTAAATGCCCATAAACAAAACAATATTTCATTTGTTTTCATAATTTATTCTATATTCATATTTCATTATGTATTTAAAGTTAAATGTTTCTACGAAACACATTTCAAAAAGAAATATTATTTACTCCAATAAATGATTAAACAGTTAAAATCTACCAAAAATAATATTGTTCAGAAATAATATTGATCGTTTAATTCTCAGTGTTTTAAATTGTTTAATGAAATTTTTATCTGTACATCCAATATTAGCTTTGAATTATTTAAACTCTTTTCGCCTTAGTATTTCAAACCATGATATTACACGAAGCATTATTTTAACGAAACATTCCAATCCAAAAATAGATAAGTCAATTCAAAACCAAATAGGTAGAAAATTTAATTCAGAAATACTATTCTTCCAAAAGAAAAAATAAAAACACCGAATAACCTATTATTTGTACTTTATAATATACTCTGTTCATGAAATTCGATTATGGAAAAATTTGATTTTTTATCGTTTACCACAAAAATTCGATTTAATAATACTTTATGAAATCAGATGAAATTTGTAACAATGTGGGTCCAGTTGATCGAAAAAGTTTTTATTTAACTCTTTTTTATTCTTTATATCGCATAAGAGAATCTGCAAGAAAATAATAAAAAAAAAAAAAATCTTTGCCATCTAAACTGAAACTGAGATAACCCAATAGCACTTTTATTCATTTTCAGCAGCAAAAAGATAAGTTTTTTTTTTGGACCTCTTCAACTCGATTTGATCTGTATGTATTTGACGTCTTTGCTTTTCATTTCAGTTTTTAGATATCAAAAGTTATTTCACGTTTTTTCTCCTGGTTTTTATGTTTCGCTATCTTTTTTTGCTAGTTTATAGATCGAAAAAAAAACTATAAATATTTGGTTTCTATTTCACTTTGAGCAAATTTTAAGAGGTAAAAAAGATTTGAAAGTGTAATGATATTCACAATTTTGTTACAAAATGCATCCAAATAAGGTTATTTGTTCGTAATATTCTTTTATACAGCCAACAATTGTTATGCAGTTTTGCCTTAAATTTCTACCAGGCATCATAACATTCTCATACTGGAGCTTTCTGAATAATTTCCCCAAAAGTTCTCCCCTTCATATTTGTGATCGCAATTGCTGTACTGTTCTAAAAGTCCTCCCAGGGCAGGGATGGGCAAACTACGGCCCGCCGAAAAGTTCTATCCGTTCCGCGGATAGAATTTTAATTTGCCGGTCCAAGGTAAATTAAAAGAAATATATATATTTATATATTATATATCCATCTCCTTTTCTATTTTGATTAAATATTATCTTTTTTTCTTAATTTTTTTCAAAGGACTGATGATCTTTTTACTTCTCTATTTTTGTTCTACAAAACATAAATTGATGAAAATATCAAGCACAGACAGCTCAATCGGTAAAGTGTTAAAAGCGGAGGTTATTTGTTAGATATAGCTGCTTACAAATCGTTATCGAGAGTAAGTTTCCCAAATTTAATATCTCACGCCCAGAAAAGCTGTGCTATGTTTGTTTCATCTTATATATGTGAACAAATGTTTTCAACTATGAACCTTAGAAATAATTATTTCAGAAGTAGACTTATAGATAAGCATTTAGCGTCGTTCCTTATAATCAGTGCATCTCACTTCGAACCTCAATATAAGGAACTTTTAAAAATGAAATCGCAATTTCATTCATCTCATTAACATATTTAAATTGTAATACTCGTATATTGTTTTTTAAATTTTAAAAAAATTAATCTTGGCCCGCCAAAAGTTTTTTCTCGATATTTGACCCGCGACCCAAAAAGTTTGTCCATCCCTGTCCCGGGGCATATTAATTTCTCATACTCCAGAGCGCAAATGTTGGACATTAGCATTAAAAGACTTTCAAAAAGCAAACACTTCTCATATTCACACACACAAATGTTGAAAGTTGAATCTAAATGTCTTCTCATACCCACTAACGCAAATATCAGCCACTTATGCCTAACAAGACTGCCGAAAGACATTAATTTCTTTGTCTTGGATTTCTCACATTTAATCTTTCTCAAACTTGCATAGCTGTTTTTTTATCAATAGAATATATTGTGTTCTGTAGAATATATTATGTTCCTAATGGTGAGGGAATATTGCCTTCCTTAATAATTTTCAAAAACCACAATTAATAAAAAAACAATAATTAATAGATAATAGAAAAATTTATATAAAATATTTACTTAATCTTTACTCGTTTGCGAGTCGTTACTGATAGATACAGAGCTGACACACCTGAAATTTTATGTTACTTAATTTTTAAAGCCTTTATAATATGTTTGAATTATCATTTTTTTCTGGACTAGGGAAATTATAAAAAGCAAATAAGTAAATAGAAAATTATTATTTATTTCTTATGTAAAAAAGCCATTTCAGTTCGCAACATATTATTACTTGATAAAAACTGCCTTATGAACCTTATTCCCTTGTCGTTTTTTCAGGCATTTTCTCATTTTCTCAGTCGGCATTTTCTCAGCTCATTGTTCATAACCAATCACGATGCAACAACTCATGGTGTTGTATATATTCCATCTACAATTGTTTCGACCTGTGAAGGTCCCACAGACAATCACTAATTTCAAGAGGTCTCATTATCCATGACATTGAATATCTGCTATCATATTTGAGTGACAGGTTATTCTCATTAGTACAAAACATTAATTGCATGTAATATAACTACCCACAACACTGCTTACCTGCTGTCAAATTTGATTGATAAATTGTTATTATGTATTTGTTAAACAATATATATTCATCTCTAGTGGGAACGAAATGCCACAACTCCCCTGAAAAAATGCTACTGTAAAACTATTAAATATCACTAATTCGACGAAAACGTATATAAAATGAATAAAAAAAATATTCAAATTAACTAAAAATTCAATATTTATTCATTTTAGAATATATAATAAAATATTTTTGAATTATAATTCTTAAAAAAACGTACTACTGAAATATATTTAAGGAGAATATTTCCCATGTTATTAATATAATTTATTAAATATAATTTACTTTTTTTATTTCATCAATTAAATCACATTTCATGTATTTATTCATCCTATTCAAAAAGTCATTAAAATATTTTTAAAAATATAATGCTTCTTATTAGATTTATAAAACAAAAGAGAAAATAATTAAAAATTTCCGGAAAATGTATCCATAATAACCCAATTTGGATGAATTTTTGTAATATTTCTTCTTTTCCAACAATAATAAAAGATAAACTTTATTTCTAATAAATGTATTTTATGATTTCTGCTCTAACAGTTTTAAAATAATGATCTTATAATTTTTTTTAAATGAACTAAATACAGAACGCTGGGAAATAAGTAGAATAAAATAATTAATTAAAATACTCTTTAATTAGTAACTATTCGCAGACAGAAGAAAAATTTTGAAAAGATATATCTAGTTTTATTTTTTTCTTTTTGCAATTAAAACTTAAAAAAGGAAGATTTATTTGTTTTATTTCGAATATAGTATTCAGAATTAAATATAATTAAATAAAAGATAGTGGTAAATTATATTAAAAAACATTTGCAAAAGTTGTTTCTCTAATTTTAATAAAATGCATTAATAATGAAATAAAATCAGTTATAAATTTTCAGAACTATACAATTTCTAGATCCATTCATCTAGTCCAGAATTATTATGTAGATATTTAAGAATGCATTTTATTCAGCTGATTAAAATAAAACATTTTTAAATTAAACTTTGTTAACAATTATTATTTAATTTTTTTCAGAATTGACTAAATTAATTACTGAAATATTAATAGACAAATAGAAACTAATTACAATTATTTGAATAAACTGAAATACTAAATAAAAATATAACAATGCAATTGAGTAAATTAAAAACGTTTATAATTGAATAAGTTAATAGACTAAAAGAAAAGTCAATAGACTAAATTAATAAACATATTGAATACATTAAATGGCAAATTAAAATGATTGCTGTATTTGTTTGATTACTTAATTTTGAATCTTTTATTTAACACGTATTTTTAGATTTCTATTTATTTACAAATGAAGAAGAAATATAAAGTTTTGGTTAGAAGAAAAATTATTTAAAAAAAAATTAGTTTATACAAGTTAGATATTCTAGAAATTTTCCATATATTTAAAAGAAACTACAATACAATATTATTTTACAATATCTCTACATTTTACAATATTTTTAAAGAATTTTTATTATTGATTCTATAATGGTATACAGAATTCTGGGCACGTTGTTTTTTGGCTACATTAAAATTCATTCTAACAATGCACAAATAATAAATAAAATATTTTTTTACATCAGGAGTTCGTAAGAAACTACTTTGAAATACTTTAAATACAGAAATAGCTTACTCAAGAAAGAATATTCAAAATTTGATGTTGGTAAAGGAAGACGAAACGTCGATATTTTCCGTTTGGAAAGTGCTGACACATCACAATAGTGAAAGTTTATGGAATTTTATAGCAGTTTCGATACACTGTGAGGAAACGGTATCTAACAAAAAGTATTTATATGACCTTATTAAATAAAATTTAATTCGTGGATTTATTATTTATTTAATTTAACTTTAATTACAAAAAATAAGATTAATACCAAGATAATATTTATAAACGAAGTCAATTGTCTAAAAAGAGTGGAATTTTTGAATATATCTAATTTTTTAAAAATGATCAAAATATTTTTATGTAATAATTAATATAATTTTTATTTTAATAATAATCATATAATTATAATTTATATATTATTTAAATATTATTAATTTATTTAATTATTATTTATATATTTAATTTTAAAAAATCATTTCTTCGTAAAATAGTCTTCTAATCGAATTAATGGAATTAATAAAGTTATAACTTTAATCAAATAAACTAATAACATTAATTAAATAAAATAATACAATAATTTTAAAATTCTTCTGTAATTTCGTAATAAAGTCAGAGAAGATATTTAAACTTCTCCATTGGTTTTGATTTTCTAAAGAAAATTAATTCTTCTAATAAATCTCATTAAAAGATTTTATACAAAAATTATTATTATTATCTATTTTCAATTTAGTGATAGTAGTTTTCTGCAGTTAGTTACAGAAATCTTAAAAGTCGCCATAAAATACGACAGAAACCTTTGTTTAGTTAAAATCAAAAATCAAAATTAAAGTCAGAGAAATAATTCTTTAAATATAGTCTCATTAAAATACATCATGAAAAATAATTCTTTAAATATAGTCTCATTAAAATACATCATGAAAAATAATTCTTATCTATTTTCCATTTATTAATGGTATTATAAATGGGAAATAATATATTTATATTATTTATATAAAATATATAATTATTTTTTATATAAATCTTAAAAAGTCGTCATAGAACGAAAAATTTGTTTAATAAACTCAAAAATCAAAGTTAAAGTCAAAGGAATTAACTCATCAACTATAGTCTCCCAAAAGGACACTATGAGAAATAATTATTATCTTTTTTCCATTTATTAATGTAGTTAGTCATATAAACCTTAGAAAGTCATCATAACATAGAAAACAAATATTTGTTTAGTTAAAGTCAAAAATCGAAGACAGGAAATACTTTGAACAAAAATATGTATTTTAAAAGTCGCCATTTAGTATTCACTCATTGTAAAAGATAAATATATTTGAGATTATAAAGGATAAATATTTTTCTTCTTTTACAGAGACGTGAGAAAATAAATTCGACTCGCAGACATTGAAAAAATTCAGTAATCTTGTTTTATTTTCAATTGAGTTTGTTTCTCCGAAAATGAAAACTTGCAAACGCAATTCCGGTTAGAGACAATAGATTCAGATTAAAATGAATTTATTAGTGGACAATTGGGATATTTGGGTTTGACACAAACTAGGTAGAAGGAATTGTAATCCAATCTTTTTATTTATTACTAATACGTATAATCTATTCACACAGATATGCACAGAACTTATACGAATTTTTTTAATGTTTTTTTTTAATGAATTTTTTTTAATCCATTACATAAAAGAAATTTACCGTTGTTGAATATATGAGTACGAAGATAATGAATTATCTTATTCATTTTGAATTAATCTGTTAAGATAAGAAATTATTAATGAAGAAATAAGAATTTTATTTTAATCGATTATATGTTTTATTCATTTCAAATCAAATAACAGTCACAAAAACGAAATAAAAAAATAATAATGCCTTTATATACAAAATTTGAGTTCTTATTTTATACGACACATTAAAATACTTCCTACTTTTAAGTCATATGTATTTTTGATAATAGTGTGAAATAATTTATTTTAAGTTCCAATGTTTTTAAAAAGGGATCTGTGCAGATTATGTTATACCAGATATTATATTATTGTTATTAAATGCAGGACATTGATCTAAGTTCATTCCTGTAACGTCTCAGCCTGTACCAGACCTATAACTGCTTCAAGAAAAGGAACACTTTCAGGTTCATGGAAACAATTTAAATTTTATTTACAAGCATTATTTATACATACAGAACTCTATTTATATCGAAATTAAAATTAAAGATATAAATTAGATACACAAGGGCATCTCACTTCAGGGACAGAGAGTTTCATTCTCGAATCTATGACGAATCTAAGACTTGGTCTGTGGCAGAACTTAATTATAACACGCCTTGATACACGAACCACAAGATGCTCACTTTAAAAACATATGGAAACTCCGCCCTGTTCAGTCACTTCAAAGAAAAAGACAACATTTCTTGTCGACTCGCCGCATAACTCTCTCTTCTTCTCCAAAAACCTCCCTTTAAAAAAACCACCAAGAAAAGGGGAGGAGGGTTGATATAGACACTTTCTCAGCTCATGGTCTTTCACCAATAGCGATGCCACAGCTCATAGCGTAGTCCATATTTCATCAATAATTGTTTTGATCTGTGTAGGTCACACAGATGAGGTCTCATTATCCATGACACTGAATATCTGCTATTAGTATAGAGTGATATGTTGTTCGCATTAGTAGCAAATACTAGTTGCATGTAATATAAATATCCGCCACACTGCCTATCTGCTGTCAAATTTCAGTGATAGGTTGTTATTATGTACTTAATAAAGGATATACAGTCTTCTCTCCTGGGTACTAAATGCTACAACTCTTCTCGTGGAAAAAATGATACAATCTCTACTAGTAAGGTAGAAATGAAGAAAATTTAAAGTTAACTCAGATGTAGCATAGGATCCTGCTGAATTACACCAACGTTGTACCACAAAAATGTGGGACAAACATTGCCAGGGGTAATATTTTGTATGTCTCCCATGAAATTGAAGGAAATACTTTTCAAATTAAAAATTTTTCGTGACAATCTCTTGCATGTACGATCAAACATATATTTAACAAATTTGAAAGACAATGAACAACATATAAAAGGTTAAAATCTTAATGTATTTTAATAAAGTTTTAGGAAAATTTAACGTATTTTAACAAAAGTTTAAGAAAATTTAATGTATTTTAACAAAAGTTTAAGAAAATTTAATGTATTTTAATAAAATTGAATTAAAAATTCAATGGAAAGGCAGATAAATTTTATTTATTTACTATAAAGTTCCGGACAATATACCTAGGGCCAAATTATTTAAGCATAAATATCTAAAATAAAATAAGGCATTTTAAAAAAAATATTTACTTTTTCTGTAAATATTTCTTGTTGTTGTTTTAATGCATCTGACAATACAGAGACAATCTTCAAGTCATAAGCAAGGACTGCAGCTCTGTTACTCACTTAACCCTATTCTGGAGGTAAGTGTAACTTGAAGATATGCTACGGACGCGAGTAACACTATCCCTACAACACTCTACGAATGTATAAGACCGGGACATGCGGTTTAAAGTGGATTCCGAAAACCACTACAAACATCCATGGCACGACCGGGATTGAAATCCGAAACCTGTGGTACCGAGCGGCAAAACGTTAGCCACTAGACCATTTATCCGTTTTCTTTCGTATTTTATACTTTGAGCATATTATCTGTTGCACATTGTCCTTGGGTGAAAAATACAAGTATGTTGAAAAAAAATTAAATGCCGCATCTACTGTTTGTATATTTGATTTTTATATTTATTTCATGATGGTCGAGATGATGATGGTTATATTTATCATGATGGTTATATTTATTCATGATGGTCGAGTCACTCGAGTCACAAGAAGCTATCCTTGAAAAATCAATATCTTATAAGTCATTTATTCATGATAAAATACAGGATGCAGGACCTATATTATACAGATCCGACCATTTAATAATCGTTGTTGGTGTAATGTTTATTTACAAACACAACTGGTCAAAATTTATTACCTACTATATGAAACCTCTTATATTTCACGATACTAAAGTCTCATAGGAATTTCATACTTGATTCAATGGTTGCACAAGAAATGGTATCGCAGTCGAAAATTTCCGGAAACTCCGTTGGGAATTTCAACACTTTTGACACTTTTCCGGAGGTGAATCAGAGCTTTGAACTCTCTAGATATGACTCAAAAGTGATAAGAACATGACTTTTTGATTTCTGGATTTCTTCTTTTTTTTTTATTCCAGTTATTTTCTATTTTTATTTTTTTTTAATATTTCTTTACGAGTGCAGAATATTTCCTGCATTGAATAGCTGACCGAGAAAGGATACCAACGCGATCGACTCAGTTTGAATATTTTATCTCTATCCCCATTTTATGCATCTATTCGCAAAAAAATGGCGCAAAATGTGACGGAAATTTTCGGTTACAGAAACTTTATGTTTTGAAAGTAAGTCTCGGAGGGATTCCAAACCTTAAAAAAAAGTCAATTAAATGATTTAGTTTGGATTTGAAATTTTCCCCCAGATGATTCTCTGACTTAAAAAACCAAATCTTCCGTCTAGTTTTTGAAATATGAGGATTTATAGAAGTATTAGGGACTTAACTTTAATCCTAGGGAAAAAAATCATTTATTTCTTTTTGTAAACGATATATATCAAAAATTGTAATAGTTTTCAGTGTTATTGAAATATAGTGGGCCTGATGGCCGAATGGACTAGCGTTCCGGTGATCGGTACCACAGATTTGGGGCTCGAGTCCCGGAGGTGAACTGGATGATTTTAGCGGTTCGGAATCCATTTTAAACCATAGGTCCCGGTTTAATAAGAAGGTAGATCATTATGATGATAATGTTACTCGCGTCCGTAGTATGCCTTTAAATTACACGTGTCCCTTGGTTAGTGTTAAATGAGTAACAGCGGCCAGCCCTTGCGTATGGTATAAAGATTAACTGTCTCTGTATTGCCAGCTGCATTAGAGCAACGATGATAGATACAAAAATGACGCATCTATTCTTTTTCTATTTTCATTTTACATTTATTTCTGTTTCTTCTGTTCATAAAAAATTATCTTTGAAAAATTCATGTCTTTTGAGTTATTTATTCATGGTGTCATATAGGAAACAGCATAACATTATATAAATCCAAGCATTTAATCGTCGATGTTGAGGGTAAAGTTTATTTACAAAACGCAACTGGTCAAAATTTATTATCTACTATATGAAAGCAGTTACATTTTACGATACCAAAGTCCCAAATGAATTTCATACTTGATTCTATGTTACACAAGAAATGGTACCGCAGTCCAAAATTTCCGGAAAATCCGTTGGGAATTTCCACATTTTTGACACTTTCCTGAGGTGAATTAGAGCGTTGAACTCTCCAGATATGACTCAAAAGTGATAAGAAGATGACTTTTTGATTTCTGGTAAAACTTTTTCTATTTTTTTATTCCAGTTTCTTTCTATTTTTTTAAAATACTTCTTTTCGAATACAGATGACGTCATGCATTAAATAGTTGACCGAAAGAGGATACCAAAGAATAGTTCAGTTCGAATATTTTATCTCTATCCCCATTTTATGCGTCGATTCGCAAAAATTTATGCTGCAAAATGTGACGGGAGTTTTCGGTTACAGAAACTTTATGTTTAGAAAGTAAGTCTCGGAGGGATTTGAAACCCTAAAAAAAGTCGAGAAAAGATTTAGTTTGGATTTGAATTTTTTCCTCCTGATGATTCTCTGACTTAAAAAAAAAAAAATTTTTTTTTTGTTTCTATTTTTCAGAATATGAAGATTTATTGAAGCATTAGGGACTTTAACTGTAATGCTGCAAGAAATATCATTCAATTTTTTTTTCTGTAAGCGATCTTTATACAGAAGCGGAAGAACTGTAATAGTGTTCAATGTTATTAAAATAGTATGGGCCTGATGGCCGAGTGGTTAGAGCTCTGGCTCTGGCTACCACAGGTTTCGGATTCGAGTCCTGGCAGTGCCGTGAATGTTTGTTGCGGTTCGGAATCCACTTTAAATCGTTGATCCTGGTCTAATAGGTTTGGTTTGTCGCTCTACGGTCATCTTGTGCACATCTTAGACTAAATAGACCGAGACTTACATTTTACTGTGGATTAGGAACCACTATTAGACATGCATGCCACCGCCAGGATTCGAATCTGAAGCCTTCGGTACTAACGACCTCGTCTAATAGGATCGTAGAACGTTGTGAGGGTAGTATTACTAGTGTCCGTAGCATATTTTCAAGCTACACTTGTCACCTGGGTAGGGCTAAAGGAGTAACAGCGGGGAAGCCCTTACTTACGGCATAAAGATTAACTGTCTCTGTATTGCCAGCTGCATTAGAACAAAATTAAAATATAGTGATTATGACATATGAAAAATAGCTCTCGTATAGTAACGCTGTCTGGTGAGTTTTCCGAGTTTTCACACATATTCAGTAGTTATGTTCAGTAGTAGGACATTTAGGCATAAGTCCTCTTGGAAGACAATGTTCTCACCTCATCATCTGTCAGTGGAAGGGCTTAGCATATATCTGTGGGATATGAAGACTATTTACATCTTAAAGTTTGCAAAGAAATTCCCGTCTTATAATCCTTTCATTAAATTTTGACTTTTATAGTTTAGGATTTATAATTGAACTGGAAATTTTGAAAAGAGTAATCACTTACAAAATTATTTAGGATACTACTGGATGCCTAGTAAAAATATGGCTCTTTTTCAAAATATGTTTGAAGTTGTAAAATATCAAGTCCATCTTAATCCTCGTACCTGTCTTCAGAAAATTCATGATAAAAACAATTAGCACTGCAAATCCTTATTGGATTTACATACAATAAAGATAATTGATAGATCAACTGATGTTTAGGCGTTTTGCCCATTGCAGTTACAGACTACTCACTTATTTGTAACTGGATGGTATGCATTGATAGAGCTTTCAGATTCTGCATAGACCTCATATTGCGCAGATATATGTTAGGACCTTCCACTGACAGGTAATTAGGTGTGGTCATTGACGTTTAAGGGGAGTTTTAGGAGGTACTACTTAGTATTTGGTGTCGTATTGGCGAAAACTCGAAAAATCCACCAGCATGCATTGATAGAGCTTTCAGTAATTTCTTAATATTCGTAAGAAGTTTTCCATGGTAGGTAGAAATGTTTTCTGGATTTGGGATTAACATTGATAAGTACTGTTTCTGATACTGGGGAATAATATTTCTAGATCAGTGATAAGTAACATTTCTGCTCTTGAGAAACAGCTATTCCATAACTTCGAATGGCGATAACTTTCTTTTCTTTAAGAAGATTGGATGCCAAGTATTAAAATCAGCTACATCTCGATGTGTGACAGTTTTTATTTTAATTTTTTGTATTTTAGAAGATTTTGACAGCTTTTCCTGCTTTTGAATTTATTATGACGGTCAATTTTATTTTTAACCTTTGCAAAATCACGTTCTCACTCATTTTAGTGAGTGGATTCTATGAGGGAATTAAATTGAGGTATTCAAACATATTTCTGTTTCGACGTGAGTTGCAGAAACATTAAAGCAATGTTGTTTCTATTTTACACCAAATAAATTAGAAGGGTTGGAGTTCTTAAGCTTTATTTGAAATGCTTTCTTTCAGTTATTCCTTGAAGAAACTGAAAACTTCATTAAGGCCTTTATGACTTTTCAATTCCATTTAAGGATAAAATGAAGGCTTTTCAGAATTTTAACTGCACAACTCATTGACTACAAGCTGTTGGTAATAAAGTGTCCCCTACACTGGCCAAAATGGGTTAGGAAGGTTCTAAATATAATCTAACATATAATTCCTTGCATTTCGATCGTACTGAGCATTCTTTTTTGAAAAATTTACTGACACTTCGCTTAAGTACATTCTGTTAACTCTACTCTCTTCCCATTTTCATTAAATTGGGGATCTCTTAGTTTGGTTCCAAACATTTCATGATTTGAAAGAGCGCAAATAATGCGAAAGTATTCGAAAGCTTCTATTGTCAATTTCTTGATAATGTGTAAGAAAAACAATTGTATGGAAAGTTCATTTCGCATTATTTTTGCTTTTATTATCTAAATAATGCAGAAAATCTCTTTAAGTCTTCATTAACGGCTATAGATCATGGATGGCTTTAATTAGAAAAGCATACGAGTTTCTATTAACTCATCCAATTTTCCTACTTTTAGTATCCTTAAATTATTTTCATAGGTTGGACCAGATGCTGGAAGACACGTTTAAGACTCTAGCAATTTGCACTGGAGAATTTACAGCTTTCCGTCTCTCTACGAATTATTTTACCACAATCAAACATTATTAATTATTCCCTTTAACTTTTGTATTTGAATTTTATCGATTTTTAAAACGATGCCCATCAGGATATTTTGTGACACAAAGCAGGAAAACTGCCACCAGTGCTTATAAATTCAATTTCACTACATGTACCTCTCATAAAAACAAACATTCAAACATTTATGCAAACACCTATGCATTCGACTATAGAGGTTTGCATGTTCCTTTCTAAGCATTAGTTTGAATTCCGTTTAGTAATTTTCGTGAATTCTTTTAATTTTGAGTACTAGTGTATTTAATTAAATTTTATAGCAAAATATGTCAACTATAACGTAACTGATAATACGTTTTAAAGGTAACTCTATCGAAATATAGATAACACTATAAACAAAATAACATATATACATAAAAAAATGTTCATATTTTTTAATGTTCAAACATATTCTTTGCATAATTCTTAAAATTTGCAATGTTTTCGTACAGAAGAACATTTGCTATACAAAGAAACATTTTCCAATATAAGCCGATTTGCGTATTAGCCAAGAGTGCGTTTATTCTCCAATAAATTCAAACCGATATATAAGCTGAAATGGAAATCCGACACGGACTTTGAAGGATTTATATGACAATATTGTTATTTTTGTACATAAAAGACGTATTTTAAACTCCCAAAAAGACTAAAGTAAAATATATAGTAAAGTTCCAGATTAAAGTAATTTTCCTTTTTATTGATAATTTTTGTTTTGACGAAGATACGACGAACCAGCAATATATAAATAATTCTGAAAATAAAACAAATTTAACATTGCAAATAACTAATTTCCTTTATTTCTTTCATGAAAAAGCACAATCTAAAAAAAAAAAATAATAATAATAATTCAGCGATGACTTGCAATCGGCTAACGGAATCGTATATGTGTTTTTTGTAAGGCATATAGGCAAATCCCAATAATTTAGCTTAAAATTTTAAAAATTATCAGCTTATACATAGCAATATATGGTATTTATTATCCGAAAAATGAGGGAAAAAAAGGAAATTTTATTAAAATATGTTTAACCATTATGTTAAAATTTAAATTTTGTGAATTTTTATTTAAATTAAATGAGTAAGCTAAAAGGCTAATAAAATTTTACTAAATTTTAAAACTAAATTAATTAATAAATAGAATAAATCAAAAGCAAAATAAATTGGATGATGCATTTGCTAGATTGCTTAATTTTGGATTTTTATTTAAACACGTATTTTTAGATAGCCTTTTATTTACGATTGAAGAAGAACTAGTTAGGTTAGAAGAAAACTTATTTTTAAAAAAATGAGCTTATACAAGTTAGATGTTCTAGAAATGTTCAAAATATTAAAAAGAAACTCCATTCTATAATCATATATTTTAAAGGGTTTTCATTATTGATTCTATAATAGTATACTGAATTCTGGGGACGTCATGTTTTAGGTACATTAAAATTCATTGTAACAATGCAAAAATAATTAAATAAATACATAAAATATTCTTTTTTCGTCAGGAATTCGTAAGAAACTCATTTGAAATATTTTAAATACAGAAATAGCTTTCCCAAGAAAGAATATTCAAAATTTGTTGTTTGAAAAGGGAGACGAAACGTCGATATTTTCCGTTTGGAAAGTGCTGACACATCCCAATACTGAAAGCTTATGGAATTTTATAGCAGTTTCGATACACTCTGAGGAAACAGGAATCTTATGTAAAATATTTATATCACCTTATTAAATACAATTTAATTCAGGATTTATTATTTATTTAATTTTTGTTTAATTCAAAGACATAAGATTCCTACCAAGATAATATTTATAAAGGAAGACAATTGCCTAAGGACAATATAGTTTTTGAATAAATCTAATTTGTTAAAAATGATCAAAATATTTTTTATGTTAATAATTTATATAATTATTGATTTATATATAATTTTTATAATTATTTATTTATATATATTATTAATTAATGTAATTATTATATAATTAATTAATAATTATATAAATAAATGATTTAATGATTAAAATCATTAATAATAAAGGATTAATGGTTTTAAAGAATCATTAATAAATAAATAAAATAATAATTAAATATAATAATATAATAATTTTAAAATACTTCTATAATTTCTTACTAAAGTTATAGAAGAATTTTAAATTTCTCCATTGACCTTGATTTTCTAATGGAAAAAATTCTTCAAATATAGTCTCATTAACAGACTTTATGAAAAATAATTATTACATTTTTTCAATTTATTACTGTAATTAGTTATATAAACCTTAAAATGTCTTCAAAACATTGAACAGAGACATTTGTTTAGTTAAAATCAAAAATCAAATTTAAAGTCAAAGGAATTAATTCTTCAAATTTAGTTTCATTAAAAGACATTATGAAAAATGATTATTACCTCTTTTCAATTTATTAATGTAGTTATATATATAGATAGCTTAAAAAGTTGTCCTTACATAGAACAGAAACCTTTGTTTAGTTAAAGTCAAGAATAAAATTTAAAGTCAAAGGGAATTAATTCTTCAAATATAGTCTAATTAATAAACATTATTAAAAATATTTATTTATCTATTTCCAATTTTCAATCTTCTTTCATTAAAAGACATTATGAAAAATAATTATTATATATTTTCACTATATTATTGAAGTTAGTTAGTATATAAACCTTAAAAGACCATAACATAGAATAGAAACCTTTGTTAAAATAAATGAACATAAATGAAAATTTTTGTCTTTGAGTTTTTACTGAAAGACAGAAAATATTTTTGACAAAAATATGTATTTTAAAAGTAGCCATTTAGTATTCACTCATTGTAAAAGATAAAAATATTTGTGGTTGTAAAGATAAATACATTTTTTTCTTTTTTCAAAGAGACGTGAGAAAATAAATTCAACTTGCAGACATTGAAAAGAATTCGTAATCTTATTTTATTTTCAATTGGATGTGGTTCTCTGGAAATGAAAACTTGCAAACGCAATTCCGGTTAGAGACAATAGATTCAGATTAAAATGAATTTATTAGTGGACAATTGCGATATTTGGATCGGAAGTAAACTATGTAGGCGGAATTTCAATCCTTCTTTTTTATTTGTTACTCATGCGTATAATCTATTCACACGGTTATACTACGTGATTATACCTGAATGGATTACACATATGAGTTGCTACTCATATGTATAATCTATTAGCTTATAATAAATATACACACATTTTTTTAATGTTTTCATTTCAAAAAGAAAATAATTGTTGTTAAATATAAGCAATAAGGAAGCAATAAGAATTTTTTTTAATCTGTTATGTCTGCCTGTAATGTATTTTCAATCAATAGCAATCACAAAAATAAGATAAAAATTAAATAATGCATTTATAAAAAAATCTGAGTCCTTATTTTATATGGCAAATAAAATATTTTATAATTTTAAGTCATATGCAGCTTTGATAACATTTTGGAAGAATTTATTTTAATTTCCAATGTTTTAAGATAATCATCTGGTCAGAATATGTTATAGCAAATATTATGTTGTTGTTATCGAATGCAAGGCATTGACCTAAGATCATTACTAGTAGTATGGTAGAAATGCAGCAAATATAAAATAACCTGATGTTTCGGATTCGAATTCCGGCTGTGCCACGGATATTTGTAGGCATTTCAGAATCCACTTTAAACCGTAGGTCCCGGTCTAATATGACTGCAGAGTGTTGTGCATAGGCTGACGACCCTACCCCATAAAAAGAAAATATATCCTGTCTCTAAATCTGCCTGTAGGCAGACGGCCTTTACCCACCATGGGGCTGTTGCGCCAATGACGATGATGGTGATGACAATGTTTAGGACAATATAGCTAGGGCCACATTATTCAAGCGTAAATATTTAATTTAAGGTAAGTCATTTAAAATTTTATTATTTTTTCTGGGGTTTTTATAGATTTCATCGCTGTTTTATGTATTTCCATATTTAAGTATATGATTTCATGGATATTACTTACTATTTCCATACTTTAAGTATATCACTCATGGATATTATTATCACGGAAAGATACAAGTATCTTGGAAAAAAAAGAAATACTTCATCTACTTTTTGTATATTTGCTTTTAATATTTATTTCAGTTTCTTTCGGTCACACGAAACTATCCTTGAAAAATCAATATCTTAAAAGTCATTTATTCATGATAAAATATAGGATACAGGAAACAACATAACATTATACAGATCCGACCATTTAATCATCGCTGTTGGTAGTAATGTTTATTTACAAACGCAACTGGTCAAAATTTATTATCTACTATATGAAACCATTTACATTTCACGATACTAAAGTCTCATATGAATTTCATACTTGATTCAATGGTTGCACAAGAAATGGTATCGCAATCCAAAACTTCCGGAAACTCCGTTGAGAATTTTAACATTTTTGACACATTTCTGGAGGTGAATCAGAGCGTTGGATTCTCTAGATAGGATTCAAAAGTGATAAGAACATGACTTTTTGATTTCTGGTAAAATTTTTATATATATATATATATATATATATATATATTTAAATATTTCTTTTCGAATACAGACTACACCATGCGTTTATTATTTTTTTTATTCCAGTTTCCTATTTTTTTATACATATTTTTTTAATATTTCTATTCGAATACAGATTAATTCCTCTTTCTGTCCGAGAGAGGATACCAAGGTGGCCGATTCAGTTCGAATATTTTATCTTCATCCCCATTTTATGCGTCGATTAGCAAAAATTTATGCTGCAAAATGTGACGTGAATTTTCGGTTATAGAAACTTTATGTTTAGAAAGTAAGTCTCGGAGGGATTCGAAACCTTAAATATGTCGAGGAAACATTTAGTTGGGATTTGGATTTTTTCTCCTGATGATTCTCTGACTTAAAAAAACAATTTTTTCTTTATTTTTTTTAAATATGGGGATTTATAGAAGTATTTGGCACTTAAACATTAATATTGGAAAAAAATAATTCAGTTTTGTTTTTTTATAAGTGATTTCTATCAAGAACTGTAATAGTTTTACGTGTAGTTAAAGTATAGTGGCTAGCTCTCTGACAGATTTCGGATTCGAGTACAGGTGGTACCATGGTTGTTTTTAGTGGGTCAGGATCCACTTTATACCGCAGGTATAAAGTGGTATAATATATCCCGGTATATCCTGGTATAATACGACTAACTGTAGAGCGTTATCGTAGTGCTGCAAACCCTACACCTTAAAAGGAAAACATCTCACAATCTGACAGAAGGCAGATGCCTTTGGTCCACCATGGGACTGTTATCCCAAAGATGATGATGATGGTTAAGATAAAGTTTAGAACAATATAAATAGGAACCATTATTGAAGCATAAATATTTAAAATAAAATACGACTTTTAAAAAATTTCTTATTTTTCTGAATTATTTTTATTGATTTTTTTGTTGTCTTACATAGTATTTTATGCATTGAGTATGTGACCACGCAGATATTGTCTTTGAATAAAAAAAGTATTTTGAAAAAATTAAATGCTACTACTACTCTTTGTATATAGTTGCTTCTTCCGGCCCCAAAAATGACAAAAAAATTAATGTATTTTAAGTCATTTATTCATGATAGAATACAGGAAATGCCATAACATTATACAGATCCAAGCATTTAATCATCAATGTTGGTGGTAATGTTTATTTACTAAAGCAAATGGTCAAAATAGGGTGTCTACTATATGAAAGCACTCATATTTTACGATACTAAAGTCCCATCTGAATTTCATACTTGATTCAATGTTGTACAAGAAATATTATCTCAATCCCAAATTTCCGAAAACACCGTTGGGAATTTCCACATTTTTGACACTTTTCCGGAGGTGAATCAGAGAGTTGAACTCTGCAGATATGAGACAAAAGTGATAAGAACATGATTTTTTGATTTCTGGAAAAATGTTATATACATTTTTTTTATTCCGGTTATTATTATTTTTTTTTAATAATTCTTTTCGAATACAGATGTCGTCCTGCATTGAATAGCTGACCGAAAGAGGATACCAAGGTGACCGATTCAGTTCAAATATTTTATCTCTATCCTCTATTTTATGCGTCGATTAGCAAAAATTTATACTGCAAAATGTGACGTGAATTTTCGGTTACCGAAACTTTATGTTTAGAAAGTAAGATCCGGAGGGATTTGACACCTTAAAAAAGTCGACGAAAGATTTAATTTGGATTTGAATTTTTTTCTCTGACGATTCTCCGACTTAAAAAAGCATTTTTTTTTTCTATTTTATAAAAGATGAGGATTTATAGAAATATTAGTTACTTTAACTGTAATGCTGGAAAAAAATCATCCAATTTTTTTTTTTTTTTTTTTTTTGTAAGAGATTTCTTTCAAGAACTGCATTAGTTTTCAGTGTTATTAAAATATAGTGGGCCTGATGGCCGAAGTGCTAGCGCTTTGGCAAGTTTCGGGTTCGAGTACCAGATATGCCATGGATGTTTGTAGTGACACAGGATCCATTGTACGCCGTAGGATCCGGTCTAATATGACTGCCTGTAGAGCGTTAGGCGTGGGGCTGACAACCCTACACAGTAAAAGGAAAACATCATGTCGAAATCTGGCAGAAGGCAGACGGCCTGAGCCATCATGGGGCTGTAGCGCCAATGAAGAAGAAAATGAATATCTAAATGTTATTTTTTAATATGACAGCAGAACGGCGGACGTAGGGCTGACAAACCTATCCCCAAAAAGGAAACATCGCGTGTTTCTAAATCTGCCAGAAGGCAGGTGCCCGTGGCCCACCATGGGACTGTTGTGCAAATGATGATGATGTTGGTGATGATAAAGCTTAGGAAAATATAAATAGCGCACACATTTCAAGCATAATTAATTAAAATAAAATAAGGCATTTAATAAATTTCTTCACATTTTCTGTTTTCTTTTTATAGATTACTTTGTTGTCTTACATACTATATGCATTGAGTATATGATCTCAAGAATATTGTCTTTGAATGAAAAACGTATGTTGAAAAAACTTAAATGCTACATTCTGCTCTTTGTATATTTAATTTTTATATTTATTTCAGATTCTTCCAGTCACACGAAACTATCCTTGAAAAACTCAATATCTTATATGTAATTTATTCATGATAAAATACAGAATACTGGAAACCACATAACATTATACAGAACCGACCATTTAATCATCGCTCTTGGTGTAATGTTTATTTACAAACGCAACTGGTCAAAATTTATTAACTACTTTGTGAAACCACTTACATTTCACGATACTCAAGTCTCATATGAATTTCATACTTGATTCAATGTTGCACAAGAAATGGTATCGCAATCCAAAATTTCCAAAAAGTCCGTCATAAATTTCAACATTTTTGACATTTTTCTGGAGGGGAACCTGAACGTCGAACTCCCTAGATATGACTCAAAAGTGATAAGAACACAGACTTTTTGATTTCTGGACAAATATTTTATATTTTTTTTATTCCAGTTATTTTTTTATACTTTTTTAAAGATATTTCTTTTCGAATACAGATGACGTCATGCATTGAATAGCTGACCGAGGAAGGATACCAGCGCGACCGATTCAGCTCGAATATTTTATCTCTATTCTCATTTTATGCGTCGATTCGCAAAAATTTATGCTGCAAAATGTGACGTGAATTTTCGGTTATAGAAACTTTATGTTTAGAAAGTAAGTCTAGAGGGATTTGAAACCTTAAAAAAGTCGAGGAAGGATTTAGTTTGGATTTGGATATTTTTTACTGATGATTGCCTGACAAAAAACCAAATATTTTATCTATTTTTTTGTAATATAAGGATTTATTGAAATATTAGAGTCTTTAACTGTAATGCTGGAAAACATTCATTCAACTTTGTTTTTTGTAAGTGATTTATATCGAGAACTACAATATTTTTCAGTGTTATTAATTTATAGTAGACACGATGGTTGAGTGGCTAGCGCTCTGGCGCTCAGTGACCTCGAGTTCGAGTCCAGGATGTGTCATAGATATTTGTAGCTTTTCAGACACATAAATCCCTCCACTTTAAATTATAGGTTACGTTCTAATATGGCTAAAGCGTGTTGGGCATAGGCTGATGACCTTCACCATAAAATGAAAACATCTTCTGTCTGGAAATCTACCTGTAGGCAGAAGGTCTTGGCCCACCATTGGGCTGTTGAACCGATGATGATAATGTTTAAGATTTTAATAAAAAAAAGACAATATACTAGTGTATAAGACAATATAACTGGACAATATACTAGTGTATAAGACAATATACTAGAGTATAAGACAATATTCCTAGACAATAAACTAGGGTATAAGACAATATTCCTAGACAATAAACTAGGGTATAAGACAATATACCTAAGACAATATAAAGCAATTTACCTAGGGTCACATTATTCAAGCTTAAATATTTAAAATAAAATAAGGCATTTCAAAAATTTCTTTACATTTTTCTTCCTTTTTTTATAGATTTCTTTGCTGTTTTTGTTTTTTTCATACATTGAGTGTATGACCTCATGAATATCATCCTTGAAAAATAAAAGTATTTTGAAAACAATTGCAGCATGTATTCTTTGTATATTTTCTTTTTACATTTATTTCAGTTTCTTCCGCTCACAAAAAATTATCCTTGAAAAGTCAATGTTTTACAAGTCATTTATTCATAATAGCATATAGGAAACAACATAACATTAGACAGATCAAAGCATTTGATCATCGTTGTTGGTGGTAATGTTTATTTACAAACGCAATTGGTTAGAATATATTTTCTACTATAGGAAATCACTAAGATTTAGAATACTAAAGTCCCATATGAATTTCATACTTGATTCAATGTTGCTCAATAAATCGTATCACAATCCAAAATTCCCGGAAAATCCGTTGGGAATTTCCTCATTTTTGACATTTTTCTGGAGGTGAATCAGAGCGTTGAACTCTCGAGATATGACTCTAAAGTGATAAGAACATGACTTTTTGATTTCTGGTAAATTTTTTTCCATTTTTTATTTTATTCCAGTTATTTTTTTAAAATATTTCTTTCAGAATACAGATTAAGCCAGGCGTTGAATAGCTGACCGAGAGAGGATACCAACGCGATCGATTCAGTTCGAATATTTTATCCATATCCCCATTTTATGCGTCGATTCGCAAAAATTTATGCTGCACAATGTGACGTGAATTTTTGGTTACAGAAACTTTATGTTTAGAAAGTAAGTCTCGGAGGAATTTGGAACATTAAAAAAGTCGAGGAAAGATTTAGTCTGGATTTGGATTTTTTTTCCCTGATCATTCTCTGACTTAAAAAAGCATTTTTTTTATTTTTTTCTATTTTTTGAAATATGAGGATTATAGAAGTATTAGAAACTTTAACTGCAAGGCTGGAAAAAAAATTCATTCAACTTTGTTTTCTTCGATTTCTATCAAGGACTTTAATATTTCTCAGAGGTATTAAAATATAATGGGCCTGATGGCCGAGTGGCTAGCTGTCTGGGGCTCGGTACCACAGGTTCCGGGTTTGAGTCTCGGCGGTGAAATAGATGTTTGTAGAAGTTCAAAATCCACGTTAAACCATAGGTTCCTGTCAAATATGATGGCGTTGTGTGCTCGAGTCCGTAGCATATCCTTAAGCTACACGTGTCGCCTTGATAATGCAAGGGTGGCTATCGTTCTTGCGCTCTTGGAGTCTATTCGGTGCCATGGTTGCCTGTGGTGGTTTTTAGGGTTTTGGATGCTTGTAGTGTGCCCCCTTTAAACCGGTTGTTGCTGTGTAATATGGCTGTTGAGCGTAGGTCTGGCAATCTTATCCCATAAATAGGAAACACCTCTTGTTTCGAAATCTGCGTAGGCCTTGTTCCCTCATGGGGCTGTTATGCCAGTAATGATGATGGTGATGATAAAGTTTAGGACAATTAGAGCCACATTTGCATATTTTTTACTGATGATTGCGTGACAAAAAACCAAATATTTTATCTATTTTTTTGTAATATAAGGATTTATTGAAATATTAGAGTCTTTAACTGTAATGCTGCAAAATGTGACGTGAATTTTCGGTTATAGGAACTTTATGTTTAGAAAGTAAGTCAAGAGGGATTTGAAACCTTAAAAAGTCGAGGAAGGATTTAGTTTGGATTTGGATATTTTTTACTGATGATTGCCTGACAAAAAACCAAATATTTTATCTATTTTTTTGTAATATAAGGATTTATTGAAATATTAGAGTCTTTAACTGTAATGCTGGAAAACATTCATTCAACTTTGTTTTTTGCAAGTGATTTATATCGAGAACTGCAATATTTTTCAGTGTTATTAATTTATAGTAGACACGATGGTTGAGTGGCTAACGCTCTGGCGCTCAGTGACCTCGAGTTCCACTGTGAAACCATTCACATTTCACGATACTCAAGTCTCATATGAATTTCATACTTGATTCAATGTTGCACCAAAAATGGTATCGCAATCCAAAATTTCCAAAAAGTCCGTCGGAAATTTCATCATTTTTGACATTTTTCTGGAGGGGAACCTGAACGTCGAACTCCCCAGATATGACTCAAAAGTGATAAGAACACAACTTTTTGATTTCTGGACAAATATTTTTTATTATTTTTTTTATTCCAGTTATTTTTTTATACTTTTTTAAAGATATTTCTTTTCGAATACAGATGACGTCATGCATTGAATAGCTGACCGAGGAAGGATACCAGCGCGATCGATTCAGCTCGAATATTTTTCTCTATTCTCATTTTATGCGTCGATTCGCAAAATTTTATGCTGCAAAATGTGACGTGAATTTTCGGTTATAAGAACTTTATGTTTAGAAAGTAAGTCTCGGAGGGATTTGAGCCTTAAAAAAGGCAAGGAAAGATTTTGTTTAAATATGGATTTTTTTCTCTGATGATTCACTGACTTAAAAAACCAAATTCTTCTTTAAATTTTTTTGAAATGTGAGGATTTATAGAAGTATTAGAGATTTTAAATATAATGCTGGAAAAAAAAAATCATCCAATTTTTTTTGTAAGTGATTTCTATCAAGGACCTTAATATTTTTCAGTGTCCTATAATTGTTCACTTTAATATTTTTCAGCGCGCTTGATGGCCGAGTGGCGAGTGCTATAGCAGGTTTAGGTTTCGAGTGCCAGTGGGGCCATAGATATTTGTAGTGGTTCCATATCCACTTTAAATCGTAGGTGCTAGACTAATATGACTGTAGAGCGTTGGTCGAAGGGCTGACAACCCTATACCATAAAAAAACATCGTCTTTCTCGAAATCTGCCAGTAGTCAGACGGCTTTTGACCTTCATGAGGCTGTCGCGCGGGTGATAATTGTGACGCATGTTAAATTTCTCGCCTTTATTAAGGCTGTCTGGTGAGTTTTCACCCATAACACACTAAGTAGTTACCCCTAAAATTCTTCTTGGAAGAAACTTCCTCAACACAACATTTGATGATAGAAGGTCATAGCATATATCAGTGGATTATGAGGCCTACTCAATTAAAAAAATACCGCCTTGAATTTACTTTTCGTTAAATTTTGACTTTTATAGTTTAGGATTTATAATTGGGCTGGACATTGCAAAAGGGTTATTACCAACAAAATTATTTACGATACCACATGATTCTTAACAAAAATATTTTTTTATTCTGAAATGACCCATTTCCAAAATGTATTTAAAATTGTAAAAGATCAATTCCTTCTTAATTCTCGAACAAAAACCTGTCTTTATGAAATTCATTCCCTGTCTTTATTATGAGAGGTTATGAATAATATTTCTTGATCACTGATAAGTAACATTTCTGCTCTTAAACAACTTCCGTAATTTCGAATGAAGAGAACTTTCAGAAGATTGCTCACCAAGATTTTTTTAAGAAGATTGCACACCAAGTATTAAAATCAGCAACATCTCGATGTGTAAAATGTTTGACTTTATTTTTCCACACTCTCCCTATATATATATCTTGTTCAAATTTTCAATCGTTCATAAAATACTTTTTATTCATCCACTCAAGTTCTAATACATTTTTTTTGAACTTGTAGTGGATGACACTGGATGTTAATACAGTTTTTTCAAGTATTAATTCAGTAATTAAACTAAATTAATTAATTTTAGTTCTTTTTAGAATTAAGTTGCATGTATCTAGCAATAGATGGTGTCAGATAAACTTAAAAAATGAATGAAAATTATTTGTGAAGTACTTTCTGCAATATAGAGGAAAAAAAGCAGGAATTGACTTTAAATTTTTTTTTATATTACTTGTTTTGTATTTAAGAAGATTTTGGCAGTTTTTTATACTCTAGATTCAATTATAGCGATCAATTTTATTTTTAACCTTTGCAAAATCACGGTCTCAGTCATTTTAATAGTGAATTCTTTGATTGAATTAAATTGAGATTTTCAAATATCTTCCTATTTCGACTTGAGTGGCAAAAACAGTAAAACAATGATGTTTCTATTTTACACCAAATAAACTAGAAAGGATGGGGTACATCAACTTCATTTAAAATGCTTTCTTTCACATATTCCTTCAAGAAACTGAAAACTTCATTAAGGTCCTTATGACTTTTCAATTCCATTTAAGGATAAAATGAAGCCTTTTCAGAAGTTTAACTGCAGAACTCATTGACTATAAGTGTCTCCTACACCGGCCAAAATGGGCAAGGAATGTTATAAATATAATCTAACATATAATTCCTTGCATTTCGATCGTACTGAGGTTTCTTTGTTGAAATATTTACTGACACTTTGCTTATGGACATTCTGTTAACTCGACTTTCTTCACATTTTCATTAAATTGAGGAACTCTTATTTTGGTTCCAAACACTTAATGATTTGAACGAACTCAAATTTTGCGAAAGTATTCGAAAGCCTCTATTGTCAATTTCTTGATAATGAATAAGAAAAACAATTGTATGTAACGTTCATTTCGCATTATTTTTTCTTTTATTACTTAGATAATGCAGATATGCTCTTTAAGTCTTTATTGACGGTAATGCAAATATAACTTTTTGATTTCTGGTTTTTTTTTTTTATTCCAGTTATTTCCAATTTTTTTTTTAATATTTCTTTTCGAATACAGATGACGTCATGCATTGAATAGCTGACCGAGAGAGGATACCAAGGCAACCGATTCAGTTCGAATATTTTATCCATATCTCCATTTTATGCGTCGATTCGCAAAAATTTATGTTGTAAAATGCGACGTGAATTTTCGTTTACAGAAACTTTATGTTTAGAAAGTAAGCCTCGGAGGGATTTGGAACCTTAGAAAAAGTCTAGGAAAGATTTAGTTTGTATTTGGAGTTTTTTCCCGAACGATTTTCTGACTTAATTATTTTTTTTAAATATGAGGACTTATAGAAGTATTAGGGACTTTAACTGTAATGCTGGAAAAAAAAAAATCATTTTTTTTTTTTTTTTGTAAGTGATAGCTATCAAGATAGTAGAGAGGTTTTGCATAACGTTTTTTTTAGCGTCCGATATTTTTTCTTCTTATAGGAAACATTGCTCATAGGAAACATTGTACCTATTGCACATGCGTATTTGAAATACTGCACTACTCAGCTATTCCTATGGGCATAGGAAGAAAAATAACGGACGCTAAAAAAACCGTTATGCAAAATCTCTCTAATAGTTTTCAGTGTTATTAAAATATAGTGGTCCTGATGGTCGAGTGGTTAGCGCTCGGTACCACATGGTTCTGCTTCGAGTCACGGCGGTGCAATGGATGTTTGTATCGGTAAGAAATCCACTTTAAGCCATAGGTCCTGGTATAATATGATGGTAGAGCATTATGAGGGTGGTGCTACTCTCGTCCGTATTAGAACAATATCAATAGATACAAGTATATTGAAAACAAATTATGCGTCTACTCTTTTCCTATTTTCCTTTTACATTAATTTCAATTACCTCCTTCTAATTTTTCAAAAATTATCTTTGAAAATTTAATGCCTTTTAAGTTATTTATTCATGAAAGCATGTAGCAAATCACACAACATTATACAGATACGACCGTTTAATCATAGGTGTTAGGGGTAATGTTTATTTACAAACCCAACTGGTCAAAATATATTACCTACTTTATGAAACCTCTTATATTTCACGATACTAAAGTCTCATAGGAATTTCATACTTGATTCAATGGTTGCACAAGAAATGGTATCGCAATCCCAAATTTACGGAAAATCCGTTGGGAATTTCCACATTTTTGACACTTTTCTGGAGGTGAATCAGAGCGTTGAACTCTCCAGATATGACTCCAAAGTGATAAGAACATGATTTTTTTGATTTCTGGTGGTAAAATTTTTTCTATTTTTTTTATTCCAGTTATTTTCTATTTTTTTTAATATTTCTTTCCGAATACATATGACTTCATGCATTGAATAGCTGACCGAAATAGGATACCAAGGCGACCGATTCAGTTCGAATATTTTATCTCCATCCCCATTTTATGCGTCGATTCGCAAAAATTTATGCTGCAAAATGTGACGTGAATTTTCGGTTACAGAAACTTTATGTTTAGAAAGTAAGTCTCGGAGGGATTTGGAACCCTAAAAACGTCGGGGAAAGATTTAGTTTGGATTAGGATTTTTTTTTTTTACTTATGATTCTCTGACTTAAAAACTAGGTTTTTTTTTTTTTTCATTTTTTAGAATATGAGGATCTATTGAAGAATTAGGGAAAAAAATATTTCTATTTTTTTTTTTATTTATTTTGTAAGCGTTTTCTACGAAGGACTGTAATAGTTTTCATTATTATTAAAATATAGTGGGATTAATGGCGGAGTGCTAGCGCTTCGGTGCTCTATACCACAGGTTTCGGGCTCAAGTCCCCGCGGTGCCCTGGATGTTGTGGCAGTTCGGAATTCACGTTAAACCATAGTCCCGGTCGTCTTGTGCGCACCTTAGGCTAAAAAGACCGGGACCCACAGTTTAACGGAGATTTCGAACCACTCGCAAACATTCATGCCACAGTCAGGATTTGAACCTGAAGCCTTCGGTACCAATGGCCAGGTCTAATAGGATGGTAGAGCGTTGTGGGTATATTGTTACATGCGTCCGTAACATGTCTTGAAGCTACACGGTGTCCTGATCCCTGCGTATGGCTAAAGGAGTAACAGATGTGCAGCTCTTGTTTATGGCATAAAAATTAACTGTCTCTGCATTGTCAGCTGCATTAGAATAACAACAGATACAACAATGTTGAAAAATATGACTCATTTACTCATTTTTTATTTAATTTTTACATTTATTTCAATTTCTTCCGGTCGCAAAATATTATCTTTGAAAAATAAATGTCTTTTAAGTTATTTATTCATGATAGCATATAGGAAACGACATAACGTTATACAGATCCAAACTTTCAATCATCGCTGCTGGTAGTAATGTTTATTTATGATGATGAATGAAGTGGTATATGGGGATGTGAAGCAACAAGGACTATAAACTAATCACTATATATATGAACAGTTAGTTTTTCCTTATTTTTACAAAAGATCGTGTTAGAACGGGACCTACGGTTTAAAGTGGATTCCGAACGACTACAAACATCCATGGCACAGCCGGGACTCGAACCCGAAACCCGTGGTACCGAGCACCAGAGCGCTAGCAACTCGGCCCTTCAGTCCCCGATGTTTATTTACAAACGCAACTGATCAAAATATATTATTTACTATATGAAAGCACTTACATTTCACGATACTAAAGTCTCACATGTATTTCACACATGATTCAATGTCGCACAAGAAATAGTATCGCAGTAAAATTTCGGAAACTCCGTTGGGAATTTCCACATTTTTTGACACTTTTCTGGAGGTGAATCAGAGCGTTGAACTCTCCAGATATGACTCAAAAGTGCTAAGAACATGACTTTTTGATTTCTGGTAAAATTTTTTTCTATTTTTTTTTTTTATTCCGGTTTCTTTCTTTCTTTTTTTTTTTGTTTATATTTTATCTCTATCCCCATTTTATGCGTCGATTCGAAAAAATTTATGCTTCAAAATGTGACGTTAATTTTCGGTTACAGAAACTTTAGAAAGTAAGTCTCGGAGGGATTTGGAACCCCGAAAAAGTAAGGAAAGATTTAGTTTGGATTTGGGTTTTTTTCCCCCTGATGATACTATGACTTAAAAGAACTGATTTTTTTTCTATTTTTTGAAATATGAGGATTTATAAAAGTATTAGGTACTTTAACTGTAATGCTAGAAAAATCATTCAATTTTGTTTTTTAGAAGCGATTTCTACAAAGAACTCTAATAGTTTTGAGTGTTACTAAAATATAGTGGGCCTGACGACTTTGTAGCTAGTGCTCTGGCGCTCGGTGACCTCCATGTTCGAGTCCAGGATGTGCCATAGATGTTTGTAAGTCGACACATAAATCACCACTTTAAACTGTATGTTACTTTCTAATATGACTGTAGAGTGTTGGGCATAGAATGACGACCTACCTCATAAAAAGAAAACATTTTCTGTCTTGAAATCTGCCTGTAGACAGAAGTCATTGGCGTACCACGGGGCTGTTGAGCCGATGACGATAAAGTTTAAGATTTAAATGGAATAAAAGAAAATATGAGACAATATACTAGTGTACAAGATAAGATATCTGGAAAATATACTAGATTGTACGACAATATACTTAGACAATATAGTAGAGTTTAGGAAAATATTCGTAGAAAATAAATTAGGGTTTAAGACAATATAAAGCAATTTACCGTGGGTTACATCATTCAAGCTTAAATATTTAAGATAAAATAAGGTATTTAAAAGATTTCTTTACTTTTTCTGATTTTTTTTATAGATTTCTTTGTTGTTTTAGTTATTTTATACATTGAGTATATGACCTCATAAATATCGTCCTTGAAAAATAAAAGTATGTTGAAAACAAATGCAGCATCCATTCTTTGTATATCTTCTTTATTCAATTATTTTATTTTCTTCCGGTCACAAAAAAATCCCTGAAAAATCTATTTATGCCTTATAAGTCATTTATTCATGATAGCATCTAGGAAACATCATGACATTATACAGTTCCGACCATTTAATCCTCGCTGTTGGTAGTAATGTTTATTTACAAACGCAACTGGTCAGAATATGCTATCTACTATATGGAAGCACTTACCTTTTAAGATACTAAAGTCCCATATGAATTTCATACATGATTCAATGTTGCACAAGAAATGGTATCGCAATCCAAAATTTCCGGAAAATCCGTTGGGAATTTCAACATTTTCGACACTTTTCTGGAGGTGAATCAGAGCGTTGAACTCTCTAAACATGACTCAAAAGTGATAAGAACATGACTTTTTGATTTCTGGTAAAATTTTATATATATTTTTTATTCCAGTTATTTTCTATCTATTTTTTAAATATTTTTTTCGAATACAAATTACACCAGACATTGAATAGCTGACCGAGGGAGGATACCAAGGCGTCCAATTCAGTGCGAATATTTTATCCCCAGCCTCATTTTATGCGTCGATTCGCCAAAATTTATTCTGCAAAATGTGACGTGAATTTTTGGTTACGGAAACTTTATGTTTAGAAAGTAAGTCTCGGAGGGATTTGAAACCTTAAAGAAAGTCTATGAAATATTTAGTTTGGATTTGAATTTTTTTCCCTGATGATTCTCTGACTTAAAAAACCCAACTTTTTCTTCAATTTTTATTAAATATGAGGATTTATAGAAGTATTAGGGACTTTAACTGTAAAGCTGGATGGAATATCATTCAATTTTTTTTTTTCTTTCTGTACGCGATTTTTATCAAGAACTTTAATAGTTTTCATTACTATTAAAATAGAATTGTCCTGATGGCCGAGTGGTTAGTGCTCTGGCTCTCGGTACCACAGGTTTCGGGTTCGAATCCCGGCGTTACCATGGATGTTTGTTGCTGTTCGGAATCCACTTTAAACCGTAGGTCCTGGTCTAATATGTTTGGTTTGTCTCTCTACGGTCATCTTATGCATGCCTTAGGCTAAATAGACCGAGACCTACAGTTTACTGTGGATTCCGAACCACTAATAGAAATGCATGCCACCGCCAGGATTCGAATCTGAAGATTTCGGCGCCAAAGGTCTGGTGTAATAGATCGTAGAGCGTTGTGAGTGTAGTTTTACTCCCGTCCGTAACATATCTTCAAGCTACACTTGTCACCTGGGTAGGGCTAAATGTGTAACAACGGTGCAGCCTTTGCTTAGATCATAAAGATTAACTGTATCTGTATTGCCAGCTGCATTAGAACAAAATTAAAATATAGTGATTGTGACATATGAAAAATAGCTCTCATATAGTAACGATGTCTAATGAGTTTTCCGAGTTTTCGCCCATATTAAGTAGTTACTCCTAAAAGTCCTCTTGGAAGACGATGTTCTCACCTTATCATTTATCGGTAGAAGGTCAAAACACATATCTTTGGGATATGAAGCCTATTTATATATCATAGTTAACAAATAAAAACATGTTATTATCTTTTCATTAATTTTGACTTTTACAGTTTAGGATTTATAATTGAACAGGTAATTTTAGGAAGGTTCATCACTTACACAATTATTTGGGATACTACAGGGTGCCTAGTAAAAATATTTGTTGCATGCAGAGATGGTCTGTTTTCAAAATGTGTTTGAAATTATAAACGATGAAGTTCATCTTAACTCACGTACAAAACCCGGTCTTCATGTAATTTATGATTAAAAAACAATTATCACCGTAAAATCTTATTGGATTTACATAAGATAATTGATAGATTTACGTAAGATAATGATTTAATAAAGATAATTGGTAGATCAACAAATGCTCAGGTGTATTGCCCATTGTAGTGGGGGACTAAACACTCATTTTTCATTTTATAAGTGTTTGTAATTTCCTGGTTTATGCATTGATAATGTCCTATAATTTTTTAATACTGATAGGGAATTTTCCTTGGTAAGAAAAATTGATTTTTGGATTTCGGTTGAACATTGGGAAATAGCAATTCTGCATCAATGGGGAATAACATTTCTACATCAATTCAAAGCAACATTTCTTTTCACATAGCTCTTCCTTAACTTCAAATGGCCAGAACTTTCTTGTTTTAAGAAGACTGTATAAAATTATGTCTGTATAAAATCTGCCATCAAGTATTAAAATCTGAATCCACTCGATGTGTGATATTTCTGACTTAATTTTTTCTTGTATTATTTTGGATTTTGGCAGTCTTTTATACTCTTCATCCTATCATGATGGTGGATAATATTTTTAACCTTTCCAAAATCTCTGTCTCAGTCACTGTTGGAGTGAATTCTTTGAGGGAATTAAATTGAGATTTTCAAATATCTTCCTGTTACTTCGTTAGTGTCAGAATGTAATGTTTTTTTTTGTTCTGTTCCAGACAAACCAGAAGGGCTAGAGTCTTCAATTTCCTTTAGAAGGAATTTTCAGATATTCGTTCAAGAAACTGCAAACGTCATTAAGGGTTTTATGACTTTTCCCTTTCATTCAGACTTTACGGAATTTATATTATGACTGCAGAACTCATAGATGCTGAAATGGCGATATTAAAATATTTCCTACACTAGCAAACATAGGCATCTTTGCATTTCGATCTACTTCGTTGAGACATTTACTGGCATTTTGCTTCTGGAAGTCTATTCAACAAACGCGGCTCGTCACACATTTTCATTCAGGGTTGAGGATCTCTTATTTTGGTTCCGCAATTTGAACGAAAGCCTATTTGGGCTGATGAAAGCATATATTGCATTTTTGGGGGAAACTACTCAAAGAAAAAAATGTATTTCACTTTTATTCTACATTCATTCTGCTTCTATTACCTAAATAGTACAGAAAAGCACTACTACATCTTTCACGTCTTCATTAGTGGTTATGGATCATGAGGGCTTTGATTAGACTTTCTATCAAAGCATCTAATTTTCCAACTTTCAGTATCCTTAAACTATTTCTGTAAGTTGGACCAGACGCTGAAGATATGTCGAAGTCTCTAGTAATCTATACTGGAAACTTTCCGACTCCCTACGATCTTCACAAATTTAACCATTCAAACATTATTAGTTACTAACTTTAATTTTTGTTTTTGAATTTGATTGCTTGCTGAAAATCGCCACGATATTTGGTGAACAAAACTGGAAAACTGTCATGAATGCTTAAAAAATCAATTTCACTATATGCACCTCTAATATTTATGAAACTACTTATGCATTCCACTCTAGCGATTTTCATATTCTTTTCTAAGCATTAGTTTAAATTCCATTTGTTGAATAACTAATTTTCATTAATTCTTTTAATTTTGAGTACCAGCGTATTTCATTTAATTTTGTAGTAGGATATGTAAACTACTACAGTGCGCAAAAAGTAAGACCAATTATTTTTTTTCAACAACATTTTATTATTCTTAAAAATTTATTTCATCGCCTTCAAAGTAATCCCCTCCGGACACAATGCACTTATGCCAACTTTTTTCGAATTCTCAATGCATGCTAAAAAGTTCTGTCCCTTGTCCTAAAAGGGATGGTCTTCAAAGCGTGCGGCGATTCACGTTAAATCTCTTCAATCTACTCAAAACGGTATCTCTGAAATGGTCTTTTGAGTTTAGGGAAAAAACAGAAGTTTCACGGTGTGTATATGATAGTTATAGAAGGACATGGGTATCAGTTTTGGCAAAAAAGTCATGAAGAATCAATGCAGTGTAAGCTGGCGCATTCAGTGTTTTTGGTACCAATCGAGATTTGACGCGTTTGAGGCCCAAAATGGAACTGACCGATCTTTTGAAATTCCAACATCATCATCAAGTGTCTAATTGTAAATCGACGTTTGCAAGCATCAAATCTTTAATTTTTCTACGTGAGCTTCGTCGGTTGAGGTTGATGGTCGACCAGAGGGCTTTTCGACTTCAACGCTTTCTCTGCCTTCTTTGAACTGTTTATACCACTTCTAAACATTTCTTTCTCACCGAATGTCTTCTGCAACATTCTATACGTTTCCGCAAATAAAATTTAATGCAAGTTCTTTGCTGAATTAATTCAGACATTTCCAAAATTGCCGGAATCAGTTTCAGTGTCTCGCAAAACCAAGCGTAACTCAAACACGAATGAATATTTTGATGTCAAACTTCACGCAGATGTCTAGGATAGTGCCAGCAACAAATAATTGAAATTCCATAAGCCCTGGGAATTTTAAACTGAAAATTGTTCTTACTTTTGGGACACAGTCGTATAACGTAACTGATAATATGCTTTAAAGTTAATTCTTTCTAATTATAGATAAAGTTATTAACATGTAACAAACTAATTTAGATAACAATTGTTAACCATTTTTTAATATCTAGAATATTGTTGCTTATTTCTTAAAATTTGAAATTTTGTTGCACAACAGAACATTTACATTCCAAAGAACATTTCCCAATGTAAGCCGATTTGTATGTAAGCCTAGAGAGCTTTTATTCTTCCATAAATTTAAACCAACTTATAAGAAGAAATTAAAAGCCGATACGGACTTTGAGGGATTTATATTACATTGTTATTTTTCCTTTTTCATAAAGGTTGTATTCAAAGCACCCAAAAAATTTAAAGTATAATATATAGTAAACTCCCAGATTAATTTTCTTTTTCATTGATGATTTTAAGTATGATCTAATAATTAATGTTAGTCTATTACAATTTTTAATGAATGTTTTGATAATTTTTCACTTGTCAGACACAAATATCGCCAACAGATATTTCGTTTTGACGACGACAAGACGTATCGGAAATATAAATAATACCAAAAATGAAACTTATTTTCATATTACAAATAAATATTTTTTTAAATAAACTTAAGGATCATAATCTATAGAAATAAAAAAAGTTATGTATTAAGGGATGGCTTGCGATCTGTTAACGGAACAGCATCTACAATTTTTGCGAGATTAGCTGATCCGCATATAAGCCGATCCTACCAATTAAGCTTAAGAAAAAAATTTAAAAAATTCTCAGCTTATACACAGAAATATATGGTATTTATTATGTCAGATTATGTATAGAAATATATAGTAAATATTATATCATATTATACATAGAAATATACAGTATTTATTATTTTATTCATAGAAATATATATTTCGAGGCCTGATGGCCGAGTGGCTGGGGCTCTGGTGCTCGGTACCATAAGTCAAGGTGCTGCCATGGATGTTTATGGTTGTTCGGAATCCACTTTAAACCGTAGGTCCCGGTCTAATATGATCGTAGGGCGTTGTGAGGGCAGTGGTACTAGCGTCCGTAGCATATCTTCGAGCTACACGTAGCCCCTGGGTAGTGCTAAATGAGTAACCGCGGTCAGCCCTTGCTTATGGCATAAGGAGTAACTGTCTCTGTATTGCCAGCAAGATAAGAACCACCACCATATAGAAACATATGGTATTTTAATGTCCGAAAATATACACATATGGTATTTAAAATAAGTAAAATAGAATTTGTATTAAAGAATGTTTAAACATTATGTTAAAATTTAAATTTTATGAACACTTTATGTGCTTAATTAGCATCAGGTTTTAAACATGGTTTAGTTTTTACAACTCAAAAAAAGAACTACTAATTTAATATAGTAAAGTCTGAATTAATTTATTATTTTTCAGATTAAATGTTAGAAAAATTGCATCAATTTATTTAATTTTAATACTTTTTAAATCAATTAAATAACATTGCTTTAACTTCTATCGAGTTTAGATAACTTCAAGATAAACTCATTTCAAATTCACCTGCAACTAACCTCTATAACAGGAACGTTCTATTGATTATAGCCAGTACATCGTTTGCTTGAATCTACGTACTTTGAAAATTCCAAGGTCATTATTTTCTTTGCATATAATCCTGCGTTATAAACCCGAGAGAATTGCTAATTTAATGAAGTAAAGCTTGAATTAACTGTTTATCATTTATTAGATTAAATACCAGAAAAATTGCATCAATTTATTTCATTTTAACACATTTTATCAAATAAATAATATTGCATTACCTTCTATTGAGTTTAGATAATTTCAAGATAAACTCATTTCAAATTCACCTGTACATAACCTCTAAAACAGAAGCTTTCTATTGATTATAGCTGGTACATCGTTTGCTTGAATCTACGTTCTTTGAAAATTCCAAGGTCATTCTTTTCTTTGCGTGGGTGGATGACTGATTAATCTGTTAGCGCAGATCGATCTCTGCTTAAAAGTTTGTCACCAACTTTTTGATAAATCGTAAGTCGATATTAAAAAAAACGACTGTGCAGATCTGTGATTTTTATTATCGATAGGGTTAAAAAGCATTGATTTTTTTCAAAAAATCTAACACAATTTTCATGTTTTAACAGCAAAATATTCTCTCATCTAATTTATTATCTAATTGGGTTCACAGAAAACACAATGTCGAAATATAGAATTTTTTCGATAATTATTTTGCCTGAAAATTACAGTTCATTTACAGTAGAAACACCCTACATACCCTACATATAATTATATAATTATATAAATATATATATATAAAACACCCTACATATAATTAAACATTTATCACATCAAAGCAAATTATTAATATCAGAAAAACTTTTAATTAATATTACACAAATAAAATATAAATAAATAATAAGCTTCGATATTTTATATTATTAACTATTATATTTGCCCGACTCATGGCCCATTGGCAACGTGCACCTCTGGTGAGCATTAGGGCTAATTTTCAATCGGGCTGGCGGCATTGTTGTAGTGAAACGAAGAGACTCGTTGGCGTTTGTGATGTTCAGCATCCTACCTCGTTAGTAGGACTAACTAGCGGGAGTTTTCCGGGGTTTCTCCTATACGATACACAAATAGTGCGATACATCCCCCTAAACAGTCCTCCCGGAAGGCACTGCACTCCTTCTTCAGCAACACGGAGCCAAGTCAGACTTCTATCTACGGGAGCTGCATCACAACAGAAGCTGCTTCCATCTTCCTCTTTACATGAGTAGAATACTCATGGGATGTCTGTCCCGCACTGCAGGACACTGAGGATTAGACACAAATAGAATACTTTGATGGAATGTGACGTATTACAGAGTTTATATTGAATATGAAATAAATTTCCATTATTTGTTTGTCGTATGTTTTCGCAGTAACTTTAACTTTATGTTCTAGGAATCAAATACAGTAAATATAGTCTAAAATTGAACAAAACTGCTTTTTCAAAACTTTGGAGTGACATTTTAAGTCAGTATTATAAATTCTAAAAAAAATTACTGGGATGTGTACCTGTCAATATATCAACTGCATTCCAACCAAATCTTAAGTGTCTAAAGTGGTTAAATCTCAAAATATTGTTACTTTGAATAAATTTGTGAACCGTTTTATAAATATTATAAAATTTATATGTGTCTTTATAAGTAGCCATATAATGAAACTTAAACTTAATTTGGGCGTTTTCTAACTGGTGGCTAACTATTATTATCAGATTAAGACTGACAACTGTTTCATGTTAGATAACTACCATTAGACTTTGCTGTTTAGAATGTTGTATTTCTGGAATGAAAACAACTTAGTTTTTTTTTAATTTTGAAAGTGTCGAATTTTGCCCCTCTCCCTCCCCCCAACAAAAAAAAATTGCTAAAAATATTACTTTTCTTTTTAATTGTTGGAACAAAAATACAACTAAAGCTTATCGAATTCTTATGAAAGCTTACGTAAAATATGAAGCAGGTGAAAGAAACCAAAACTGGTTCAAGCAACTTAAAGACAGTAATTTTCATGCAGATAAACCAAAAGTTCCTTAAAAAAATTCATGAAGTGCTAAAACCTCCTGAAATTATTATTTGTGAACGTTATCATTGTTATTGATGGGTATAATCCAAAAAATAGCCTGAATACGAGGGATGACATAAACACTTTGATATCCTTTATCAACATGTCTCGGCCATATGTTGCCAGCAAGTCAAAATTTCAGTGGAAAGTCATAGTCTATTTACTATAATCTCTTTATTTTCATTTGTTTCAATAGATGATGTACGAGATGACTCAGCAGCAAGTTTACTATTTTAAACAATTAAAAGTTTGGTTTGATTTGTGTACAGTTTCAAAGAACGAGTCATTCATTCGACGAAAAATTTGTCTTATTGTCAGAAAGATGCGGAAAAAGTAGCACTTAGCGTTGGTAAATATTTTTATTGTCTTAAGAACCACATTTTTTTAATGAAATAAAGGATTTTTTTGAAAGTAAAAAAGCAATAATTAAGTTTAATACTTAATATTTTATGATTTTGTTTAATGTTGAGATTGATAATTATGTTAAATAATACAATTTTTTTTTTAATATTCAGAGTTCGTATTCCGAAAAGAAATCGAAGAGAAATTTTGAGGAATTTTTTTTTGTTTGCCATACCTTTATGAAATCATTAAAAATTAGTAATTAAAAAAAAAAACGAGATGTAAAATTGAAGTAATTGTTTAACGACATTTCAATTTTGATTAAGCAGTGAAATTCACATGTTTTGGCAGATCTTCTTATTCGTTGACTCTCAGAATGGAGAGTGACATTTTTTGCAAGGTTATATACACTGAAGTGACAAAAGTCATGGGATAGCAATATGCAAATTTTCAGATGGCAGTAGCATCGCGTAGAACAGGTATAAATGCGCAGTGCTTTCGCAGAGCTTTCATTTCTTTTCAAGTTATTCATGTGAAGAGGTTTTGACGTGATGATTAACAGACTTTGAACGCGGAATGTTAGTTGGAGCTAGACACATGGGTCATGCCATTTCGGAAATCGTTAGGGAATTCAACAATCCCAGATCCACTGCGTCAAGAGTGGGTCGAGAGTATGAAATTTCAGGCATAACATCCCACCATGGACAGCGCAGTGGTCGACTGCCTGCACTTAACGACCGAGACCGGCGACGTCTGCAAAGAGTCGTAAATTCTAACAGACAAGCAACACTGCGTCAAATAACAGCAGAAATCAATGTGGGACGTACAAGGGACTTGTCTGTTAGAACTGTGCGGAGAAATTTGGCTTTTTTGCTATTCCAGCAGACAACCGACTCGAGTGCCTTTTGACAGAAAGAATCGCTTGCAGACTCTCGTGGGCAAATGAGCTTTATCGGTAGGTGCCTAGATGAATGGAAAACCGTGGTCTGGTCCTTATATGAGTCACGATTTCAGTTGGTAATGAGCTGCGGGTAGGGTTCGAATGTGGCGCAGACCCCAGAAGCCATGGACCCAAACTGGGAAATGTTCAAGCTGGTGGTGGCTCCGTAATGGTGTGGGCTGTTTTTCCATGGCATGGACTTGGTCCTCTGGACTCCTGTCCTCTCATCGGACCAGGCCACTCACTGGACCGAACGTTGACTGGAAATGCTTATGTTCAGCTACTTGGAGATCACTTGCAGCCATTCATGGACTTCATGTACCCATCCCAATCAACACCAAGTTCTCATCCCAATCAACACCATCATTGTATTACACTACCGGGTCTCACATGTTGCAATACGTTGAAGCATTTCCCTTCTCTATCATCCCCTCATCAAATCTTTGTCACCTTCACCATCATCATCCTCTCATAAATAACCTGTCATTCATGAACTTTCTTCAACATCACTTCATAACTGGATTGTTAGTCATGAACTATCATTGTCATCATATACTATATCAGATTTTTCTCTTCCTTATTTTTATTATGTTTTTTTTTTTATTTTTTATTTTATCTTTTTATTTTATTATTGTTGTTTTTATTCCTTTTAGCTTAACATCTTGCATGTTGCAGATGTTGTAACACTCTGTTTTCAATTTTAATGAATGTCGCCATGCCATCCCATAACGGTCTACAAATCCTCATTACCTGATGTCATGCCATCTTACTCTACACCTGCTGCAGTGTCTACCAAATCAAAACTTCGTTTTTTCCACATCAATTCCCTTTCTTTGACAGCAATTAGAGATAGAGCCAACTGCTCCATCCGCCCCATCATACTACACATCTATTGATATGCGAGAAGTACTGCCAGTCCAACTCTTTGCCCGTACTTGCCTACATCAGTCTTAACGTACTTATTAGAAGTCACATGGGGCCAGTAATGGATCGGGGGATGGTGATCCAATACATAGGCCTGCTGGACGTATCGTGCCTTGATTATTTCTTATGGAGACATATTAAAACACAGCTGCATGTCATCTCCATAGTGACATCTGTGTACACTCAAATCAGCAATGTCAAGAATGATCGAAATAGGTCCAATTCTTCCCGAATATCCAGAATATCATTCGCCGGAGATATGAGGCTTTGACCACAGCTTTTGGATGAAAAAAAAAAGCATCGTTTTTTGCACAGTATGTAATTAAACTTTGTTACTAATTATTATTGATTACTAAACTGCATATTCACTTACGAGATGTTCTTCAATTCTGATATTTTCTGCATACAGTACTACTTTAGGAAAGCATTTCCGACACTGTAATACTAGGTGACACCTACACTGTAATCATGTGTAACCTACTTCTCTTACAAGTCTGTAAACGTGTTGTTGAGAAATCGTGTTTTTAGATTAAAATAATTTAAATTCATTCATAAGAAATGAATATTAAATTCCTTAGCATGACTAAATTGATCAAATATGCATATCTTTTACATAGTCTTAAATTTTGACTATGATTAACTGATCTTGAAAGAGATTAAGAATTTAGAGATAGTTCTACGAATTTAGTCACACACCTTATGAAAGGTTAATTAAATTTTATTAGTTAATATTATTTGATTTTTTTGTTAATATTGTGTTTAAGAAAATTATTAAAATGGCTATAATTGATTTGACAAAAAATTCTTTGTATGAATCATATTTATTATACAGACTGAAAATTTACAATTATAAATTTATAAAAATCTCATTATTATTATAAAAAATATATGTTCTCAACAATTACTATTTCAGAACGTCGACGCATGAGTTAGTGCGAACTTTAAATATATGTCCAAATAACACTTTAAGAATTGGTTACATTCAAAATTGACTTTTTAAAAAATATATTTAAATTTGCTTCTTTGTATTAGAGATAGATCTACAGGGGACTTAATGCTACTGTGAACTAGCGCTATTTATTTCTTTATTTCACCAATGTTAAAGTGAAGCGTATGTAAAATCAATGTTATTTTTTACAAATATTTTGTATTAATTATACAAAATTTTACAAATATTCCTTTTGCAAATTTAATATTAAAAAATGAAATATATACATTAAGACAGTTTGTAATTTTATTTAAGTGAGAAAGAGACTTTTTTGAAAGTAAATTAAGTTTTAAGAACAAACTTAAATTATAAAGCTCAGTTGTCTTCTACACTTAAAAATATTTGTCTCCAAAACAATTTAATTATCAGGAAAACTCTCATAGAACGACTCTTTTTAAACATTTTATACAATTAAATTTTATTTAACAATTCTTTGTGCTACTTTTGTATGCACTAATTTTCTATGTCACTGTGAGCTAACGCTATTAATTTCTTTATTTTCCAATGTTAAAGTGAAGCGTTAGTAAAATTAATTAAATTACCAAAAATTGGAAAAAAATAAAGAATATTGTCTCATAGTTGCATAATTTGATTAGAATTATACTTGTTAAGGAAACTACGACCAGCCAATAAACAAAGGCTTCCCATTAAAGCTGTTTTGATGGAATAAATTTCTGCTATATAATTTAATTTCACTTTTCTTGAAAAGCAGAAAATTGTTAAAAGAAAAAGAAATGCAATTAATTTTATATAAGGTGCAAAGGGAAGTTTTAATAAATCTAATATTGGGACTTAATTGTGTTATGCTTATGAAGTAATATATATGATAAACGCATTTATTAAATTATGTAAAAATATAAAATGAGTTGCTTTAAGATATAAATGATAAAATATTTGCTTTTTTACAGTGAAATACATACAGACTGTTAATAAGCATTAGCATATATTAAAGCTATCCTTAATTTTATTATACCTGAACAGATTTATGTGTTTATTTCATTATTAATTCTTTGATGTGTTGTAAAAGATTAAAAGTATTTTAGTTTGTTCATCTAATTAGTAAAAAATGCAACTAATTTTTTTAAAAGCATTGCTATATTATTTGCAAAACAATGTAAACATTGCAATTATTTCATTAATTATTTAATTCCTACTATTAATTCACACTCTCTCTTTCTATATATATCTTGTTCAAATTTTCAATCGTTCATGAAATACTTTTTATTCATCCACTCAAGTTCAAATACATTTTTTTTGAAATTGTAGTGGATGACACTGGATGTTAATACAGTTTTTTCAAACATTAAGTTAGTAATTAAATTTAATTAATTAATTTTATTTTTTTTAGATTTAAGTTGCGTATATCTACCAAAAGATGGCGCCATATAAACTTAAAAAAATGAATGAAAATTGTTTATAAAGGACTTTCTACAATATAGTGAAAAAAAAGTAGGAATAGACTTAGTTTTTTTTTTTTTTTTTTTTATATTACTTGTTTATATTTCCAGGTTCTCGAAATAAAAAGAAAACTACACAGAACAAATGTAAAACAATAGGACGTTTATGTTGCTTGATCTTTATATAAATTAAATGATCTTCCTGGTTTGCTGTAAGCAATCAATGAACCAATATGTAGTACAATAAAATAATATTGCAATGTTTAAAATAAAATAATATATAAAATAATATTGTAATGTTTAAAATAAAATAATATATAAAATAATATTGCAATGTTTAAAATAAAATAATATATAAAATAATATTGCAATGTTTACAAAAAAAAGTGGCCTCTTTTACGAATCGGAAGGACAAACCTGATTACTTTTAATATTTTACAACATATGAAGGAATTAAAAATGAAATAAACAAATAAATCCCTTGAGATATAATAAAAGTAAACCAATGATAAGCAACCTGTGATTAACATTAAAAATATTTGAACACTAATTGAAAGTTTAGTGTTGAACTATTATCGTTCGATATTATTGCTGGTTTTTTTTTTCTGTTGTTGTTGAAAAGACAAGAAAAATCTATGGATTTTAATTACCAAGCAATATAATAGAAAAAAAAATATTTTGATAATTGAAGAAATCTAACAAAATTTTACATTCGTTTACTTGCTTGCCAAGAGCCGTTGAATAGAGGATTCTCAAATAAAATCGAATCAAACAGAAATGTTTTGAGAAGCGTGTTTACTATTATGTAGTTCAAAATTTCAATTCAAATGAATTTTCTCATGTACTAGTATCGAAAAAAGCAATTTTGAGTAGAAGAATTACAGAGCAGATATGCGATCAACAAAGATTCTATCTTATATATACTGATAATTTTGATTCGTCTTCTGACATACATATCTTGTAACCTGAAGTATGTATTAAGTTCTCTTAAGTATTTTTTTAAATATCCTTAAATAAGAGGATTTTTTTACCAAATACGTTTCATTAAAAATAAATATATTTCAATTAACTCATATGCAATAATTACCTTTTATAAAAGCATGCCATTTTATTATTTTTGGTCAGTAAAAATGCTCTATGAGAAAGGGTATGAATAAGGATATGATATGAACTGCAAAGGATATATAAGGATATGAATTGTATAGGATATATAAGGATATGAACTGTAAAGGATATATAAGGATAAGAACTGTAAAGGATATATAATGATATGAACTGTGATGTAAATTATTACACATTTTGAAAAGCTTTTTAAAAATATAAGTTCCTTAAAACTGAATTTGATATAACATAAACTATTATAGAAAAAAATAATTTAAATTGTACAAATTAGCAACTTAAAAATTTAAAACATTTATTTCATTAGTAAAAATTTATCAATGGAAAATCATTCAATTTAAAAATTCAAGAAAATTCTACAGTTGCCTTTTAACTGTAATCGCTTATTTCATTGATATTGACTAATTTGACTGATAAACTCTGTAATTTTATTGATTCTGCTTAAGCAATTTTTCTCTCAATTATTAATTCTAAAGCAAAATTGTTATGCATTTCTTCATTTCAATTTCTTATAAATTTTGTTATGCATTCCTTTATTTCAATTTCCAAAAAAATGAAATAAAGAAATGCATAAAAAATTTATCACATTAATTGACGTAAAGCTAACAAATTCCATATCATAAAATGTAACACCGGGAAATATCCAACAATCTGTGTAATGAAAATTGGCGGAGTAGAGATAGATATAACATAGATAGAGTAGAAAAGAAAGCTAATATTGAGTAATTTTCTTTAATGGAGAAATTATGTTTCGATAGGGGTATCTGCTTTCTTAAACTTTCATCGTCCATAATAAACAATTTTTAACATCTACAGTGCTTGAATACTTTTTTATATTAGTGTGCATTTTATGGTAGTGTAATATATTTCTTGTCTTTAGTCTCTGAAATTTATGAAATTAAAAAATGTTCATCGAATTACTAAATAATAAACCGCATTTTTTCAATTCCTTCTATTAGCTCACACTCTCCCTATATATATCTTGTTCAAATTTTCAATCGTTCATAAAATACTTTTTATTCATCCCCTCAAGTTCAAATACAGTTTTTTTAACTTGTAGTGGATGGCTCTGGTTGTTAATGCAGTTTTTTTCAAATATTAATTCAGTATTTAAATTTAATTAATTAATTATAGTTTTTTTTTTAGATTTAAGTTTCATATATCTACCAATAGATGGCGCCAGGTAAATTAAAAAAAAAATGAATTAAAATTATTTATAAATGACTTTCTGCAATACAGTGAAAAAAAAGTAGGAATTGACTTAAAAATTGACTTTTTGTTTATGAAAACAATTCATTGTAACCAGTTTCCAGTCACCAAGAAGGAAATGCCTTATTACAATGATTTAAATAGAAGGGAGTAAAATAAAAATATTTAGATAATTTTTTGATAAAATATTAAATAAATTATTATAAAATATTTATTTTCCAATTTATAAAATATTATAAATTTCTTCAAGGCTTTTTTTTTTTCAATTTAAAGTATGATTTACTACATTTATAAGTGTAACAGAGTATTTGGCTGTAAAAATATAGTTTCCATTCTCTTTTAAACAAAATATTTTTTTAAATTCTGAGTTAATTGAATTTTTAAATAAAAAATAATTTAAGAATTCGTCTATAAAAATGATAAGTAATGAAGAACTTTTCGAAACTCCATGGAATTAATGTCCTCATTTCATTTTTGACATTTTCATTAAAACCTACGAAGCTTTCAGTAACGTTTCGATGTTTAAAAAGATGCTTGCAATTGATATGGATATTTTGGAAATATTATGTTTTTTGTATAATTGTAATATAACATATTTTCAATAATAAAAATATTTTGAAAAATTTCCATCAATTTGTGTTTTGTTTAAAAGAAATAGCTAAGCCATTTCTTGAAATACTTTTTGTAAAAGAACAATTTTAAATTAATAATTTATTTATCTCACATTTAATTTGTCTCATGTTAATGGTGTCAGAAATATACTATTAATCTTAAAGAAACTTTGAATATTTAATCTCAAATTAAAGCTAAATCATTTCAAATTCAAAGCAATTATTTTTTCAAATATAAAAAAAAAATAGTTTACTTTATCTTCTTAACAAACGATTCAACAAACAAGTAATCTTACAAAAGAGTGAATTAAATAATTTTTATTAAAAATGCATTTTTCAACATATCATTATAATTAAAAATATCTATATTATAAATGTTTAATGCATAGATACAGGAAAATATGTGTGTAAATTATGTATGTCTGTAATTATAAATGCATCTATAAAATATATTTTTATCATAATCAGATTGTATTTAGTGCTTAGTAATTAGCTAGCTTATAAATACGTAATCAAATATTTAAATTTCGTTGATTAACTATTTATAAGCTTCTATTTTAAATTAAAAGTATATTTAATTTAACAATCTCATGAATGTGTAATGCTATATAATAAAATAAAACTACATATTTTTCAAAAATATCTTGAAATAAGTTATATAAATAATTTTGCATTTTAAAACTATATTTAAAGATAATTTATTATGTTCGCATAAATATGCGTTAGTATTTAATTTATATCAACATAAATGTATCGCTTATTAATTTTATTAAACTAATTTAATTCAAATATTATTAAAACTAATAATTAATTATTAAATTAAGTATAAATTAGTTTAAATTAGTTCAAACTAATTGATTCCTAATTTTAACTAATTTTTGTCTAATTTGCTTAAATTAATATTGTAATTAATACTTTTAATGTATTATCTGTGCCATTTTGAATTAATCCAATAAAATATTAAACAATAAGCTTGCTTAGCTCTTGTTTTGACAGAGTAAATTTCCATGAAAACATAAATATAAAAGTGCAGAAAAGTAATCAGGAAATTTTGAAACATTTTTCAAAAGGTACTTTTAAAGTGTTGATAATATGCTGCAAAATATGCACACAATACATTCTTACAACAGATTTGAAAAATTTCACTGCTTTTAAACATCATCATATTTGTGTTAAATTCAACAGAAAAATTCTTTATAGTACATTGCATTTTCGAACTCTAATTATCAACAACAAATATTGATCCTCTCAAATTCTAGATTTGTTTACCTAGTTTGAGATCAAATTAAAGTTCTTTGAAAACTCTGGATTGAAACTATGTTTCTCTAAAATTCCAAAGCATTTTAAAGCAGTTAAATAACAATCCAGCATACGTGTTGACAAACACAAACTCTTTATAATTAAATACAGTTCTGCTCTTTTGTGTAAAAGTTGTGTCAAAGTAAACGAATCTTTTATACTACAGCATTCAATAAGTAAATATGTAAAGTATGTTCGCTGACAAAAAATTAAATAATACGACATTTAGAACAAAATGAAATTATTTTATATTTATGACTTTAGGGTTCATCATATATTATTCATTGTATTTACGAGCGATTTAAAACAATAATTAATAAATGAATCCATAATAACATCGTACTTAATATATAAATATGGAAATTTGGTCGTTGACAGTAAAATTAGAAAATAAAGAAAAAATTTAAAACTATTTGTATTTATGACATCATATATTGTTCATTACATTCATTAGGATTTTATAATCAGAAATGCAATTTTAATTTAGATAAATAAAGAAATTCATATAAAAATATTTCTAAGGCAAAATTCACAAATTTATGATTTATTAAATATAGCATAATATAGTATGACTTTGTTATGACATGGTTCATAACATTTGATATATAAATATAGAAAATGTGTTCGTTGACAATAAAATTAGTAAATAAAGAAAACACTTAGAACTACAAAACAAAAACTATTTTGTATTTATGACTTCATACTCTGTTCAATACATTCATCATGATTTTCTATCAATAAATGCAATTTTAATATAATGTATAATAAATGAATTTATTATGTATGCATATATTGATAAATAAAGAAATTCTTATACAAATATTTCTATAGTAAAATTCATAAATTTATCATATTATGATTTATTCAAAAGACAACATAATATAGTAACATTTTATTATGTCATCGTTCAAAACAGCACAGATATAGCCATATTTATGGTTATAATGTGGTATTCAAAAAAATGTGGTATCTTCAAAAAAATGTGGTATCTTCAAAAAAAAAACTTTAAATAGAAAAATCTTCTTTTAGTAAGCAGAAAAAAAATGTATTTTTACAACATATACGTATTTAGTTATAAACTGAACAGAAGGAATTATTACCCCCAGAATATCTGTGAAAATACATATAGATAATTTGTTTAAAAAAAAAGAAGACAAAAAAGTGGAATAATGATAGATATGTATATGAATTCTAAGAAAATTATTTTTTTTTAAGTAAATGTATATCTTTTTAATGCATTCAGATTAATTGCATGATGTTAATATTTTCATTAATTTGTGAATCTTAATTACTTTCAATGAAGATAAACAAAGAAATTCATATAAAAATATTTCCACAGTAAAATTTACAAATTTATCATAATATGATTTATTCAAAAGATGGTATAATATAGTATAACGTTGTTATGGATGACAGTGTTAAAAAAAACGTAGATATGGCCATAACCCAATTTTATGCCTATAACGCGGTATTCTACTCTTCAAAAAGCACTTTCATTAAAAAAAAAAAAAAAGGTTTTAGTAGAATGTTAAAAACGCATGGGTATGCCATTTTAACAACGTATACGTATTTAACAATAAAATGAACTGAATGAATTATTACGCTAGAACATCTGTGAAAATACATATAGCTACTGTGTATAAGAATAAGAAAATAGAAGACTTGTCTGTTATAACGATAAATATGCTTTACGTTTTATTCCAATGGGCGATTTCGAGTGCCTTTTTCAGAACGACATCGTTGCACGACCTCGTGGGACGATTTTGATTAATGTGCCTATCTTATAATTAGTTACAGTTGCAGCGTATGAAATCGTATATAAATAAGAACTATAATATATGAATGGTTCTGTTTTTTAAGCCAAAAAATTATTTTTGCGACTGGAGTAAATGCACTAAATCTTATTTGCATGCATTCAGATAACTTCATTAATCAAATAATATTTTCTAACAAAAGTACTGTACTGGTTTAAAGCATCCTGAATGCAAAAGTTTCCAAAGTATTTTATTTTCAGCATTTATGGGAGATCAGGGTAACTACTCTGCCCAAAAGAAATCAATTACAATTATGGACGTTTATAGTATTGTATCTATTTCATTCCAGTATTGTATCATTTTTTATTGCAGTATTGTACACTTTTCAGTATTGTATTATTCATTATTATCCCAGAATATCTGTGAAAATACATATAGATAATTTGTATAAAAATAAGGCAAAAAAGTGAAATGACTTAGCTGACTTAGAGTTTTTCCCCCTATGGGCTGTATATTTTTTAATTATATTATCACTTGATGGTTTTAATTAATTTGTGTGTCTTAATTACTTTCAATGAAGATAAATAAAGAAATTCAATAGATACAAGTAGCTACAATCAAATAGATACAAGCGCTAAATATTATATATCAAGAAACATTGTTTATAGATAAACATTGTTTCAATAGATAAATAATTAAGTCCAAAGTTTTTATTTTAAAAACAATTTTTAGTTTTTTCCCCCAAATAGACTAGTTATATGTAGCTGACATCTTAATTTCTATGAAACAAAGATATAATAATCTTTCTTTGCCATCTCCTCTGAGAATTTCATCCAACGACGATTTGTAAATCAATTTGCCGGTACTGACCCTGGCTCTTTCTTTCCAAATAAAGTGTTGATCTTGGATTTTCCTCCGTCAAAAAAGAGGGATTTTGACCTAATACCCTCTGACTTCTCTAATGAAGCTTCCGTTTAGGCAGACAATGGCCTTTCGTGTCTTAATCAATGGCCGCTGAGCGTTTCTATTGTTGAATAGTTTATTATGTATACAAGAACATGGCTTATAAAACAGTATTTCTTGTAGAAAGGTAGAGTTGATGTTGTTGTTAACCTCTTTTTAGTTGTCTCAGATTTACGATTTAGACATTATTTAATATTTGCACAATTTTGTTCATTCAGTTTCTTTCAAAAAAAAAATTGTATCCAATAAGTAATCATAAAAAGGTATAATATGTATGGATAAAAATGTATGGTATGTATGGATACTACTACTACTACATCATACTACATCACTGTGCCTAGAGTTGAGTTGTCACTTTACAGTTGGTATGTATGGATGAAAATGCATGGTATGTATGAATAAATATGTATGGTATGTATGGATAAAAATGTATGGTATGTATGGATAAAAATGTATGGTATGTATGGATAAAAATGCATAGGTATGGAAAAATTGTATGGTAGGTATGGATACTACTACTACTACACCACACTTTGCCTAGCTGATTGCCCCCTTACAGTTGGTTTGTATAGATAAAAATGTATAGTATGTATTAATAAAAATGTATGGTAGGTATTTGTTAAAAATTGATAAAAATGTATGGTATATATGGGTAAACACTTTATATTTGTGACCAAAATTATTTATTTTCTTCGTGTCATTAAAATAGTTAAGATCTTAATTATTTAATAGATAGATAAAAATACTATATTAAAGAATACTATAAAATAAAATTTTAAGAAGTAAAAAGAGCCCCCTCCAAACAAAATTCTTTAGTTTTAAAAACTGGTAAATATATATAGTAAACACCTAACCATGGTTGGTCATTAATCATTTTATAATAAATTTGAAATTGAAGAATAAAGCAATGGATTCGAAAATTTTACACAAATTTGGTGTTATCAGTTTTAACAAAAACTGTGAAAATAATAATTTGTGTATTTTCCACATTGCAATCTGAGAAGAAATTGAAATCATAATTGATTTCAAACAAAATTAAATTTCTTACCTCCAGTATTAAAATTCTAATTAGAATTATAATGACCTTCAGAATTAAAATTTTCACTCGAATTATAATGACGTTCAGTATTAAAATTCTCACTAGAATTATAATGACCTTCCGTATTAAAATTCTCACTAGAATTATAATATGTTACTTAGTCTCTAGAGGTTTAGCAGGATAATTTCATCAACACAGTTACTCATTTCGTACAGAAGAAGATAAATAATTTATAGAAGAGATAAAATTGTTGCACATTTGCTGTATAAATTGAAAAAGAAATATACAGTCTGAATAAAAGTACCCCAAAAAGTTGTGTGCTTAAATATCTGGCTGACACAAGCAATTATGGATGGACATAAAAGGTAAACCATCCTAAGAGTTAAAACTTGCATAGCAAACACTTTATAATATAGTGTTAAATTAATTTTGGACAGCTATCTGGAATTCATCATATTCTACTATTACTGAATCTGATTTTGTTACTTTTGCTTCATAAATTTGGAATAGATAAAAATGATTATAATTACATGGAATTGAAATTCATATTCAAAGAATATGGGAATTGGTTTTATCCAACACATGAAAACAAGAATTGTAGGGAATTTTCATTATTAAAAACAGTTCAATATGAAAACAAGCGGATATTATTTGAACAATTCTTCAAGAAAATAAAAAAATATTTCTCGTTTAGGCAAAGATATAAAATAATAAACAGTAAAATATTTGGTTATATTTTATGACATTATCATCATCATTGGCGCAACAGCTCCATGGTGGGCTAAGGAGGTGGATGGGTTCCATTCTGCCAACTGGTAGATTTCGATGTAGAGAGGAATTCTTTCGATGTTTTCTTTTTACGGGGTAGGATGGTACTAATATCTACAAATACCCTACGCCCAACGTTCTACAGTCATATTAGACCAGGACATAAGGTTTAAAATGGATCCCGAACCACTGCGCAGGGACTCCAAGAAGAATCCTGTGGCATCAAACGTCAGAACACTAGTCACTCGGCCATCAGGCCCCATATTTTATGACAACAATTTTGTTTTAAAATCAGACAAAATTTTAGTTTAAAAAAATAACTAAATGACGAAAATCAAATGTATATTAAAAAAAAAAAAAATATATTTAAATCCAAATATTCAATCAAAGTCCTAGTTAACCAGTTAACAATAAGAAGAAATTCTTAATAAAATAATGTTTTTAATTTATGGGGTAATTTAGTTTAATAAACATATGTAAATTAAAAACTATTTAAATCAATTATGAGTAATAATTACTATTAGTACAATTATGAGTTAAGGAAGAAGAAAAAATCATTTCTTTACATAAATAAGTAAACAAATGTCTTACAAAATATCACTCGCAGTTCATTTCATTTGATGGAAATTCAACAAAAAAAAAAAAAACCAATAAAATATCATTTATTGGAGTGGTTTCCAATTCATTTCCACTCTTTTACAACTTTCTAACACAAATACACTGTAAAAAAATCAGCTATAGCTTTATATTAAAAAAAATGTGTCGTAAAAACTAACCAAACAAACATTTCTCATTTAAAGGACTGAAAGGGAATTTCGAAAGGGAGATCACCAGGGATCAAAAGAGGGGAATATGATTCCTGAAGGGAAAAAGGGATTTTTTTTCTTTTAAAGGAAGAATGAATGATTCAGAATGGTGGCCGTTTCAGGAAACCTTAGAAAAGACTGGATAAGGAAATGTCAAGCGATAGAGGAAGAAAATGATTGCCGTTTCTCACAGAAGATTAAATAGATGTCATTTGAACCAGATAATAGACATGAAATAAATAGAAATCGTAAAAACAAAAATTTGTGTAATCTTCAAATTTAAAAAGTTTTAGATAGAATGTCATTATTATTTATTAGGTAGAATGTCATCATTATTTATTAGATAGAATGCCATAATTATTTATTAGAAAGAATGCCATCTTTGTCTTCATTTAATGAATGTTTTTCAAATTTAAAATTAATGTTTCCTTTTTTTAAAACCACAAAAATTTTAAATAATCTTTCAAATGTCAATAAGCTTTTTTTAAATTATGTTTATATATTACTAACAGATATGGCCTTGCATTACCCCAATACATATATAATATTTAGTAAATTTTATTAGAATAATATAGGTAAAAAAATGTAGCTTACCGTTTAAGAAATAGTATTCTGAATAAATGATTATGTATATTAATAAAGAAATCTACACGTGAACACAAAAACCGTAGGAGGACAAATAAAAAGTATTGAATTAGAAACAAGTCCTTCTTGCAATCCAGAAGCTACTACCAGGATTGGCTACATCCATATTGTGTAACAAACCCATCACAGCACACTACATTTATGTCAGACTACAATTGTATCCTTAATAAAATTGCATCAGAATAAATACTTTAATAATTTTTATTCCTAAATGATTTATTAAAATATAATATAAATATATTATATTTCAATAAGAAATTTAAGAATAGAAATACTTTCTTAAAAATAACATACATGTACATATATATATTGTTAAAAAACGGGGGGATATTATAATTTTTAATATAAAATGCAGATGAAAAAAATGTTTTGGTGGCTGATCTATGATGCATAGGGCAAAAGATATGAGAAAAACAATAAGCAACGAACAAGGAATAATTAAATTTTATTGACGATAATTGTTACTAAACAAAAAAATGAACAATTCATGCATATTATATAAACAAAAATGTGATTTCTCGCATACGAATGAGTTTCAATAAAAAAGTATGGTTTCCCTGCTCGAAAGCAATGTCGTACAAATACGAGGCATGGAATCAATGAGGTAATGAATGAGGGACTGTGGTATTCTCTCTCATTCCTGTAGAAGACAGCTTTCCAACTGCTGAATTATTTCGGAGAGTGATAAGGGTATAGCAAATATTCTGCTTATAATGTCCCACACATGTTCTGCTGGATTAATATCTGGGGAATATGTTGACCAATCCAATCCCAGGCCTGGTGTTTATCCATGAGAAAGAATTCCTCCGCGATTGCTAAAGAACAACAATAGGTCTGAGGATTTCATCTCTGTATCGCTGAACAGTTATTGCATCATTCCTAATAATGTGCAGGTCAGTGTGGCCATTGATAGAGCCCAGACCATCACTCCGCTTCAGACAAATCAGACATGTTCATGAATAAATGCAAGAATATTTCTTGTACAAGGTTCTCTCTGATGAAAATGCTCCTATTGTTAGGTTGTACACTAAAGCAGTCCGTGAAGGGCATGTTGCCCCACTCTTCTCGTTCCCTCTAATATGCGCTGTTTATGTTCCCCCTAATATGCGCTGCTGGTATCACAGTAGTCTTGCATCGACGAAACACAAACCATAGGTTTGCGAACATATAAACGCACATGGTGAGGCTGTTTTGAATAACCTGAGTTGAAATTCTGATATTAGCAGCCCTCCGAAGTTACTGCTGTTTCTGTTACTTGTCGTTCTTTAACCGAATTATGAAAGCCACAAGTGGCTTTCATAATTCGGTTTCTTTTGGCCCTTAGTATTAAATATAGATATTTATTTTGTGTTTTTCCACGTGTACAACCATGTCGCGATGTTCACTGAATATTTCCAGTTTCCAAAAATCGATTCCATAGTCGGGAAATGACACTTTGAGGAATTCCTGACTCTTCCATTTCAGCGGATTTTACATTTAACCTGCTCTAAACCATTGATGGTCCTCCAGATTACCGATTCAGCTGATACATTATTGTCGTTGTTACAAAACATTGACCGTGTGCCAATTGTTTTTAATCTCCTTTTCTTTGATTTTCTTTCCTGCTATAAAAAGATTAGTTTTTGACGTATAGCATAGTTTTCAAAATTTGTATATTTCCAACTTTGTAAGCGGCATAATTATATTCTGTAAGCTTTTGAAATTTATTTTTGCTAAAAAAGTTACCGAAGGCTTTTTTATTTTTTACCGAACTCACAATATTCCATAATTGTTTTGAGTAGTATTTTGTATACATACAATAATGTTTTAATTGAAATAGCAGTAACGATTTTAGAATTTATATATTTTAATTACATGATTTATATAGAAATTTTTTGCAAAAATTAGTCAAGGATAGTTCAGAATGTACTTGTGAAAACTGTGTATGGCATATGCTGAATTCAATAAGATGGTGTGGCGCACTAAAAAAATGTTTATCGTTTTTTTCATTAACATAATTTGTTCAATATAGCAAGATATAGTAAATAAATAGGTTTCAATAAAAGATTGAATAAATAAATTGATGATTACAAACACTAATTGATTCTGAATGAGTAAAACTATTGTATTACATTAATTTAATCATAATTAATAAAAATGTGAATTATCTTTGATGAGATTAATTTAAATATTAAAAATTTCAATTATAAGAATAGTAACGAAAAATGTTTAGTTACATGTTTCTATTTGTTGGTTTTAATATTTATACCTCTTCACAAATAAAGGTAGATGAATAGAAACTTGTTCCTCTTAAAAAAATATTTAATTACAACCAGAGACCCTTTCGCACCAATCTTTTAATGAAACACACGTATATATATATACATATATTTATATAATAATATGCATTCTCAAGTGATTCCAAAAAAATATATTCCAGAAAAAGCATGTTATTAAAGGAACATAAAGCATTAGAGCGAAAAAAAATAAATGAATAAACAAAACTCCTGGTTTAGGGCAAAAAAAAAAAAAAAAAATAATAATAATAAATAAAAAATAATGCATCCGGGAAACCAGCATCTAGACTAGTAAAATATTGAGAAAAAACTATCTCTAGTTAATAAATTAGAAAACAACGCACGAAAAATTTTTTCTTATATTTAAATGATTACTTTTTATTAAACTAGAAGGAGGATCATGTTTTCTGACATATGTCTTTTTAAAATAGACTGTATTAATATGGTGGGCATTAAGAAAACATCAAGATTAAAAGTCTGTGTTTTCCTGCACTAGGAAGGATTTATATTTCAATAATATTTTATGCACAACGCGTGACCTAGTGATAACGTGCTCAGCTGAAGTGTAGGGGGTATAATTTCGAATACGCTAGTAGTATCTTTTGAAAAATCTGAATATCTTTCAAAGATATTTTTTGGCAAATGCCTTTTTAAAGTAGAATGTACAATTAATGTAGTGGACATTAAGAAAATCAGAAAAATAAGGAGAAAGTCTGTGTATCACGGCAATAGGAATTATTTAGATTTCAATATATATTTTTTCCTAACTCATGGAGTACTGTTAATATTCTCGGCTAAAGTGTATTGAGAATGCCTCGGTTTCGAGTACACTTGTTTGTTAAAATCTGAAATTCTTTCAAAAGATATTTATTGCCATATATCTTTTTTAAAGTAGAATGTACAATTAATCTGGAGGGCATGAGGAAAAGCTGCTGGATTAGAAGTCTGTGTATCCCTGCACTAGGAATTATTTATACTTTAATAAGGATTTATTCCTAATTCATGGACTAATATTAATTTGCTCAGCTGAAGTGAAGACAGATGGCTCAGTTTCGAATACGTTGGTGATGTCTGTTAAAAAAATCTGAAATTCTTTCAAAAGATATTTTCTGCCATATGGCATTTTTAAAATAAAATGAATGCAATTAATGTGGAGGACTTAAGAAAAAACAACAAAATAAGGAGAAAGTCTGTGCATCATTGTACTAGGAATTATTCCTATTTCAATAATAATTTATGTCCAACTCGTGACCTATTGATAAAATATCATCATTAAATAAAAAAATTATCATTATAAAGGAGGAATCAGAGTTTCGATTTCACTAGTGATATCTGTTGAAAAAATCTGAAATTCTTTCAAAAGATATTTTCTGCCATATGGCATTGTAAAATAGAATGTGCAATTAATGTGGAGGACTTAAGAAAAAACAACAAAATAAGGAGAAAGTCTGTGCAATTTTGTACTAGAAATTATTCATATTTTAATAATGATTTATGCCCAATTCGAGGTATGGTGATAACGTGCTTAACTAAAGTACAGGGGAGGAGCTCAGTTTCAAATAACTATTGGCATATGTTGCAGTCGATGTATTACGAAAGAAATAACAATTATTATTACATATTCATGTGTAATAAAAAGGCCGGTAGTTACTACTTATTTCTAATGTACTAAAATACAATTTTAGTTAAGAAACATTCAGGTATATAAAGACAGAAAATTATTTTATTTATTTATTCTTTTTATGGTTCTTAACTAATTGGTTCGTCTCAAGTGAAGTTTACACGTAACTTTTCGGAGAATAAGTAATGACTTTTACTTTTTGTATTCAATTACTTTTCGCAATTCTTAATGGAATGAAGTAATAATTTGAGACAATTTCATTAAGTTGCTTTTACGTTTAATGCGTTTTCTGCCGATTGGGAATAGAAATTGGGGAACATTTATCGAAGAAAATTGTGCCACGAACTTTGTTCTGCTTTTTCGTTTACTTATTTCGTCTTCTCTAGTCTAGGAGACATTTTTTTTCGAAATGATTTCACAGTCAGTTAGATACAAGTTAGAATTTAAATAATAAAACTTTATGGGTCGGTTGAAAAATTCACTTAAAAAATCACCTATTCAAACTAATAACAATTGTATAGAAATAAAATAAATTTGAATAGTTTTCCAAAGTATGCAAATCATTATGGTAAAATAATTAAGTGATGTTGAAAGATTGTTTGAAAATGCGACTAACAAGTTATTAAAATCTTTAAAAAATTATGATTAAGATTAAGATATTCAGAATAAATTTATGATTATTGATTTAAAAATTTATAATTTAAAATTTATAATTAATTGTTGAAAGTCGTGTCTTCTAAAGAAGAGGAGGCATTTTTTTTTCGAAATGTTTCACAGTCACTTAGATTAAGTTAGAATTTAAATAATAACATTTTACTGGCTGTTTGAAAAATTCACTTAAAAAATCGCCTTAACCAGTTTAATAAAAATTATATAGAAATAAAATCATATATTTGTATAATTTATCGTAGTATACAAATCATTAAAATAAAATAATTAACATGATATTGAAAGTTTGTTATGACGATGCGATTAACAAGTTATTAAAGTCTTAAATAGTTTATGATTATGCTATCATGCTATTAATAATGTATCATCATAACGTTTTTTTATGTATTAAAACTTACTCTTTATTTCTTAGTTTAATTATGGAGTTAATTTTATATATAAATGAAATATTTTTTTCTATTCAAATTTCCATAAATTATACTAAGAAAAATGTACTTAAGACAAATTTTAAAATATTAAGAAATATTTTCATCGAAAGCTAAATATATTGCTCAAAACAATTAGGGAATATTATAATTTTGGATATAAACTGCAGATGAGGAAATATATGATACTGGAGACTGATATATGCTGAATAGCTATTGTAAGATATGAGAAAAGAAGAAAGAGCAGCAAACAAGGAATAATTAAATTTTATTGACAATATTAATGGTAAACAAAAATGCACAATTTTTACACATTATACAATCAAATAAGAAATGTGATTTCTCAGATACAAATGATTTTAGTAAGGAATATGGTTCCAATGACCAAATTCAATGTCGCATACCTACGAGGTTTGGAATCAATGAGGGACTGGGGTATTGTTTACCACTCCTGTAGAAGAGAGTTTGTCTACCGCTGAATTGTTTTTGGGGGTGATAAGCAATTAGCCACCATTTCCCTGTATGTGTTTCAAATATGTTTATTTGAACTCATGTCTATTGAATATGCTGACTAATCCATTCCAATGATTCCTTCATCGAATGGGAAATATTTCACTAGCTGAGCATGATCTGGCCTCTCATTATGTTATCATCTATTAGAATGAATTAATTTCTGATTACTGTAGCGTAAAGAACCATTTTATGTCTGAGGTTCCCATCCTTATATTGCTAAGCAGTTAGTGCCCTATTCCTGATAATATGTATGTTGGTGCGGCAATTGATAGAAATACTGGCCCAGGCCATCACTCCGCCTCTGCCAAATTGGATATTTTCTTGCACACATTTAGGATTATTTCGTGTTCTAGGTTCTCTCCAGATGAAATTTTCCGAGTGTGAGATTGTACACTGGAGCAGAACTCTTTCGTGAAGTGCAGGCTGCTCCTTTCCTGTCTTTCCGTCTGAGATGCTCATGTGCTAACCTAGGCCACGGGGGTCCTGTAAGTGCTGTTCCTAGTGAGGTTTCTACTGGCCGTGAATATTAAATAGCGATCCTTATTGTGTGTTGTTCCACGCGCACGCCCTTCTTCCTATCTAGCACGGTTTTCTTCCAGATCAAAAGAATTGAACATTTCCAATTTGCAAAAATTGATTCCATGATCTGGAAATAACTGTTTAAGAAACTCCGAACCCTTCCGATATATCGGATTGCATTTGACCGGCCTGGTATTCCGATGGTCCTCCAGGCTACAGATTCAGCTAAGTCACCTTGCTGAGACATCGTAGTTGATATCACAAAACATTAAACGTGTGTCAGTTGTTCTTAATCTCTTTCTTCAAATGGAATGCTGCAGATTGCTTTTTAATCCTTAAATGAAACGCTTAGTTTTCAATGTCACAGACACAATTTTCATATTCCCAAGTTTGTAAACCTTATAATTTTTATTTTTAACCTCTTCTATCTCATTTTTGTTAAAAAAATTTTTATCGATTATGTGGTTATTTCAAACCGAACTGACAACTTCCTCAAATTATTTTAAGCAGTGTAATATGTAAAAATATCTCTATAATAATATTGCATTAATGCAAAAAATTCCAGAAAATTTTTACAGTGTTTTATAATCATTCCTAAATATACTTAATAATTCCTAAAATTTTCTAATACTTTTTATAGTAAGTGTTTATTCTTTGTTAAGAGCTTTTGCTATTTCTCAATTCTAATAATTTCTTAATTTTTTTTTAAAAATATATATTATTTATAAATAAGGACAATGTTTTTAATTACTTTTTACATGTATGTATTTTAAATAGTATTTTCTAAACTATTGATATATTAGTTTGTAAACAATTGTTTTACTAAATAAAGGCCGTCTGTTAAGTAATTTTTCAAATTTTTTCATAGAAGGTGATTTTTTTATTTATATAATAATATCATTTATTTTTGCTCAAAATAAAGAAGGATAAATTATATTTTGTCTAATGGTTGCATTTAAGAAATCATAATTTACCTACATGAATTGTTAGGAACATATTTATGTTCCTAAACAATTAAATCGAACTATTTGATTATATATATTTGTATCTACATATGTATTATGTAAACTCCTAATATCTCTCATAATTACAATCATGTTTAATATTTAAATTCATGAAACATTTTTAACTATAATGAATTGGCTATTGCAATATTTCATGTATATTACTAAGGATTATAAAGTTTCGAATCTTTTAAAAACTTTTTAAATTGTTCAGAAATGAATTTAAAGATTGACAAAAGTCTACGTAAGCCAAAAATGTGACACAAACAAATTTTTTTCTGTTTCTTATCAAAAGGTTTTCAAAATTTCAAACTTTTTCCTTTTTGTTCGATGTAGAAAATATGCCATGCATTGAAAATCAGGAACGATGAATACATCTAGTGGATCGATTTGGTTGTTATGTATTTTTTATGTGTGCCTTTGGAACTAGTTTGTAAGACTTTTTGATATATAAAGTAAACTCATGTTATTTGTTAGCAGAATCTTATCAAGAAAAATAAGTTTTAGAAGCATTTAACAAAGGGAAAAAGTCGTCTAAATTCTGACTTCTAATAACATCGTTATTTTTTTCAACACTGAATGATTTATTTCAAAACATTATAAGATATACTGAATATATTCAAATTAATTCTTATAAATTCCCATGGACAAGTATTTTAAATGATGTCTGTTTATACATAACCTTTTAAAATAGAATAGGGTCTCAAGGGGTTTGCGTGGTCAAGCGGGTTTTAGACGACAGAAGTAATTTCTCTTGATAATTAAAAAAAAAAAAAGAAGCATTCCTCAATATGTCAACTGGCAATAAAACTTAAATATAATGTTACAAATTATAGTTATGTGGATTGGTGTATTGTTAATTAATAACATTATTAATTTTTCTACAAATATTTTGATTTAAATCACTAGTTTGGTCTATTAGTGTTCCGCAAGTGTTCTTTAAACAAATATATTATAGATTTCATGTTCATGGACATATTAATACATACTTAAAATTTTTAATGATTTTCCGCCTTTTTAGAGGATTCAGGACGAGAGACAACAACGTTCTTGCAAGTGTTCTTGCTTGTGATAACGTTTTATCTTTATGTATTGTTTACGAATGGATATTAATTCAACCCCAATGGTTTGTATACCCCACTGAAATGCGTAATTGCAACAGCAACATTCCTTTTGTTAACATAAATGAAAGGACCATTTTCATTTAAAAAGACATCCAAGAAAGTATAATCCTTCTCTTATTAGAAGAAATATTAGCTTACTGAAGCATTGCCTTTACAGTAGAGTGTGATGTTCTTAGGCACTTTAAGCTTTAAACTCCTATAACAATAACTCAAATCTATAAAATACTTGATAAACTGCCTTCCCACTATACACATTAAATACTAAGAATTCCACAAAAAAAGTTTTAATAATATTCTAAAAATCCGTAATAACCCATATTGCATATAAATCTTCAGAGACTTATAGGTTACAAAAGGAAACACATACACATGGAATAATTTCAATTAGTATAACGACCAAGCCCTAAGGCATACGATGTCAATGATCAGGGTTGCGACAGCAACCCCAATCCAGAAATCTAGAGGTACCCGGTTATGACGCTGTGCACCTGAACTGACCGAGAACCTTGGTACTTAGCTCTTCCGAGGACCATTCCTGAAGCCAAATTTATTGGCAAAATAATCATACAAAAACAAACACAGCGAACTAGATTAATAGGTACACAGAGTAATAAAAAAAGTAAAAGTAAAAGCTACATACAATGTCAAGTCCAAGAGTTTTTAGTCCTCTGAGTCATGATTTGGTCGAAGGGAACATTGCAACTTGCATTGCATAATTTCCCTCAGACCCAATTTAGAGGTTCGATTATACACATGACCAAACAAACCCAAATTTCATGATTTTAAATATATATATATAAATTATTTATTAATATCTGCAATTTAAATAGGTTAGAAATAATCATACAATTCATATTATATCAGCTCAGGGAATTAATAATAAGAATTAATGAAATATAATATATATATACACAGCATACCGTAATAACAATTGATAAAAAAAGCATATGAGTCCTAACATATCAGAAGTAATCCAGGTGCTAGGATCAACAGCACAAATCCATTCCCTGTGCATATTCCGCAACTACGCAAAGTGGGGCTTTTAAATACAGTTCATTTAAGAAATTTTGTCACTTAACAGGGGGCTGCAATGTTCGTAAGCTGACGGATAGAGGGCGCTACTAGTATTAAATCCATATATGACTTTTAGTTAGCCCTAACCTTCCTGGTGCAAAGTCCGAATAATGTTTATGAAGCCAAGCCTAGGCTTCAAAAGTATTTATTTTTTTTTTTGTCAAAAAAGCAATGCTTTATTAACACACGAAATTTCCTTTTTATCCATTTTTCAAACTAACAAAATTTGCTTCACTAAAAATGCTATAACTTACATACTAATAGTGCAACAGCTGTAAAATTTATACATGTGTCTTTTGAAGGTTAGGGCTAACTAGATATCATATGGATTTAATACTAGTAGCGCCATCTATGTGTCAGCCTATGAACCTTTTAGCCCACCTATTGCATATGCTGTTGCTCGTCTAGTAATCGGGCGCAAGGGAGGCCATTCAGCAAGAAGATAGATATGTAGCTCCTTTATGTCCTTTGTGTATTATGCGTTTTTTCTGTAAATTTCCTGCTATCTGGCAGTTTCGGAGACAAACATATCCTGTGAGTAGCGGTCCACAGTTCCCTCATGGCAGTAAAATTTAATATCTCTCAGTAGCTAAAGGAAGAACAGTAGTAAAGCCAATTTCTGTCTTACCCTTTTGGGTTTGTAGTGTTTTTCTATTCTTTCAACCAATTCCTTCTCAATGCCACTCTTTTTTTCGATGATTCAACAAGTTAGTTTTAATACCTTTTCAGATCAATCGATCCCTCACTCAATATTTGCTGGATGTTTCTCATAATGTCCACGCCTGAGCATCTCCATTGGTGGGGGTTATGGCCAACACTTGATTCAGGTCGAAGAGACGACAAGTCCTTTTTGTACAATTTTTCCAAAACACGTGTTTATTAACATATCCCCAGCCAAAAGTATCTGTTTCCGTTCTGAAGAGACACCCCATAAATAAATACTCCATCATACATTATTAAGTCTTAGCTGTATTGATAAACTCTCGCACTTGACCATCTGGCACTTTGAAGTTTCGCATGTCCCCACTAATTAAAACACTGCACAGATATATCTCTTTCAGTCGTAGTTCTTGCAAAATATCTGCTTTCTCCGGAAAGTGGTCAGCCCTTTGAATTGATAGGATTCGCATCCGGTAAAGTCTAGTGACCATCAAATACACCCATCTAACTGCCACACATAAAATATAACACCACAACACAAGAATAATATAATAATTATATGCAATTTTAATACAATGTAATTTTAACACAAAAAATATTTATAAATGCATATTAAAACATCCATCGACACGACCAGAAATAATTAACGTAATATTTTTTTTTATTTATTGAATATTGAAACAAAGAGAAATTACTCCAAAAAATATTAAAATAATTATTCCAAAGAGAAAAAATTCCAAATTCCAAAAAAACTTTTATCGTAAACTTTTCGCTTAAAATACTTTAATAAATAGAAATACTCAATTAAACTTTATTTCGAAAAATAATTACTGTCTTCAAAATTTGAAATCTTTGATAATTGTGTTGATGAACAAATTATATTTCTGGAAGGAATATGAACAAAAAATATCAAATAAATATAATACAATATTTTATAAACGGAAAAAAAAATATTTTAAATCATCTTTCGAAGCAAATTATTTTTGTAAAAAGAACCTTAAGGTCAACTTTAAGATAATAACAAAATGTTTTAGCATAATAATTCCACCTTATAATGATATTAATGAAATTATTCTATTCCTACATTACCTAAATTAGAGCATCTTGTACCTAACAGTTTTGATTTTAGGTATTTTTAAATTTTATATATATTTTTATTATATTATTCTTAAACTACTCTAATTTAAATTTTCTCAAAAAAAAAAAAAAAAAAAAAAAAAAAAAAAAAAAAATTCAAAAGTTATTCTATGTCATTTTATGTTGAATGAAATTTAGATAGCGATATAAACCTTCAGAAATAAAAATAATATAATATATTATAAACAGAAAAAAATAGTTTAAATCATCTTTCAAAGCGAAGTTTTTGTCAAAACATATTAAGATAAAAACAAAATTTTTTAACATAATAATACCAACCTGTATTATCATTGACAGAAATATTAATAAAATATATTAATAACATATATTTCCTAACAAATAGCATTTCATACCCAAAATTTTTTTATTTTATGTACTTTACATATATTTGTAACAGATTATTTTTTAAATATTTTTATATTTTAATTTAAATTTTCTCAAAAAAAGTCGTGTTACGTTAAATGAAATTTGGATCGAGATGCTCTTTGAAACAATTTTTTTGAAAGCAATACAGGAAATGCCTCCCCAATTTTCTTCTCACACATTATTGAGTAACGGAATTTCATCTGACAGAGTACACTTTTACATTGGAAAACCAATCTCAGTATGAAATTCCGAGTTCTAGTTTTGTTTCCTACGGTTTTTTTCCTCCTTTCTGCAATCTCTCTTTTCCCACAATAGAGTAAACATGGCCCTGACAGCTCGTAAGGTGAGAAATTGAGAAATGTCGAAGGGTATTAATCCTTTTTTTTCTGAAATCTCAGGATTTGCGATATTAAAACTGTACCTTTGACATTTATATGCTTCTTGGGAGATTTTCTTTTTTGTTTAAAAAAAGGAAGGTGAAAGTTATTACATGTGACATTTCATCTCATGTTTTTAAATAATGATAATTTTTAATGGAACGAGTCCATACAAAAATAATTTAAAATTTGTTTTGATGCTAAAAAAAAAACATTTCCACGATAACTTTTCAAGGAAACATTTATTACTTTAAATACTAGGACAAGGAGTTTGAATTCTGAATTCATTTCAATTGCAATTGTTTTATTAGTTTATAAAACGCAGAAAAAAGAATGTAATATAAAATTTTCATGTTCTGTTATTTATTTTAGGTCTGATTATTGTGTAGGATTAATTTGTTTTGGATATAAGGTCAATTTTCAGAAATGCTTTTAAAATTATTTTTATTTAATTCAAAACTAATCGATAAATAATAATAATTACTATGTATATAATAATAATAAAAAATACTAAATTTATAAATACAATTTTGGACACTTGGAAACTTTCCAGTAATATTTTCTGAAACAAATTGGCTTTTTTTTAAAAATAAAAGCTTGTTTCTGATTATAATACAAACCAAACATTACATCTTGTGAGTTAGATTAATTCTATATCTACTGAGATTCAAATATTATACTTATCCCAACTGAGAACTAAATATTATACCTATATCTATTGAGAATGAAATATAAATAAAAAAAATAGGAATAAAAATAGAAATAAAATTTTTATCTACACTAATTAAAAATATCTAATGAGAAATTTCACTGCATAGAGGTTTGTTTGGCGTCAGTTATTTGGTTGGTGATATATAAAATATATATAACAAAAATATAAAATAAAAATAATATATTATAAAAAGAAAAAAATATATTTTAAATCATTTTCCGAAACAAAGTTATTTATCAAAAGCACTTTACTTTATGATAATAACAAAATGTTTTAACATAATAATTCCAACTTATATTATCATTAACAGAAAAATTAATAAAATTCTTCTAATCATACATTTCCTAAAAATAATATTTCTGATTTTATGTATTTTTCTAATTTATTTCTATTTCTATTATATTATTTTTAAACTATGAATATATTTTAATTTAAATTTTCTCAAAAAAAAAAAAAAAAAAAAAAAAAAAAAAAAAAATCGAAACTTATTTTATGATATTTTAAGTTAAGTGAAATTTTGATCGAAATGTTCTTTGAAACAATTTCTTTGAAAGCAATACAGAAAATGCCTCCTCAATTTTCTCCTCACACATTATTGAGTAATGAAACTTCATCTGACAGAGTACACTTTTACATTGGAAAACCAATCTCAGTATGAAATCCCGAGTTCTAGTTTTGTTTCCTACGGTTTTTTTCCCCTTGCTGCAATCTCTCTTCTCGCACAATAGAGTAAACACGGCTCTGACAGCCCCTAAGGTGAGAAATTGAGAAATGTCGAAGGGTATTAATCCTTTTTTTTCTGAAATCTAAAGATTTGCGATATTAAAACTGTACCTTTGACAATTATATGCTTCTTGGAAGATTTTCTTCCTTGTTTTAAAAAAGTGAGTTGAAAGTTATTACATATGATGTTTCTGTTCATGTTTTTAAATATAATTTTGAAATGGAACGAGTCCGTACGAAAAGAATTTAAAATTAAAATTTGTTTTAAATACAGCTCATAAAGATATTTGGAGGATTACTTTCTAAAGAATATTTATTCTTTAAATACTAGAGCCAATATTTTGTATTCTGTATGCATTTTTATTGCATTTGTTTTATGATCGTAAAAAACATATTGGAAAAAAAGAGAGTGTGCTAAAACCTTTAATGGTTTTCTTTTAATTTTAGTTCTGATTTTAGTTTAGTTTTAGTTTAGTTTAGTTCTTTTTAATTTTAGTTAAATTTAGTAGGATTTTTTTTTATATGAGGGCGACATTAAAAAATGTTTTTAAAATAATTTTAATTTAATAAAAAAATTAATGGAAGAAATAATAATAAAAACTATGTAGAAATAATAATAATAAATAATAAATTTATAAATGCGGTTTTTGACTCTTTGAACTTTCAAGTAATATTTTCTGAAAAAATTTGGCTTTTTTAAATAAAAGATTGCTACTGATTATAATATAAACGAAACATTACATCTAGTGAGTTTTATTACTTCTATATCTACTGAGATTCAAAAATTATACTTATATCAACTGAGAATCAAATATTATATCTATTTTAATATAAACCAAACTGATCATAATATAAACCAAGCATTATATCTAGTGAGTTATATTAGCTCTATATCTAATGTGATTCAAATATTATAGCTGTATCAACTGAGAACTAAATATTATACCTATATCCATTAAGAATCAAATATTATATTTATATTTATGAAATTCTCTATTAAGAAATGTGACTGGAGAAAGGTTTGTTTGGTGTTAGTTATCTGGTTGGTGATATATAAAATAAATATAAAAGTATATATAATAAAATATTTAAAATATAAAAATGTTAAAAAAATTTAAAAAAATAATATAACAGATTATAAACTTAAAAACAATATTTTAAATCATCTTTTGAAGCAAAGTTTTTTGTCAACAGAATTTTAAGATATACATTAAAATAATAACAAAATATTTTAACATAATAATTCAAAATTATATAATCACTAACAGAAAAATTAATAAATTCTTCTAATGTTAAGTTTCCTAAAAAATATCCATTCATATGTGAAACATTTTTTAAAACTTTTTTTATACTTTATATTTTAATATATTATATTTTAAATATAACTATATATTTTATTTTAAATTTTCTCAAAAAAATTCGAGACTTATTCTACGTTATTTTATTTGAACGAAATTTAGATTGAAACACACTTTGAAACAATTTTTTTGAAAGCAATACAGGAAATGCCTCCTCAATTTTCTCCTCACACATTATTGAGTAACGGAATTTCATCTGACAGAGTACACTTTCACATTGGAAAACCCATCTCAGTATGAAATCCCGAGTTCTAGTTTTGTTTCCTACGGTTTTTTTCCTCCTTGCTGCAATCTCTCTTCTCGCACAATAGAGTAAACACGGCCCTGACAGCTCGTAAGGTGAGAAATTGAGAAATGTCGAAGGGTATTAATCCTTTTTTTTTCTGAAATCTCAGGATTTGCGATATTAAAACTGTACCTTTGACATTTATATGCGATTTCTTTCTTTTTTTAAAAAAATAAGGTGAAAGTTATTACATGTGACATTTCTTCTCATGTTTTTTGATAATGATAATTTTGTAATGTAACGAAAGTAATTTAAAAATTAATATTTGTATTAAATAAAAGATATCTGCACGGTTACTTTTTAAAGAATATTTATTGCTTTAAATATTAGGACAAGTAGTTGCATTACTTTAATATTTATTAAGTTTTAAATATTATTCCTATATCTACTGAGAAGCAAATATTATGCCTATATCTATTGAGTATCAAGTATTACGTCTATATCTATACATTTCAATTGCATTTTTTACGATCTTAAAAATACACTGTAAAAAAAAGGAATGTGATAAAAAAAAATGTATTATCTGTTTTTTTTTTTTTTTTTTTTTTTTTTGGTTCTGCTGCTTGTGTTGTACTAATTTCTTTTTGAATATGAGGGCGACTTTCAAAAATGTTTTTAAAATTATTTTTATTTAATTCAAAAAAATCGATTTCAAATTCTTTATAAATCTCGTTTTTGACTCTTAAATATGTACTTTTGGATCTGCGAATCTTTGAAATAGTATTTTCTGAAAGAATTTTGCATTTTTAAAATAAAGTTTTTTTCTTATTGTAATATAAACCAAATATTATAACACATGGGCTGAAAAGTTCATAGGATGACACATAGATGGTGCTACTAGTATTAAATTCATATGATTTTTAGTTAGCTCTAACCTTCAAAAGACACGTGTATAAATTTGACAGCTGTTACACTATTAGTATGTGAGTTATAGCATTTTTAGTGAAGTTATAGCATTTTAAGTGTTCTTCACGTGCAGTCCACTCAGCTGACTGTCGATTGGACTCCGATGTGAAATGATGGGGCCATTTTGTCATCCATTGTCACATATCGAAGCAAAAATTCGGGTTTATTACGATTGAACAGCTCCAAACACTGCTAGAATCATCAATTCGTTGTTGTTTTTGGTCGATTGTGAGCTCGCGCGGCACCCACTTTGAACAGAGCTTTCGCATATCCAAATATTCATTCACGATATGTCCAACACGTTCCTTTGATATCTTTAGAATCTCAGCTATCTCCAGCTCATATATTTAGAATCTCAGCTAACAGCCTCTTTGGGGCGTCCACTGCGTGCATCGTCCTCGGTGCTCATTTCGCCACGTTTAAATTTAGCAAACCACTTCTCTACGGTTTAGTTTCCTGGTGCAAAGTCCGAATGATGTTTATCATGCCAAGCCTTGGTTTCAGTAGTATTTTTTTTCGCCAAAAAGCAATGCTCTATTTACACACGAAATTCCTTTTTGTCCATTTTTTCAAACTAACAAAAGTTGCTTTACTAAAAATGATATAACTCACATATTAATAGTGCAGCAGGTTTCAAATTTATACACTTGTCTTTTGAAGGATAAGGATAACTAAAAATCATATTTATTTAATACTAGTGGCGCCAACTATGTGTTAGCCTATGAACCTTTCAGCCCACCTGTTATTTAGTGAGTTATGTTACTTCTATATGTAATGAGATTCAAATATTATGCCCATATCAACTAAGAACCAAATACCATACCTTAATCTATTGAGAATCAAATATAAAGAATAAATTGTCAATATCTAATACGAAATTACAGTGGAGAAAAGTTTACTTATTGTCAATGATCTGGCTGGATATCTGATGATTTTTATTCATTTGCTATATCTATATCTTTGTTACTTTTATATCTATTGTGATTCAAATATTATACGTATATCTATCTATATCTGTATCTATTAAAATAAAATGTAGATAACTCTTAAGAAACTTCACTGAAGAAAAACTTGTTTGTTGTCAGTAATTTGACTTGTAATCCGGCAATATAAATTTCTTTTGCGTTAAGTAATTTTTCATTTTCAACAGAATGCATTAAAACTGATTTTGTAATCATGGAGATATATTTTAAATATTTATTAAATGCAATTAATATTAATAAAAATTTAAAAATATTAAATACAATCTTTTTCTCTTCAATTTTTCCTTTATACAATTCCTTCTATTAGCTCACACTCTCCCTATAGATATTTTGTTCAAATTTTCAATCGTTAATAACATACTATTTATTCATCCCCTCAAGTTCAAATATAATTTTTTTTTAACTAGTAGGGGATGACACTGGATGTTAATACAGTTTTTTCAAATAATAATTCAGTAATTAAATTTAATTAATTTCAGTTTTTTTTAGATTTAAGTTGAATATATCTACCAATAGATGGCGCCAGATAAACTTAAAAAAAATGAATGAAAACTATTTATGAAGGACTTTCTGCAATATAGTGAAAAAAAAGTAGGAATCGCCTTTATTTATTATTTTTTTTTTCATATTACTTGTTTATTTCAATAACTGAGTAAATAAAATAATTTAATCATGCTTTATAATTATTAAAAAAATGCAAATGTAAATTTTTATTATTGAGAAACTGAAGTCAAACGTTGAGACTCCACCAGATCATGTACAAAATAAACAGTTGTAAAAGATCTTCAGTTGTTTGATTGATAGGTCTATAAAGGATTTTCAGCATCTTCTTCGATTTTCTATATTTGTATGGCTTCCTCTATGTTTTGTAATGCTTTTTAAGCTTTAATTTACTTTCGTTTTGTATTTACAAATTTATTTTTACTCCTGAGGGAGTTTTTATGTGTTATTTAAGCCTGTAAATATCATATTGCAACGGTTGCGTTGCTGTAAATACTCAATGTTTATTAAGGAGTAAAAGCTAACCAACATTTAATGGGATCCAAAAACAAGTAATATAAAAAAAATAAAGTCAATTCCTACTTTTTTACTTTATAAATAATTTTTATTCATTTTTTTAAGTTCATTAAATTAACATCCAGTTTATCCACTACAAGTTTAAACTTGAGTAGAACTAAAGTATTTTATTAACGATTGAAAATTTGAACGTGATATATATAGGGAGAGTGTGAGCTAATAAAAGGAATTGAAAAAAAATAAACAATATAACTAAATAAACAAAGAAATTAAAATATTGTTGTTTTTATCGTACGTCAATGTATGTTGTTGTTGTCATGGTAGGAGGGAAGATGGTTATAGCTTCTGTTGTGATGGAGCAGCTGTAGGTAGAAGTCTGACTTCTGCTTCGTGTCGCTGAAGAAGGAGGGCAGTTCCTTTCTGGTGGGCTTTTTAGGGTTAACTACCATGCATTTGCGTATCGTATTGGCGAAAATCCGGTAAACTCCCACCAGGTATTCCGACTAATGAGATAAGGTGTTAAACATCACAAATGCCATCGAGGCTCCCTGTTTTTTGAAGCAGTGTTTACAGCACTGCCTTATTTAAACCGTTATCGAATTGAATCTCTGTCCTAATGCTCACCAGCGGCACACGTTGCCATGAGTCAAGCAATTATTTTAATCAAAAGAAACAAATATAAGTAAAAAATATTGCTGAGGAATATTAATATTTTGTTTCATGGGTTACTTTATATAAATAAATAGTTAATTTAACGATTCTCATATCTATTTAAATTATGAATCCCAAATCTGATAATATACTTTTACATTGTTATATTGTTAATTTCAAAAATACGTTGTTCAACAGAAACAAGGTTTCAATGGAATTTTGTTATCTATTAAAAATAAATGTTTCTATTTTTTCTCGTGTTCTTATGGTAAACTTTTTTATCTTTTAAAACAGATTAGCCCTAAGTAATTTTAATTAGTTAATGTGCTCATTTAATTAGCTAAATGGAACATATCTAATTTAAAAAAAATAATCTTCATTGAGATTCCAGAATCATTCCTTGGCTTTAAAACTGACAAGCACTTTAGTTTATCTGCATAATAAAGCATCAGAGCTAATTAGATTTTTTAATGACGAGACTATTTATTAAGTAAATAATTACTTATTTGAATGCAGTTTTTTAAGAGTTTAAAAGAATAAAATATTTACTGTAGTTTGACTATTTAATTTTAGAAAGTTTTGATTTGAATTCATATAAATTAGTTGTAGTTAGCTATCATGCTACAAAAGTTCACTTTATATTAAACAAAAAGTGAACTTTATATATAACTTATAGTGACAAACATTTTCATTGATAGACAGTATTTCTTTCCGATGAAACATTTTATTAGTTACGAAATGTGGGCAATCTTAAATTATTTATCCACGGAATAAATACCGTTCCATGAGTATAAAATCTATTATTGCTTATAAATTGTTCTGCAATAAAAATACTTATTTTAGAAGTTTTACAATCTTAGTATTAGTAATTTATATTTAAATTCTATTCATAATTATGAAATATTTTTTCTCATTGCCCTTTTCAATATTTAGTATTTTAATCATGTTTCTTCCTAAGTACTAGCAGTGGTATGGATGCTTGTTAGTGGTTCAGAATCCACCTTAAACTGTAGATGCTGTTCTAATAAGCCCAAAGTGTGAAAATATGACCATAGAGTGACAAACAAAACAAAACCTACACTGGAAGTACGTAGAGGAAGTACAGGGCAACCTGCACGCCAGCTGAGAAACGTTTTGTTAACAGTCTTTGACCCCAAGAAGAAATATATTTAACGCAGGCCTGCGTATGAGTTGGCCTACAGACTCTCACCCGGAAAATAAGTTTATTTCGCGCACGGAGTTTCGGTTTTCGTTTTAGAATTAGAATCCTTCCACGAATCTATAATTATCTCTTTAAATGTGTTGAATATTGTATATCACTAATTGTATGTGTGTGGTGTTCTGCGTTTGTAAATAAATCTGTGAGTTCTCCACCCTTTAGTTTACAGTCTCTCACCCCTAGAGGAAGTACATTTAAAGCAGGCAGCATATATATTAAAGCAGTTGATCGACGGATTCTCACTCGGAGAGGAAGTATATTTCGTGCATCCCGCGCGTACCTCAGTATCGGGATTTCGGTTTTAAAGTGGAATCCTTCCACTAATCTATAATTATATTTCTTTAAATGCGTTGAATATTGTATGTGTGGGATGTCTGTGTGTGTGTAAATAAAGCTCTGAGTCCTCCAAAGTGTGCCTGAGTTATTTCAACCCAACCAAACCCAGTTACAATCTGGTCACCCAACCTGCAAAATACAATATCAATTAACAAAAATTCCTTAACGTTTCCTAATTAATATGAACCGCTGGTGAGAATTAGGTGAGTCGGCATTGTTGTAGACACCGCTTCAAAAAAGGGGAGATTCGATGGCATATGTAATGTTCAACATCTTGATCATTAGTCAGACTACCTGGTGGGAGTTTTTCCGGATTTTCTCCCATACGATAATCAAAAAAGAGGTAGTTCCTCCGAAATGTCTTCCGGAAGGCACTGCTCTCCTCCTTCAGCTAATCAGTCAACCAAGTCAGTCATCGACCTACGGATGCTCAACTTTAACAGAAGCTGCTCCTTTACCTTCATCTATGAGTGGGATGTCCGTCTAGTGCTATAGTACATTGTAGATGAGCCACAACATATTTTATTCAATTTATTTATTTTATTTAATATCCACTTATATTTCCAATTTATTTAAAATATTCTTTAAAATTTTTTTATTAATATATTTCGATTTCATTCAAAGAAAACCTTTTTTAATCATCCAGAAATAATGTTTCGTTAAGCTGCAATACTTCCTACCTAAAATTATAATTTGTTTTATTTGTCCAGGATAAATTGTTTTTTCTTCCTTATCCATTACTTCTTCGTTTGATGAATGGACCCTGGAGATCATTCCGCTCCCGCTTGACCAAAAGTCTATAATCCCGAGGGATGTTGAGTGGACATTTAGACCTTCAGTATCTGAGTAATGAGAAAATCAGTAAAAGGCGGCAACATCCTTAATCTCTTGGTGATTTTGTCTCAGTGCGGCAGTTTTTTCAGAATCTCAAGTTCTGGAATGAAAAAAATTGTCTTTGTCTGGGAAGATTTGGATTTCGTAATTGGATGTCTCCCAATTATAAATGTGGATTACATCTGAGAACCTTAAGTCAACGAATCTAAATCATTAAAATAAGTTTGGTAACAAGGTATCACTATACATTAGTGATACCTTATAATTAAAAAAATTAAATAAAAAAACGTTATGAAATAGGAAATACTTTTAATTATGATAATCGATCAATCAATTGATTCATTTCAGCTTCTTTTTTATTTAGCCTTTTTTAATTATATTTTAATTTACGTGTATTCAGTAGATTTTGCGTCATCTAAACTTCTGTGTGGGTTTTAATAAGTATTCACTTCTTCTATATTTTTCATTAGACTATCAATTAATGTCTTTGAGTTGGAAGACATGATAGGTCCTACTCATTGCTCAGTGGCAAACAGCAGCACTGGTGAGCATCAGGGTGCAGGTTCAATCCTTGTTCAGGTTTTGTTGTAGACTCTGTTTCAAGGAACGAGTAGACTCGATGGCGTTTGTGATGTTTAGCATCTTTCCTTATTAGTCAGAATACCTAGTGGGAGTTTTCCAGGTTTTCTCTTGTACGATACCCAAATGTATGCAGTTCCCCTAAATTTCTTCTTGGACGGCACTGCCTTCCTTCTTCATCGACACGGTGACAAGACAGACTTCTACCTACGGGAGCTCCACTAAGATTGAAACTGCTCGTTTAACTCCATCTATGAGTAGACTACTCTTGGGATATCCGTCCCGCACTGTAGTCCACTGTCGATGAGTCACAACATATTTTATTCTATTATTTATTTTATTTAAGATTTATTTAGAATCCAAATTTATTCTAAATATGTTTTAAATTTTTTTCATTTTATTAAAATAATTAAATTTCATTCAAAGAAAACATTTTTCAATCATCCAGAAATAAAGTTTTGTTAAGCTAAAAACACTTTCTATCTAATATTGTAATTTGTTTCATTTTGTCCGGAAGAAATGTTTTTCTTCTTTGTCCTTTATTTCTCCGTTTGATGAATGGACCCTGGAGATCATTCCGTTCTCGCTTGACCAGAAGTCAATAATCCCGAGGGATGTTGAGTGGACATTTAGACCTTCAGTGTCTGTAATGAGAAAATCACTAAAAGACGGCAATATCCTTAAAGCTCTCGGTGATTAATATTTTTCATTGTGACCCTTTTTTTAGAAGCTCAACTTCTGGAATGAGAAAAATTTTCATTATCTGAGAAAATTTGCTTTTCATAATTGGATATGTCTCGCAATTATAAATGTGGATTACTTCTGAGAACTTGTGTAAGTCGACGAACCTAAATGATTCAAGTAAGGTCGGACACCATGCATTAGTGATAACATGTTATTAAAAAAAATTAATTAAAAAAGATTACACAATATGAAATATTTTTGATTTTGATAATCAATTAATTAATCTTACGTTTTTTTCATTGAGGTTTTTTTTAATTAATGGTGATTTTTTTTAATTTGCGTCTATTCAGTAGACTTTATATGACCTAAACTTCAGTGTGGATTTCAATAAATAGTTACTGCTTCTATATTTTTCATTAGACCTACAAGTAATTTTACTGAGTAATTAGACATGATAGGCACAACTCGTCGCTCAGAGTAAACGCGCTCCGCTGGTGAGCATTAAGTTGGAGGTTCAATCCGCAGGCGGCTTTGTAGTAGACACTGTTTAAAAAAACGAGGAGACTCGATGGCTTTTAAATGTTCAGCATTTTGCCTCGTTAATCGGACTTCTTGTTGGGATTGGTGGAGATTTTCAGGTAAAGGATTTCGGTTCTTTCCCATACGATACGAAACTCTTCCATACGATTTCCTTCCATACCTGACTTAAATGCAGGATAGTTCCCCTAAAAGTCCCTCCGGAAAGCATTGCCATCCTTCTTCAGCGACACGGAGCCAATTCAAACTTCCACCTACGGGTTCTCCATCCCAACAGAAGCTGCTCCTTTACATCCATCTATGAGTAGACAACTAATCGGATATCCGTTTCGCGCTAGGGTACATTGTAGATGACCCTGTAGTCATTATTCACTACATAATTTATTAAATTATTTATTTTTTTTTAACGTTTATTTAGAATTCCAATTTACTTCGAATAGGTTTTCAAACTTTTTTCTCCAATAAGAAATTTAAATTTCATTCAAAGAAAACATTTTTTAATCAACCAGAAATAATGTTTCGTTAAGCTGTTTGACTTTCTACCTAATATTATAATTTGTTTCAGTTTGTCCAGAAGACATGTTTTTCTTCTATGTCCATTACTTCTCCGTTTGATGAATGGACCCTGGAGATCATTCCGCTCCCGCTTGACCAAAAGTCAATAATCCCGAGGGATGTCGAGTGGACATTTAGACCTTCAGTATCTGTAATGAGAAAATCAGTAAAAGACGGCAATATCCTTAAAGCTCTCGGAGATTTTTTTTTTCATTGTGACCTTTTTTTAGAAGCTCAAGTTCTGGAATGAGAAAAATGTTCATTGTCTTGTAGGATTTGGTTTTCGCAATTGGATGTCTCCCAATTATAAATATAGATTACATCTGAGAACTTGTATTAGTCGACGAATCTAAATCATTAAAATAAGATCGGTATCCAAGGTATCACTACGCATTAGTGATACCTTGTTATTAAAAAAATTTAAGTTATAAAAGATTATAAAATATGAAATACTTTCAATTATGATAATCAAGTAAATAATTTTGCCTTCCTTTTTATTCGGGTTTTTTAGTTATTACTTTTTTTTAATTTATAAAAATTCAGTGGATTTTATGTAATCTACACTTCAGTGTCGATTTCAATAAACATTTGCTTCTTCTATGTTTTTCATTAGAACAATTAATCTTATTGAGTAGGACGATATGATAGGTCCGACTCGTCGCCAAATGGCAACTCACGCTGCTGGTGAGCATTAGAGTGGAAGTTCAATCCTCAGGCGGCTTTGATGTAGACACTGTTTCAAAAAACGAGGAGCCTAGTTGACGTTTATGATTTGAATAGTTAGTCGAACTACTACTACTATACCACACCACATCATTGTGCATAGAGCAGTTGTCTATATGCAGTTTCGGAACGATGTACAGGAGTCGGATTGAAACGTAAGCTCTTACAATCATATGAGACCAGGAACTACGGATTAAAGTGGATTCCGAACTACTACAAACACACAAGGCACCGCCTTGACTGGAACCCGAAAACTGTGGCACAGAGCGCCAGAGCGCTAGACACTCGGCCAATCAGGCCCCCGTTTCCCGCAATACTTGGTGGGAGTCTCCCCGATTTTCCCCCATTCGATGTGCAAAATAGTGACCCTAAAATCGTCCTAGAAAGCATTGCACTTCTTCTTCTGCTTCAAAGATCCAGGTCAGACTTCTACCTACATGTGCTCCAAAACAACAGAAGCTGCAGCTTCCCTTTCTATTCTTCCTTGAGACATAATTTGTTCTTGGATTTGATCTGCATGTTGCTCTCTACCAAGTAGGATGAAAGAACATAGTAGGATTATAAAAGGCATTAAAAGATTTATGAATAATTTCAAATATCTATATTATGTGAATATCAAAAATCGTATACTTGAGAAATATAAGTAACTAAACAAATTTTAGACTTTATTTTAAATGTAAGATTTTTATAGAAGGAACTTGAAACTCCGTTACTAAAATCTTAGTGTCGTGTGTTCACTGAGACTAGCACATAGAATTTCTTTCCAATAGAGTCCAGGACACTGTGGAAATATGGGCAACACAAAAGCTGATATACTGGCTAAGAAAGGAATCTTAATAGCATCGCATTCATCGACCACTTTTATTTCATTCGACTAAATTGTTTGTTAATTTTACTTTTAAGAAAATTCTTAAACAAGATACACTCATGTCCATAAATTAAGGATAATTCAGAATCACACAGAAATTGAACTCTAAAAAAAAATTTCACCTGTAGAATAATCACACACATCTTGAAGAAGAATATGCAAATTACAGGAAATCACCAGATGGCGCGGATAGTACGTCACAATGACGAGAGTGTAAGAGAGGGGTATATAAGGAATGGTGGCAAAGAAGTAAAATTGTTCACAGGTTCTTTAATAGCCTTTCATTGCAATAACCGCATAGTTATGGCACAAAGGAAGCATTTGGAAGCACTATATATTAACAATTATACTAACCATGTTATATTGTTTTTTGTAAATAGGTTATTTTTTGAAATTTGCTCCAGGGAGTAAAAATCGCAATTTTTATTAATTATGTCAAGCATATAGCATCTTTTTTGCTCTTTACCTTTTGTTTAATAAATAGACTTTACAAATATGTCAAATTTGTTTTGCTTCTGTCTCTTTGTTTGCCTGAACTTCATTATCCTTAATTTATGGACATGAGTGTATATATATAACAGATGGACAATTCTGTGTGAGGTGAGAACTATTTCCAGTTTTCCAAGAAAGACAGAGATGACTCAATTTAGACATTTGACTCGCCACGTCTGTTTACGGGACCACCTCTATGGAATTGGAGTGGTGGATTCCCCAGACTGTGTTTTTGTGTGGTTCTAGTCGACCTATGACTTTTGAGCATTTAAATAATTGCAGTGCACTTTTTCGATATAAGGACAAGATCACAAAGTACTGGAGAGTCCATGAACTAAGGATTTAGGCGCTCGGCATTTGTAAAATAAATGAAATGTTTTTCCTTGAAAATCCAGAAAATAAAAGAAAGGTTTCATCAAGAAACTAACTTTTTATTTGTTCTAATGAAGCTGGCAAACACTTAGACAGCCTGGTCTTGGAGGCCTTAAGGCAAGCGCTGCACAGACGCTGCTCACTTTGCATTACCCAGGGCGTGCGTGTAACTTGAAGATAAGCCATGGAAGCGGAGTAACAATGCCCCCGCAACGCTCTACGATCCTATTAGGACCGGGACCTACGGTTTAAAGTGGATTCCGAACCACCACAAACGTCCATGGCACCGCCAGGATTCGAACCCGAGACCTGTGGTATCGAGCGCCAGAGCGCTAGCCACTCGGCCATTCAGGCCCACTAACTTTTATAAACACTTCAAATTTATTGAAAAGAGATATCAAACTCATAAAATATTAAGTCAATGAGTATTGCTAAAAAAAATAATTTTAAGACTTTTACAAAAGGAAGATAGATAGGAGCAGTTTCGGCGTTTAAAGGGGAAAAATGAAATAGAATTAAGAAAATAATCAAATAGAAAAGTTAATATGAAATAGAGGTTAATCAATATCCTATGCTTTATTTTTGTCTTTTTTTCTCTAATACAATGGAAGTACACTATCTGGAAGAAAGTGACGGGACAACCCTCAAAAAGTAGAAAAGCCGACATTACAGCTGACACATGCGCAATAATAGGTATCACGTGTCAGCCATATCCTATAAATACTCAGTGGAGTCGGCTAGAATTTTTTTTTGTTAAGATGCCGCCACGGGAAGAGTTGTCTGAATTCGAGCAAGGTGTGTTGGTTGGATTGCATCTTGCCAAGGTGTCAATTAAGGAGATATCCCGTCTCCGTAACTGCTCAAAATCAACTGTAGCACGTGTTGTGAGTCGCTACAAGACTGAGGGACACTGTCAGAACAAACCCCGAAGTGGACGACCTACAGTTCTCACCAGCAGGGACCGGTGGGTGCTCGGCAGGGATATTCGAAGTAACCGTCAAACATCCATGGATAACATCGCTAATGAGTTTAGACAAGCCACAGGTGTGGCAGTTTCGACCAAGACTCTTCGTATCGAGGCCCATAAGTTAGGTTACACTGGACGTTCGGCGGCCCATAAGCCTTTGATTACGAAAACCAACAAGAAAGCGCGCCTTCGATGGGCCAAAGACCACCGTACTTGGACTCTGGATGACTGAAAAGCGTCCTTTGGAGTGACGAGTCACGATTTACCCTTTTCCGTTCCGATGGACATGTTTGGGTATGGCGTTTACCAGGAGAACGCCTTTTGCCCGAGTGTGTCGTCCCAACTGTAAAGTTTGGTGGAGGAGGATTGATGGTATGGGCCTGTTTCTCCTGGTATGGGGCTGGCCCACTGGTGAAGGTTGATGGTGCGATGAATGCCGATAGATACTGTGATATTCTCGACAATCATGTCCTTCCTACCTTGTGGGCAACGTACGGTATGGATGATTGCTGGTATCAAGACGACAACGCAACATGCCATGTTTCAAGGAGGACTCTTGATTGGTATGTGAACAACAACGTTAAACGCATGGAGGGGCCGGCGCAGAGCCCTGATCTTAACCCAACTGAACATCTCTGGGACGAATTGGACCGTCGGTTGAGGGCCTGCACCCCACTCCCCAAAAGCAAGCCTGAACTATGGAACTTCCTGTTAAACATTTGTAAGGAAATTCCTCTTGCCACTATGGCTAATTTAGTGGAATGCATGCCCAGAAGGGTTGCAGCTGTGATCACAGCCAAAAGAGGTTCTACCGCCTACTAATTTTAATAAATATGGGTTTATGTCGTTATAGTGTCGTGTCCCGTCACTTTCTTCCACATAGTGTATGTTACTTATAAGCAAGAAATAAAGTTAGAACTGGAAGAAATAAAGCTAGTAATAAAAAAATTGCAATGAATAAGTTATTTATTTTGCATTGCGAAATGTTTTTATGCAAAAGAAAGAACCTGAACCTGAACTTAAAATCAAGAGCACCTTTTGAAATAAAATCTATTGATTAAAAGAAAAACTATTTTTTTAATATACAGCCTTATTCATTGATCCCTATTAATTAAATTTTCCAAAGATTTTTCTGTATTTTCCAAGTTTTATGACTGTAAGTGCTGCTCACAAAACATAAAACATGTTTTTTTGTACAGCCATTCCCCCAGGGATAAAAATTTCTATGCAAAAGAATTTTAAAAGGATAAAAAAATTTTAATTTTCCACTATCTTCATATTTTGAATTTAAAAGGATTTTATACATGAACTTTTTCTCTTTTAAATGAAATACTCAGTCTTGTTGAAGACTTCCTATTACTTTTACAAACTCCAGTTCTTATTTTTTAATACAAACTTCAACCGAATATAATAATAATCTTGGAAATAGCCTGTAAGGGAAATACATAGTTTTCCAGTACTTCTGTATATTTTCGAAACAAATCTTTATTAATGCGAAATGTAATAGATTGCTTAGTTTGTTTTATTTTTATTAACATTAAAAATTCCTACATTGAGTAGATGGTTTTATATATTTTGTAACTTTTGTGAAATAGATTTTGAAAAAAAAATAAAATAAATAAATAAATAAATAAACTTTTTATGCAACCTGCATTATTTCCCTTTTTTCGTTTTGATTTTCAAATATAATTTCTGAATAACTTTTCGCTTTGTGAATTTGAAAATGAGATTTTTATTCTTCCTTGTTTTTTATAATATTAAACATTTTATTTAAAATTCGAAAAACGTTTGACGAAGCAATATAAATTTTGTAAATTGTATGTATATATAAACAGTTGTACAATAATGCTGAAATAATACGATGTCTATGGAGATACAAGAAATAGTAAGATATTGCAAAATGGAATAAGTATGCTTGAAATGTATTGCTTACAGTTAAAGTATATTATAAAGATTAAGGGATGGGATGGGCGTAAAAGGAGAGCGTATATAAGTAAAGTGTAGTTAGAAATTCGACAAGTAAATATTCTGTGTCTATGTCTTGGAGATTCCTAGGTTTGGTTTGTCGCTGTACGGTTATTTTGTGCACACTTTCTTTTAATTAGGCCGGCAGGTACAGTTTAAAATGGATTCCGAACCACTAACAAACATCCATGCCTCCACCAGGACTAGAACCAGTAGCATGTGATAAATATCTTGGAGAGGCCATATAAATCCAAGTATTTTAAAGTATTTTAGTTAGAATTGAGAAAATGGAGATGAATTTGAAGCTCCTCAAGCGTCATTCTAGATTATTGGAAATATTGATTTTATATTGGGGATAATCGAAATTTGATATATATCAACCTACCCTAAGACATGCTAAATCTGCTAAATATCTGCAGATGAAGGAGAAAAATTAAGGGCAAAAAAGATCGGTTTAGAAAAATAAATTATCGAGTGTAATACCTATTATGTTTATTTAAACAAAACTTAAGAAAAAAAGTGAGTACTTTGCATTTTCAGTAAGCATCTTACATAAAGGCTCATAAATGACATAAAATGCATTATCCCGATTTGTTCTATTCGCTTCAAATATAAATTCTCATTTCCAAGAGATTATCTCTTCCAGGGCGCTGTATAAATATTCATAATTAAATTTATAAATATTAACCACTCAATATCTAATAAAAATAAAACATTATCAAAATTATAAAAATTATTAGCTCCTTTAACAATTATTAATTATATATTTTTTTATTTATATTTGTATTTATTTATTTTTTCGTTTTAATTTTTTTTTATTTTTCTATTTGTCATTCCTTTAATTATAAAAAGATAAATGCTAATATATTGTATAGCAGGGCAACAAAATTTTCTACACATTCAATACAAAAACATTGTCCTTTCTCTTCTGAGTTACGTACTGAATAAATACTTTTCTGAAATAGTTTATTCAAGAAAAAACGGTTACAGAAAATAAAACTCGACTTCTTTGTCTTCCGTCGCTATGGAGACATACGATTTAAATTTGCAGTCAAGGATTTCCTCAATTCATTCAATCTCACTTTCGCTTCTTTATATTTTATATTTCCCCTTTTTTTCACTAAACGATGGAATTTTATTCGTTCTCAATCATGTACAGTTTGATAAAAAATGCATGTATGTATACCTCTAAGACACTCTTTCTGAGTATATGGAGTCTTATTTCACTGGGATCTGACAGATTTTGAAAGAGATGAAAAAAAGCAGTTTCATTATTTGGAGAGTGCACGGCAGATCTTGGGGAGGATCATATAAAAAGTATCGGTAAAATTGAAGACAAGAGATTTCTTTACACTAGGGGAAACACAGTGGAAATTGGCTTAAAAAATTCTGAAATAAAGATATCAACTCTCTGCTTAACGAAAAGGTAACTCGTGAAAGTTGGGAATTGTTAGAAGAGCGGTAATAGCAATTAAAAAATAATTTCTTATATTATTCTAGGTGAGTTCTTTATAATTATCGTGGAAGAATAATTTCCGCAAAAATATTTCTTACAAGATGACGAATTCTCCAAAGTTAATCAAGAATATTTTAATCCTTTTAGTTAAAATTTAATAAATTTAGATGGAACTTTTGCTTAAGAGTCAAATTCACAGAATGTGTGGAAGGAATCTTTTTCTATTTACAGAATTTTTTTCAATGGAGATATTCGGAGAACAGCATTTACGTGAAATCTCACAAAACTACCCCACACAATGAATAATATTTCGAAATTCAAAACAGTTATACCTATATCAATTTGTGTATATTTATTGTATAGATGTCGTAGCTTTAATTATTTCAGACAGTAAACTTCTTTTATATAAAGGCTCATAAATCACATACTATTTATTATATTGAGTTAATATCTTTTCTCTTCAAATATAAATTGATATTTCTTAAAAACATTTCTCGTCCAGGAAATTCTATATGTGTTCATAATTAAATTTTAAAACATTAACAAATCAAATTTTATTAATTATAAAACATACAATCAAAATAATAAAAATTATAAAATTATAAAAATTTTTAACGCCTTTAAAAATTATTATAATATTTTTATTTATTTATTTATTTATTTATTTTTTTTTTATATTTTTCTATTTGTAGTTACTTTCATTAGAAAATTACTAATAATACTTATATCGTATTATAAAATAACGAAAATTTCTATATACTCAATGTAAAACATTGTTCTTTCCCTTCTGGAATTCCTACTGAATAAATACTTCTCTGAAATAATGTATTCAAGAAAAAAGGTTACAGAAAATAAAACTCAACTTCTTTGTCTTCCGACGCTATGGAGACTTGCGATTTAAATGTGTATTCAAGGATTTCCTCAATTCATTCAATCGTACTTTCGCTTCTTTTTCATTTTTTTTCACTAAACGATAGAATTTTATTCGTTCTCTGTCATGTACAGATTGATAAAAAATGTGTGTATGTATACCTCTAAGACTCTCTTCCTGAGGATATGGAGTCTCATTTCACTAGAATTTGAGAGATTTTGAGAAGGTTAAAAGAAAGCAATTTCATTATTTCGAGAGCGCACGGTAGATGCTCGGCAGGATCATAAAATAAGTCCTGGTGAAATTTAAGGCAAGAGATGTTACTAGGGAAAACACAGAGAACATTGGTTTAAAAAATACTGAAAAGAAGATATCAGATTTCTATTTTACAAAAAGGTAACTCGTGAAAACTTAGATAAATAGAAATGTAAATTAGTAGAATTCTAATTTAAAGCATATGTAATTGTAACAGATATAAGTAAATAGATTTAAAAGATAACAATATCTAAACATTTATCAAGTGTTGAATTAAACAAAAAACTAAAAGATATATTAGGAATTAATATTTATTTAATGCTGTCAGCTTTGTCTGGTCTGCGTTGTCCGGATTTAGTGAATTTTTTATACAAGTATTTTTGTTTATTTCGGTAAAATTATTTAAGAAAATTATCAACAAATATCGCAAAAATATCCAATGTAATATTTTAATGGCCATATATATTTATATATGGAGCCCTATTTCACTGGGATTTGACAGATTTCGAGAAGGATAAAAAAAAAAACAATTTCATTATTTGGAGAGTGCAGGGCAGATGCTCTTGAGAATCATAAAATAAGTCCTGGTGAAATTGAAGACAAAAGATTTCTTTACTCTGGGGGAAACACAGCGAACATTGGTTTGAAAAATTACTGAAAATAAGAGATCAGCTTTCTATTTTACAAAAAAAAGGTAACTCGTGAAAGTTACGATAAATCGAGCAGGACATTGCTAGAATCCTAAATTAAAGCATATGTGTTTGTTGGTTGTTGTTTCTTATCCCACTTGGCGGGCCAAGCCCACGAGCCCACACGTATTCAGGATTGAAGGGGAAGGAAGCAGCTTCTGTTGTGATGGAGCACCCGTAGGTAGAAGCCTGACTTTGGCTCCGCGACGCTCTTACAGTCATAGAAGATCGGAACCTACAGCTTAAAGTGGATTCCGAACCACTACAAACATCCATGGCACCTCCGGGATTCGAACCCCAAAACTGTGGCACCGAGCGCCAGAGCGCTAGACACTCGGCCATTCAGGTTCCAAATGTGTGAATGCCAACGGCACGCGGTGTTCCCAGGTGGTCACCCACCCAAGTACTGAACACGCCCAATGATGCTTGACTTCGGTGATCTAACGAAAACAGGTATATTCAGCATGGTACAGCCGTTTGCACCAAAGCATATGTAATTGTAATATATATAAATAGATTTCAAAGATAATAATAACTAAGAAGTTATCATTTTTTTATTAGATATAAGGTTAAAAGATTTTAGAAATTAATATTTATTTATTGCTGTCAGATATGGTCTGCATTGAAGGAATTTATGGAATTTTGATATGAATATCTTTTAATTATTGTGTTTAAATTCATTAATAAGAGCCTCATTGAAAACAGTAAAAATACCCTACATAATGTTTTAATGGAGATATATATGGTCAACGTTTCATAATTTGATATATGGATATCCATATAAATTCTTTTAAAACAGAACACTTATTTAATGGAATTTTAATATCACAATATCTATGTATGAAGAAAAATATTTCATCTTTTAAATGATATGTTGTTTTTCATAAAGTACTATAATATTACGTACAGATACTGTATACAGGTAGAGGGAAATTATGCTGATAATATTAATGAATAATAAATCAGTTAAATGGGATATTAAATACTTCATCATGGGTGCGCAGAAAATCTACCTCCCCGTGGTGCACCTGGTAACACTTTTCAGTGGCTAAAAGATCTGCCACTTGGCATTATTGTTAGATTAATGAACTCTGTTTCAGCATGTTTTGTCGTATTATTTTGTTGTTGTATGTTGCATATATTTTTTTTTTGCGTTGTTCTTTTTTTGCTGTAACTATTCATAATCTGCCATTGGAAAAAAAAAATACCTCATCATGTGCTATTACAATTTTTATTATTACCTACTTTAATTAATTACTTTTCATAATTTATTCATTATTATAATTTTATTTTGTAAGGAGGAGCAACTGAGAACAAAGTCATTGTAAATGGAATTGTTGCAGTTTCTGTATTACTAGAAAGCATCAAGCCTAATACAGCAGAAGAATAGTAGATTTTCAAGTACCACATTTCGAGAACCGCAAAATGGAAGAGTTGAAGGTAATTGAAGGACTCTTAATTCACCATCACCTTCAAGTATATTCATTTTCAAGGAATGGTGGAAATCCTAAAATACTATTTTAAAAAAAGAACATTGATTTTGTCGCATTTTAATATTAAGCCATATATAGAGAAAGAATCATTAGGAAAGATCAGAAAGAGACTAAGTCGGACATATTGTATTGCAGAATAACGAAATTTTCTATACATTCAATGCAAAACATCGTCCTTTCCCTTCTGGAATTCCTACTGAATAAATACTTTTCTGAAATAGTTTATCCAAGAAAAAAAGGTTACAGAAAATAAAACTCGACTTCTTTGTCTTCCGTCGCTATGGAGACGTACGATTTAAATGTGTATTCAAGGATTTCCTCAATTCATTCGATCTCACTTTAGCTTCTTTTTCATTTTTTTTCACTAAATGATAGAATTTTATTTGTTTTATATCATATACTGATTGATAAAAAATGACTGTATATCTACCTCTAAGACTCTCTTTCTGACGATATAGAGTCCTATTTCACTGGGATTTGACAGAGTTTGAGAAGGATAAAAAAAAGCCATTTCATTATTTGAGAGAGCACGGCAGATGCTCTTGAGGATCATAAAATAAGTCCTGGTGAAATTGAAGACAACAGATTTCTTTACTCTGGGGAAAACACAGCGAACATTGGTTTGAAAAATTACTGAAAATAACAGATCAGCTTTCTATTTTACAAAAAAAAAAGTAACTCGTGAAAGTTGCGATAAATCGAGCAGGACATTGCTAGAATCCTAAATTAAAGCATATGTGTTTGTTGGTTGTTGTTTCTTATCCCACTTGGCTGGCCAAGCTCACGAGCCCATACGTACTCATGATTGAAGGGGAAGGAAGCAGCTTCTGTTGTGATGGAGCACCCGTAGATAGAAGCCTAACTTTGGCTCCGTGACGCTCTTACAGTCATAGGAGATCGGAACCTACAGCTTAAAGTGGATTCGAACCCCAAACCTGTAGCACCGAGCGCCAGAGCGCTAGACACTCGGCCATTCAGGTCCCAAATTTGTGAATGCCAACTGCACGCGGTGTTCCCAGGTGGTCACCCACCCAAGTACTGACCACCCTCAATGATGCTTGACTTCGGTGATCTAACGAGAACAGGTATATTCAGCATGGTACAGCCGTTTGCACCAAAGCATATGTAATTGTAATATATATAAATAGATTTCAAAGATAATAGTAACTAAGAACTTATCATATTTTTATTAAATATAAATTTAAAAGATTTTAGGAATTATTTTTTATTTATTGCTGTCAGATATGGTCTGCATTGAAGGAATTTATGGAATTTTGATATGAATATTTGTTAATTATTTTGTTTAAATTCATTAATCAGAGCCTCAATGAAGACAGTAAAAATACCCTACATAATATTTTAATGGAGATATATATGGTCAGCGTTTCATCATTTGAAAAGATGGATATTCTAATAATTTTTTTTAAAACAGAGCACTTATTTAATGGAATTTTAATATCACAATATCTATGTATGAAGACAAATATTTTATCCTTTAAACGCTATGTTGTTTTCATAAAGTACTATAATATTACGTGCATATACTGCATACAGGTAGAGTAAAATTATGCTGATAATTTTAATGAATAATAAATCAATTAAATGGGATATTAAATACCTCATCATGTGCTATTACAATTTTTATTATTACCTACTTTAATTAATTACTTTTCATAATTTATTCATTATTATAATTTTATTTTGTAAGGGGAGCAACTGAGAACAAAGTCATTGTAAATGGAATTGTTGCAGTTTCTGTATTACTAGAAAGCATCAAGCCTAATACAGCAGAAGAATAGTAGATTTTCAAGTACCACATTTCGAGAACCGCAAAATGGAAGAATTGAAGGTAATTGAAGGACTCTTAATTCACCATCACCTTCAAGTATATTCATTTTCAAGGAATGGTGGAAATCCTAATATACTATTTTAAAAAAAGAACATTGATTTTGTCGCATTTTAATACTAAGCCATATATAGAAAAAGTATCATTAGAAAAGATCAGAAAGATACTAAGTCGGAGATAGTGTATTGCAGAATAACGAAATTTTCTATACATTCAATGCAAAACATCGTCCTTTCCCTTCTGGAATTCCTACTGAATAAATACTTTTCTGAAATAGTTTATCCAAGAAAAAAAGGTTACAGAAAATAAAACTCGACTTCTTTGTCTTCCGTCGCTATGGAGACGTACGATTTAAATGTGTAGTCAAGGATTTCCTCAATTCATTCACTCTCACTTTCGCTTCTTTTTCATTTTCTTATACTAAACGATAGAATTTTATTCTTCCTATCATGTACAGATTGATAAAAAATGTATGTATGTATACCTCCAAGATTCTCTTTCTGAGGATATGGAGTCTTATTTCAGTAGAATTTGACAGATTTTGAGAAGGATAAAAAAATCCAATTTCATTATTCGAGAGTGCCCGGTAGATGCTAGGGAGGATCATAAAATAAATCTTGGTGAAATTGAAGACAAGAGATTTCTTTTCCCTAGGGAAAACACAACGAACATCGGTTTAAAAAATCCTGACAAGACGATATCAACTCTCTATTTTACAAAAAAGGTAACTCGTGAAAGTTGGGATAAATCGAACTGTACATATTTAGAATCTTAAATTAAGGCATATGTAATTGTAATAGATGTAAATAGATTTGAAAGATAGCAATAACTAAAAACTTTATCAATTGTTGCGTTCAACGTAAAATTAAAATATTCTAGGATTTAATATTTATTTATTGCTATCACATATGATCTGCTCTGTGAATTTTGATATGAGTATTTTTTTTTTATTTTGGTTAAGCTAATTAAGAAAAATATCAACAAAATACTGAATGTAATATTTTAATGGCAATATATTTTCAATAGCTCAATATTTCACCATTTGAGAAAATGGAAATCCTAATATATTCTTTTAAAACAGAACATTCATTTGGGGGAATTTTAATATCAGGATATGTATATATAAAGATAAATATTTTAATCCTTTAAATGGTATGATGTTTTTATAAAGAAATATTATAATATTACGTTCAGATATTGCTTACAGATAGAGTAAAATTATGCTGATATTTCTAATAAATAATAAATAAGTTAAATGTGATATTAAACACCACATCATGTGTTATTACAATTTTTCATTATTATTTACATCAATTAATTGCTTTTCATTATTTATTCATTATTACATTTTTTTTGTAATGAAGAGCTACTGAGTAAAAGTTATTGGAAATGGTATTGTTGCAGATTCTGTATTTTTAGAATGTATCAAGCTTAATACATCAGAGGATTGACTTTCCACGAAGAATTTAATGTACCACATATCGAGAACTTCTAGTAAGAAAAGTTGAGTGTTGTTGAGGGAGTCTAATTCATAATGACTTTCAAGTCTATTCGTTTTCAAGAAATTGGTTCTCAAGTACAGGGACACAAGTCTTTTTACACAACACATTTTCTATCGATTCGAATCGATCGAATCGGACAACAGGAGTTTATCAGGTATTTGATTAAAAAAATGATTTTATAAATACTGTTAATATGGAGTAATATTTCTTAATGATGGAATTCCTAATATATTTTTTTTAAACCGAACATTTATTTGGTCACATTTTAATATCAAGATATATATAGAGAAAGTATCATTAGAACATACTAAGTCGGAAATATTGTATTGCCGAACAACGAAATTTTCTACATACTTAATGCAAAAACATTGTTCTTTCCCTTCTGGAATTCCTACTGAATAAATACTTTTCTGGAATAGTTTATTGAAGAAAAAGAGGTTACAGAAAATAAAACTCGACTTCTTTGTCTTCCGTCGCTATGGAAACGTACGATTTAAATGTGTAGTTAAGGATTTCCTCAATTCATTCAATCTCACTTTCGCTTCTTTTTATTTTTTTTATACTGAACGATAGAATTTTATTCGTTCTCTGTCATGTGCAGATTGACAATAAAATGTGTGCATGTGTACCTCTAAGACTCCCTTTCTGAGTATATGGAGTCTTATTTCACTAGGATTTGACAGATTTGAAAAGGATAAAAAAAAGCAATTTCATTATTTCGAAAGTGCAGAGCAGATGCTCGGGAGGATCATAAAATAAATCTTGGGGAAATCTAAGACAAGAGATTTCTTTTCTCTAGACGAAATACAGCGAACACTGGTTTAAAAAATCCTGAAAAGAAGATATCAACTCTCTGTTTCGCAAAAAGGTAACTCGTGAAATTTGAGGTAAATCGAACAGTACATTGTTTGAATAATAGATTAAGCACATATAATTGTAATATATGTAAATAAATTTCAAAGATAACGGTAGTTAAAATTTATCAGTAGTGGTTTCATTAAAATGAGGTTATAAGAATCTAGGAATTAATCTTTCATTTATTGCTGTTAGATGTGGTCTACGGGGTAAGAATTTAATGAATTTTTATATGAATATTTTGTTTTTATTTTGGTTAAATTAATTAAGAAAAGCATAAACAAAAATTGCAAAAATATTCAATGTAATATTTTAATGGAAATGTAAATGATCAACATTTCATTCATTTGAAGCTATGGATATTCTTGTATATCCTTTTAAAAACCGATCATTGATTTGGTGGCATTTTAATATCAGGATATATACGAGTATATGTATAAAGAGAAAAATATTTTATCTTTTAAATCTATGTTATTTTTATAAAGAAGTAACTTAATACTACGTACTTATTTATTACTTAATGGTAAGGATAATTATAATAAATAAATTAACGTTTATCAATATAATTGTAAAAGGGAAATTATTATTCGTTGATGTATGAAACATTATCAGTTTTAAAAATTCAGAAAATAATTATGGATTGAATAATAAAATATATATGATGTAAATATGACATGATTACGTTTAAGCTACTAAAATTACTTGTTTTATTTAAATAAAAAAGACTTTTTAAAATCAAGGCAATTTTTTAAAGACAAAATCTTTATGACTTCAACAAATTTGTAAAGAAGAAATATTTTCTTTCAAATATATATATTATTAACAATATGCTCAAATCGATAACATATTATAAATCTCTTTCGTTGTAAAATTTCATATGTTTTTTACGCCTTACCTATGAAAAGAAAGTTTTTTTTTTATTTTTAAATTTATAATTTATTATTATTCCTAAAGAAACATAAAAATTAAATCAACATTTTAGAATTTTTATAAAAAAAGTTTGTACGTTAATTTTCTCTTATTAAGTGTGATAATAAATTTAGTTAATCCTTCGTTTTATCGCTATCAAAGGGTTTGACGAAGTGAACTAAATTGAATTTGCTGGATAAGAAATGAATTTTAATTAACCGCAATTTCTTTTCTGGCAAAACTTTCGCGTAATCGGATTAATGTCTCTGGCCCATAACTAAATAGGGGAGAGGTTCGAATTAAATCTGCTTTGTTGGAGTAATTAGACTCTTCAGATTTGTTTTGAAAATGAAAGCAATTAATTTTATAGGAAGAAAAGATATTTTTATTAGTAATTATATCCTTTTAAATTTTTTATATGGTTGTTATACTTTTTAATTAGATAAAGGTTTCCTAAAAAATTGAGTTTAACGTTTTATTATGCATATTATAATTAAACTTGATATTTTAACTATAAAATAATGTGCTAAAGTTCTTTTAAAATTTGATGTTCCATGCTAATAGGCGTAAACTTTCCCATAGCAAGTATTTGCAAAAATATTTTTTAAAACTGTAATATTAGTAAATGAAAGATTTTTTGCCTTAAAAATTCCAATTTTTATTATTTTTCTACTTCATGTAACTCAATATTTATGAACATGGTATTATTTTATCTCTTTAGAAACATCTGTAACGTCTCCGCCCATATTAGACTCATAACGGCTTCAAGAAGAGGGTCAATTTCAGGTTCATGGGAGCATGGAATAAATCATGGTTCATGGCTCATGGAATTTTATTTACAAGCATTAAATATATATATATATATATATATAGGACTCTGAGTTAATACAAAATTATTTACAAAAAAAAAATGAAAAGTAAAGATTTATATTGATTCCCTATTGCAGTTAACTTCAAGGACATATATTTTCAGAGTTCTCGAATCAGTGACAAATTTAAACCAGTGGTCTGCGACAAATCTTAATTATCACATGGCGTGATACACATAACCACAAGACGTCACTTTGTAAATAGGCAGAGTCACTTCAGAGAAAAAGAGAAAAACAACACTCCTTGTCGACCCGTCACAGAGCTCTCTTCTTCTTTGCTGAAAACATCCCTTTAAGAATATTCGTCAAGAGTGGGGTCAGCTTCCCTAGACATTTTCTCTGTTCCGTATACATTTTCTCATCACGATGCAACTACTCATTGTGTAGTGTATTTCGAGATCTCACACACAATCGCTAATTTCAGGAGGTCTCATTATCTGGACACTGCTTATCTTATATTATTGTGTCACATTTGAGTGATAGGTTTTTATTGTGTACTTGCTAAAGAATATACATTTCTTGTTCCTACGACTTAAATGCTACAGCGCTTCCCGTGAGAAAATTGCTACAACTTACATATTTTTGAATTTTTAATTAAAATTATTCTAGTTAAAAATAAAGCTAAGTTGGGTTAAAAACATTGTTTGTTTTGGAAGGCAATTTTAAACGTAGTTGAATACCTTCAAAATATTCATACCTTGCAGCATGTTATAATACATTTTAATTGAAACATTTGATGTAACAATTAATTAATTTTTGGGAATCAGAAAGTAGATTTTTTGTTATGCCCAGATCAAACACTAGAATTTATTTATTTCTGTTGGAAAACTTTTCCTTTTACCCTGTGTCACTTCTTTTGTTGATCAATGATTTTCCATCTTGAAGAGGGTTCGTGAACGTGTTACCTAACGATTCTCATTCTCAGGGGAGGTGATGAACAAACCCTCCAGATTCCTTCTCCTTTGATGAGAAAATCAACCACCGGAGTGCTCTACTATTCACTAACATTTGTTTTCTGTCGTTGGGAAGTTCTGACTTAAGATTGCGAAGGTCCGTTTCTCACAGTTTAAAATAATTGAGTATGTAAACTGGAATTCGTGTGGCGTAAAAATAGCGCATTCTTAGATGAACATGGGAACAACTTCTAAATTCAAAGGTATTTCAAACTTACATAAATATTAAAAAATATGATGCTTTTTCGAAAATGTTTTGAAATTACAGTTTTATGTAAAAGGTAAATATTTTAGATTTGATGTATAGAACAGTTTTTAAAATAAAATAACCTAAACATTAATGAAAAGTTGTATCCCCTATCGAATAAATGTCAATAGATATTCCATTTCAAATTTCATGAATAACTATAGTAAAATTTTAAAAATATATTTTTCAAGAACATTTATTCTTTCGACTTTATTTTTATGAGAAATAGGCAGCTTAGCCAAAATTAATATGAATCTATTTTAGATAGTCTGTATCTAAAATAGATATATACTATCTATAATAGATATATAGACATTTTTAGATAGTCTGTATCTAAAAATGTCTAACCATCCGATTGGTATGAAACTTGGTAGGAATTTTAATACTTTGTAGGGAAGACTGCAGAAAGAGATACTGAGAAAAAAACGATAAGAGAAATATGAAACTTTGTAAAGTTTAAAGAATTATAATGGACATACCACTTAGTTATAGTGAAAGAAACTGAAGTTGAAACATTACATTTTATTGGAGTTCATGCTCATTAACCCATTTGGTCCGACTTGTTCCGCAGTGGCAAAGTAGGTATCTAACTTACAGGAGCGTCCATGTTCAAATTCACTGCAAGCATCTATTGCTGTCGATTATTTCAGAAACTAGAAGTCTTGATGGCAAATTATGGCAACGTACGTATAATGGACCCATAAAGATCTTTCAGAAAAGATAAGTTTCTTCTGTACGAGAACTAAAAATGTTCATGGGATATGAGAAGCAAAATTAGGATGATTTCCAGACATGTTTAAATTTTCACAGACATGTCTTTTAAATTGTGGAAGCTCACGAACACAGCTAGGTAGGTCTTAACTTTGTTATAATCTCACAAAATTTCATTAACATAAATTTCAAAACCTTGAACCAAGGTGTCTCTTTTTTTTTACGAATAATCCTCCTAAATTACACTGCATTACACAGACAGATCGTAATGACTGTGAGAAATGTTAGTTTAATAATGCCAACTTTGTTGAGTGGACGGAATATGTATGTGGATAATATGATTCATTAAAAAAACGGAATTCTGGGACCAAACGTATTTCATTGTTTTAATAAGAATGAAATACACTGAAGACACAAAAGTCATGGGATAGCAATATGCAAATTTTCAGATGGCAGTAGCATCCCGTAGAACAGGTATAAATGCTCAGTGCTTTCGCAGAGCTTTCATTTCTGTTCAAGTTATTCATGTGAAGAGGTTTTGACGTGATGATGACCGCACGACGGGAATTAACAGACTTTGAACGCGGAATGTTAGTTGGAGCTAGACGCATGGGTCATGCCATTTCGGAAATCGTTAGGGAATTCAACATTTCCAGATCCACTGTGCCAAGAGTGGATATGGGAATAAAATTGAAATTTGAAATTTCAATGAATTTGTATGAAATTTCAGTATGAAATTTCAGGCAAACATCCCACCATGGACAGCGCAGTGGTCGACCGCCTGCACTTAACGACCGAGACCGGCGACGTCTGCAAAGAATCGTAAATTCTAACAGACAAGAAACACTGCGTCAAATAACCGCAGAAATCCATGTGGGACGTACAAGGGACTTGTCTGTTAGAACTGTGCGGAGAAATTTGGCTTTCTTGGGCTATTCCAGCAGAAGACCCACTCGAGTGCCTTTACTGACAGAACGACATCGCTTGCAGCGACTCTCGTGGGCACACGTGAGCATATCGGTTGGTCCCTAGATGAATGAAAAACCGTGGCCTGGTCCGATGAGTCACGATTTCAGTTGGTAAGAGTTGATGGTAGCGTTCGAGTGTGGCGCAGACCTCACGAAGCCATGGACCCAAACTGTCAGCAAGGCACTGTTCAAGCTGGTGGTGGCTCCGTAATGGTGTGGGCTGTTTTTTCATGGCATGGACTTGGTCCTCTGGTGCGACTGGACCGAACATTGACTAAAAATGTTTATGTTCAGCTACTTGGAGATCACTTGCAGCCATTCATGGACTTCATGTACCCAAACAACGATGGGATTTTTATGGATGACAATGTGCCATGTCACCGGGCCACAACTGTTCGCGATTGGTTTGAAGAACATTCTGGACAATTCCAACGAATGATCTGGCCACCTAGATCGTCCGACATGAATCCCATCGAGCATTTATGGGACATCATCGAGAGGTCTGTTCGTGCCCAAAATCCTGCACCATCAACGCTTTCACAATTATGGACGTCTATCGAGACAGCATGGCTCAATATTCCTGCAGAAGACTTCCAACGACTTGTTGAGTCCATGCCACGTCGAGTTGCTGCACTTCGCCGGGCGAAAGGAGGGCCGACACGATTTTAAGAGGTATCCCATGACTTTTGTCACTTCAGTGTATCTCTAGCCTCCCAATATCGCTCGGCGAGAAAAGTCTTGCTCAGAGCAGGACAGTGGAGTCCATTTCCTGGAGAGGACATGGACTCCACGCATGGAGTTATTCGCATTTCCTTATCATAGAACCTTGAAAAAAAAACAAATAAAACATTTTGTATAATGTTTCGATCGCATGGACAATAATTGTTTGAATAAAAGTATTGGAATAAATAAATTTTTTATCAGAAATTGGATTTCTTGACAAAAATCAAACATTCTTCCTTAAAGTGTCTACATTTTAACCACCATTTTTGTCCACCTATTCTATATAAAATTTTATAATGCACCTTGTCTAGAATAAATACTATAATTTATAGATTTCCCTTATATTAATAGTCTAGAATAATCTTCATATTTCCATAGGTTTATGTATTCTATTGATATGAGTATGAATAGCACGTGCTAATATACTTTCGTGAGCTTGTTTTTATAGAAAGAAAACACTTATACTAGCATTTAGAAAATCCAGAAGACACCATTCGTACAAATTCTGAGCATGCTGCAGATTATACATGATATATGCATAACATCGTGTCTTCTTGGGGAAAAATCGTCTTTGAAATTTCCATGATGACATCGGGCGCATCATATTCTGGTTCAGCTATTAAGATTATTATCACTCTTTTAACCTGAGTACTAAAATAATTTAAATTTCTCAATAAATTTCCCGATAAGTCTTTGTGTCAATAACGGAATTCTCATTATAAGTCTCTATTCTGACCTTCTTCAGAGCTTGTAATTTCATTTATATCAGGGATATACGACTTCGATGGATTTTATACATTGCAAGTGGCACCTACCTTCTTTGTGAGGAATACGTCGCTTTATTTCGGGTGATATATAGTATTTTAAAACATTTTTATTTTTATTACGGTTTTATCTTTGCTTTTATTATTCCAATAGCAACAATTGAAAAAAAAAATATCTATAGGAATTAGTTAAAAAGGCAATACTAATTTTCTGATAAAAATAACTTACTTTCGATATTTTATTAAAATAATAAGTGTTCATGCAATTGTTCAAGTTTGAAACATTCCGTTCTGTTGAGTTACAATACTTTCTATATAATATTATTATTTGTTTCATTTTGTCCAGGAGAATTTTTTTTTCTTCTATGTCCATTACTTCTTCGTTTGATGAATGGAACCTGGAGATCATACCGCTCCCGCTTGACCAAAAGTCAATAATCCTGTGAGATGTTGAGCGGACATTTAGACTTTCAGTATCTGTAATGAGAAAACCAGTAAAAGACGGCAATATCCTTAAAGATTTCGGTGATTTTGTCTCAGTGCGACTTTTCTTTTAGAAGCTCAAGTTCTGGAATGAGAAAAATTTTCATTATCTGGGAAGATAAGGTTTTCGTAATTGGATGTCTGGCAATTATAAACATGGATTACATAGGAGAACTTGTGTAAGTCGACGAATCTAAATCATTAAAGTAAAGTCGGACACCCTATATTAATGATACTTTGTTAATAAAAAAAATTAAATTAAAAAATATTATACAATATGAAATACTTTCAATTATGGTAATCAAAGCATTATTTTTACTTTCCTTTTTATTTAGATTTTGTTAATTATTACTTTTTTTTAATTATCTATTGAGTATATTTTATGTAATCTAAATTTCAGTGTGGATTGTTATTGAGTTCAGTGTGGACATTATAGAACAGATTCGTCGCTCAACGGCAACGCGCACAACTGGGCTTAAACTGAAGATTAAATTTTCAGGCGGCTTTGTTGCAGACACTGTTTCGAAAAACGAGGTGACTCGTTGGTGTTTGTGGTGGTAAGAATTTTGCCTCGTTAATCGGATTACTATTATCACTGTGCATAGTGCACTGTGCACATCACTGTGCATAGTGCTGAGTTGCCTATAAACAGTTTGGGAATGATGTTGGTAAGAAGACTGACTGGACTCCGTGACGCTCTTACAATCATATGAAACCGGGACCTACGGCCTATAGTGGATTCAGAACCACTACAATCACTCATGGCACCGCCGGGAATCGAACACAAAACCCAAACGCCAGAGCTCTAGACAATCGGTCATTCAGGCCCCGTTAGTCGAAATACCTGACGGGAATTTTCCTGGTTTTCTCCCATACTGTTTACGCAAATGAGGGTTAGTCCCCCAAAAAATCCTCCCTGAATGCACTGACCTCCTTCTTTTATGTCAGGGAGTTAAGTCAAACTTCTACCTAGGGTGCTCCATCAAAAAAAAAGTTGCCTCCTCCTTCCATGAGGCGACGTGGGTTCTTGGACTTGGTCTAGATATTGCTGTAAGAAAAAAGAAACATGGCAGCAATATAAAAAGCATTAAAAGATTTATGAATAATTGCAAATATTTATATTATATGAATATCATAAATCGTATATTTGAGAAATTTAAGTAGCTAAACAAATTTTAGATTTTTATTTTAAATTTACTATTTAGAAGGAACTTCAAATTTCTCTAATAAGATTCTTAATGTCAGGTGTTCTCTGAAAATCCCTGAAATAATGGGGAAAGGTTCAATCAAGAAACTTTTACTTCCATTTTTTCTTTCATCTTCATTGGGCAACAGCCCAACGGTGGACCAAGTTCGAAAGCCTACTGGCACATTCCGAGACTGGAGTTGTGTTTCTTTTTTACAGCGTAAGGTTGCCAACCGTACCTTTTATTATGTTACATTTTAGCGGCTCCTTGGCCCACCATTGGGCTTTTGTGCTAATGAAGAAAATCTTAGAGAATTAAAGGCGTATCACTAACTAACTCCCTGGAACTATAGTCCATGTTGGATCATAGCCATCTGTCTACTTGCGGATTCCTAAACATGAGTTAATTTATATTTACTGGATAGGGTTGTCAGCCCTATGCTCTACAGTCATATTAGACCTCGACCAACCTTTAAAGTGGATTCCGAACCACTACAAGTATCCATGGCACTGTCGAGAATCAAACCAGTCACATGTGGCGCAGAGATCCAGAGTGCTATTTTACTTCTATAAGGATACCAAAGCTCATAAAAGGAGAGATTATTGCTGAGAAAAAGAATGTAAAGCATTTCACAACTGGAGGATGAATAAAAGAATTTGTGGTGCTTAAAGGGAAAAAAAATAAGAGTTAAAATTGAATAGAATTTAATTAATATCTTTTGTTTCATTTCTCTAATACAATGCAACTATGTTACTACTATGTTAAAAAATAAAAATTATAAATGTCAATGTTTATTTACTTTGCATTTGTTAAATTTTTTTATGTAAAAGAAAAAATCTGCACGTGAAATTAAAATCAGAATCACCTTTTTGAAATCATATCTATTGACCAAAAGAAAAACAATTTTTTAATATACAGTCCGTTTTATTGATTCTTATTAATTAAATTTTGTAAAGAGTTTTCTGTATCGTGACAGTTTTAAGACTGTAAGTGCTGTTTACAAAATATAATGCATGTCTTTTTTTTCACAGCCATTCCCCTAGGGACAGAAATTTGTATGCAAAAGAATTTTGAGAGGATAACATTTTTTTTTAATTTTCCACTATCTTCCTGTTTTGAATTTAAAAAGATTATATACATTACTTTTTTTTCTGTTTTAAATAAAGTACTCAGTCTAGTTGAAAAATTCCTATTATTTTTACAAACTCCAATGAATCTTTTTCTTTCTTTTTAATGCAAACTTCAACTGAAAATAATAATATTCTTCGAAATAGCCTTTAAGGGAAAAGGCATACTAGTTTTCCAGTACTTCTGTATATTTTTGAAACAAATATATATTAATATTAAAGGGAATAGATTGTTTAGTTTTTATTTTCTTTTTACTAGTATTAAAAACACTACATTAGGAAGATAATTTTATATTTTTGTAACTTTTGTGAAATAGATTCAAAAAACCCAACTTATAATACAGCCTGTGTTATTTCTCATTTTTCATTTTGATTTTATAAATTATAATTTCTGAATAATGTTTCGCTTTGTGAATTTGAAAATAATTTTTTTTTCTTCTATGTTTTTCACAATATTATACATTTTATTTAATGTATAGTATGCGTAGATAAGCAGTTGTGTGATAATGCTGTAATAATACGATGTCTTATAGAGATACATGAAATAGTAAAATATTGCAAAATGGAATATGTAGAAAAGCTTAAAATAAATTGCTTGCACTATATTTTAATACTGCCAGCAAGTATCTTCCTTAAATACAGCAAATGTGTTGTAATAGTTCTTTGCAGTATATTTTGATGCTGGAAGCATCCCTTAATATTTATGCTAAAGTATAGCATAAAGATTAACTTATAGTTAAACTCTTACATACAATAACCAGTGGAACAATGGTCCAGTGAAATATTTATGCCAGGTTTATAATTCGTTTTTATTGTATTTATTTATTTTTTATTAATGTTACTTGAAAGCCACTCAGTAAAAGACTGTATCAAATATTTTATTTCATATTTAATAATAATTATATTCTTTATGATTTCGAAATTGATATCATGATAAAATAAGAAGAGCAGAAATAGATGAAAAATTATGATTAAGATTATGTTGAGTGATTCTTTGACAAGTGTATAAAACAAAGAGCATTTGCAATTCAGTAAACGTAAGTTGCAAGTTTGCAAACTCTCCAGTTTGCAATACGTTTCAGACGAAAACGATAAGTATGAACAATGCTCGTAGTTGAAAATAGTTAAATAAAGAAATAACAACCTTCAACCAAGTCCCTGAGTACCACAGGCTGAGTTATCAACTTATTCTTCGTTGGGAACTTCTTTGTAGTTGACACCAGAAATTACAATTGTTACTTCTACCACTAGTCCTTTCTTGTAGTTTATATAGCCACCATCAAGAAAATTAATGATGATTTATTCGTAAAAGTTTTAATTTCCTTCACAGTATAATTTAATTTGTTTTTAATATTATTTAATATTTTCCCATTACTAATTTTGATTAAATACTAGATGGATGATGTTCAGCTATAAGAACAGAATAGTTGTATATATACAGAACAATGCTACGCGCAACAACAGATAGTGAAAAACAATGTTAATTCAGTTGTACATAAGATTTTAGTTTAAATTTCGTTTTCTTTTATTCATTTTTTTAGAAGATTATTATTTTTCCCTGTCTTTATAAAAGTTTAACGCATAAATGTAATTTTTAATAATTTGATTTCGTGGAGGTCTTAGGGGTATATTGACCCCACAGGTACTCCGTAACAGGTATGTCTCTTACCCGCACCCATTTTTTTTTTGTTACTCATGTACTTTGTTTTGTTATTATTTACATGTTTAAGGCATTTGATAAAGATGAACAATATTTTGGTTGAACAGTATCCCATGAAAGCTTAACTTTAATATTATTTAGTCAACAATTAATTTTTTCAATGTATTTCGTGCATTTTGAATCAATTTCATACAGTTAAATTTTTCATAGACAAAACTGAGACAATAGGGTACTGAAAGTCCAACAGACAATTTTCCAATATTTTTTAAAATTGTTAGGAGAGCTATAATCGTAATTAAAAAACAATATGTGAATATAACAACATTCTGGGAAATTATGATTTCCGCAAAAATATTTATTACAAGATCTAGCAAAACTGCAGACTGGAAGAATTCTCGGGAGTTAATTTAGAGTATTTTAATCATTTTAGTTAAAATTTAACATATTTTGATAAAATGTATGCTTAAAAAGTGTCAAACTCACAGAATATGTGGCAGTAATTTTTTTCTATTTAGAGAATTTTTTCTATGGGGATATTTTGAGAAAAACTTTTATATAAAATCTTTCGAAAACCTCTGACTAAATTAATCATAAATCTAAATTCAAAACTGTTATACCCATGTCAGTTTATCTTATAGATGTCTTAGCTATAATTATTCTCACTGTAAGCATCTTTTACATTAAGACCAATAAAACACATCAAATTTATTATATCAATTTATTATCTTTTCTCTTCTATAGATATATAGCCATTCTATACGTGTTTATAATTGAATTTAAAAACATTAACGACACAAATTCTAATAAGAATAAAACATGCAAGCAAAATTATAAAAATCAAAAAATTGTTAGCTTCCTTAAAAATTATTACTAATATTTTTAATTATATATATATATATATATATATTTATTTCTTTTATATTTTTTTTATTTTTCTACGTGTCATTGCTTTTATTTGAAAAAGATTAATGCTGAAATATTTTAATGCAGAATAACGGAATTTGGTACATATTCAATGCAAAACATTGTCCTTTCTCTTTTGGATACCTACTAAATAAATACTTTTCTGAAATAGTTTATTCAAGAAAAAAGGTCACAGAAAATAAAACTGGACTTCTTTGTCTTCAGTTGCTATGGTGACGTAAGATTTAAATGTGTAGTCAAGCATTTCCTCAATTCATTCAATCTCACTTTCGCTTCTTTTTACTTTATTTTTCCCTTTTTTTCACTAAACGATAGAATTTTATTCCTTCTATATCATATACAGATTGATAAAAAATGCATGTATGTATACCTCTAAGACCCTCTTTCTAAGGATATGGCGTTATATTTCACTGGGATTTGACAGATTTAGAGAAGGTTAAAAAAAAAAATTTCATTATTTGGAAAGTACACGGCATATGCTCGGGAGGATCATAAAATAACTCCTGGTGGAATTTGAGACAAGAGATCTCTTTTCTCTGGGGGAAACATAGGGAACATTGGTTTAAAAAATCCTGAAAAGAAGATATCAAATCTCTATTTTACAAAAAGGTAACTCGTGAAAGTTGGGATAAACCAAACAGGATATTGTTAGAATCCAAAATTAAATCATATTTAATTGTAATATATATGTATAAATAGATTTCAAAGAAAACAGTAATTAAAGACTTATCATTTATTTAATATAAGGATAAATAATTCTAGTAATTTATTTTTATTTAATGTTATCAGGTGTGGTCTGAGCTGTAGGGATTTAGTGAATTTTTATATGAGTATTTTTATATTGGTTAAAATTAATTAAGAAAGCCATCAATGAAAATATCCAAAATAACCCAATGTAATATTTTAATCGAACTATACATGGTCAACATTTATGCTTTCGAAGAGATAGATATTGTAATAAATTCTTTTAAAAACGAACATTTATTTGATGGCATTTTAATATCAAGATATGTATATATATAGAGAGAGAAATATTTTATCTTTTAATTGCTATGTGGTTCTTATAAAGTAGAAATTTAATACATTCCGATACTGTATACAGGTAGAGTAAAATTTTGTGTTCATCATCATGTTGTGTCCTCATCATGTTGTGTCCTCATCATGTGTTAACATAACATCGATTTACATCATGTGTTATTACAATTATCCTTACATCGATTTACATCATGTGTTATTACAATTATCCTTACATCGATTTACATCATGTGTTATTACAATTATCCTTACATCGATTTACATCATGTGTTATTACAATTATCCTTACATCGATTTACATCATGTGTTAATACAATTAACCTTACATCGATTTACATCATGTGTTATTACAATTATCCTTACATCGATTTACATCATGTGTTATTACAATTATCCTTACATCGATTTACATCATGTGTTATTACAATTATCCTTACATCGATTTACATCATGTGTTATTACAATTATCCTTACATCGATTTTTATCATGTGATATTACAATTATTTTTACACCGATTTACATCATGTGTTATTACAATTATCCTTACATTGATTTACACTATGTGTTATTACAATTACCATCATTCTTATCCTGCGTTATTACAATTTTTATTGTTACTTACGTTAATTAATTATTTTTCGTTGTTTATTCATTATTACAATTATATTTTATAACGGAGATCTACTAAGGACAAAGTTATTGGAATTGGAAATGTTGCAGATTCTAATAACTTTGCCTAATACAGCAGAAGTGGAATTTTCGACGAAGATTTTCGTGTACCACATTCGAGAACTTCTAATCAGAAAAGTTGATTGTAGATCTGGGACTCTTAATTCACAATCACCTTCACGTTTATTCGTTTTCAAGGAATTCGTGCTCAAATACAGGGACACAAGTGTTTTTACACAATGCATTGAGTTCATCAGATATTTCATAAATAAGTGATTTTATAGATAGTGTTAATATGGTGTACTATTTTATGCCGAAAATCCTAATATATTCTTTCAAAAACCGAACATTGATTTGGTCCCATTTTCATATCTAGCTATATATAGAAAGTATCATTCGAGAAAGACTAAGTCGAAAATATTGTATTGCGGGATAACAAAAGTTTCTTGATATTCAATGCAAAACATTGTCCTTTTTTTCCTGGAATACCTACTGAATAAATACTTTTCTGAAATAGTTTATTCAAGAAAAAAGGCTATAGAAAATAAAATTCGACTTATTTGTCTTCCGTCGCTATGGAGACGTACGATTTAAATTTGTAGTCAAGGATTTCCTCAATTCATTCAATCTCACTTTCGCTTCTTTTTCATTTCTTTTATAGTAAACGATATAATTTTATTCGTTCTCTGTCATGTACAGATTGATAAAAATGCATGTATGCATGCCTCTAAGACTCTCTATGGGAGAATATGGAGTCTTATTTCACTAGGATTTGACAGATTTTGAGAAGGATAAAAAAGCAATTTCATTATTTAGAGTGTGCGCGGCATATGCTCGGGAGGATCATAAAATAAGTCCTGGTGGAATTTGAGACAAGAGATCTCTTTTCTCTGGGGGAAAAACAGGGAACATTGGTTTAAAAAATCCTGAAAAGAAGATACCAAATATCTATTTTACAAAAATGTAACTCGTGAAAGTCGGGATAAACCGAGCAGGATATTGTTAGAATATTAAATTAAAGCATATGTAATTGTAATATATGTAAATTGATTTCAAAGATAACAGTAACTAAAAATTTATCAATTGCTGCATTAAATATAAACCCCATAGCAGAGAAATATAATATCCCTGGAACTCTGGACGATGTACAACAGTCAGGGCCGGGTTCTGCTCAGACCACACGGCCTTCACTCATTATTCACTGGATTTCAGCAGAGAATCCGCCACTGGACCTATAGGCCTTTTCATTGGGGCTATTATCGACACTTAATCAGGACGAAGATGCGGCAAATCCTTTTCTGTACAGATTTCTAAAACATGCGTTTATCAACTTATCCGCCGCCAAAGGAATGTGTTTCCTTTCGGCAAAGATACCCCAACCATAAATATTTGAGCACATATAATTAACTCTTAGCTATATAGATAAACTGTCGTACTTGATCATGCTCCCCCCAATTAAAACACTGCACAGTTATAACATTTTCAATTGCAGTTGTGGCAAAAGACCTGCTTCCTCCGGAAACGGGTCATCCCTTTGAGCAGATCGGATTTGCTTCCGGTAAGGGATAATAACCGTCACATAAACCCTTCCGACGGACATACATGCAATATACTATCTTTATACATGAATTATATAATAATTATAAACAATTTTACCTTAATATAAAAGATGTATTGAATAAATTTACCTCAATATAAAAAATATATTGACATCCATATTGACACGGCAAATATATATGATGTAATTATGGCATGATTACGTTTAATCTGCTAAAATTACTCATTTCATTAAAATAAAGAACCCTTTTTAAATTCAAAGCAGTTTTTTGAAAGCCAAAATCTTCATGCCTTGAACAAATTTGTAAAGAAAAAATATTTTCTTTTAAATATATATATTATAAGCAATATGCTAAAATAAAAAAATAAAAATAAACATATCATAAATAAGTTTCAGTGCGGCAAAAGAGTTAATTTATAAAAACTTGCAAAAGCTAGTCAACTCGCTTGCCAACTTTGTCAACTTTAGTCAACTTGCAAAATAGTTAACTTTTTTTTTACGTCACACAAATGAAAAGAAAGTTTTTCTTTTATTTTTAACTTTTATAATTTAATTTTGTCCTTAAAGAAACATAAAAAATTAAATTAACATTTTAGAATTCTTATAAAAAAAAAAAGGAAGGACGTTAATTTTCTCCTTATTAAGGGTGATAATAAATTTAGTCCCTCCTTCATTTTATCGCTATCAAAGGGTCTGATGAAGTGAAACAAATTGAATTTGTTGGATAAGAAATGAATTTTAATTAACCGCAATTTCTTTTTTTGCAAAACTTGGCGTAATCGGATTAATGTATCTGGCCCATAACTAAATGGGGGAAAGGTTCAATCTGCTTTGCTGGAGTAATTAGGCTTTTCAGATTTGTTTCGAAAATGAAAGCAATTAATTTTATAGGAAGAAAAGATATTTTTATTAGTAATTATATCCCTTTAAATTTTTATAGGGTTGTTATAATTTTTAATTAGATAAAGATTTTCTTCAAAAATTGTGTTTAAAGTTTTACTATGCACATTCTCATTATACGTGATATTTTAATTCAAATATAATGTGCTTAAGTTTATTTAGAATTTTATATTTTATATTAATAGTTTAAACGTAAAATTTCCTCTTGCAAGTACTTGAGAAGATATTTTTAATATTTTTTGTTAAGTTTGAGACTTTCTACCTGAAAAATTCCTAATATTATTATTTTTTGCATCTCGTAACACGATATTTATGAAGATTGTTTTTAATCTCTTTAGGTACTCTTGTATATTTTTGAATTTTTAATTAAAATTATTCTGGTTAAATTCAAAATGAAGTCTGGTGTTGAAATAGGGACAGCAAATTTTCTCAGCGGTGAAAATTAAAAACCTTTTGCATGTAATTAAGGATATTGTTTTATTCTTACTGCTAACATTGCTTTTTAGGTAGCATAATATTAAATTCTATAGTAAGATGACTATCCAAATAAAAATAATTTAAAATCTCTTTAGTAATCAAAAGGATTTTGTTAAGTTTAATAAAGCCTGTTACTTAGTTTGTTCAGTTTTGGTTTGTTGTTTCTTATCCCACTTGGCTGGCCAAGCCCACGAGCCCATATGTTCTGTTTGTAAAAAGAAGAAAAAATTGGCATTTCTTGAATGTATAAGATATATTTATATTATAATTACGATTAATACTCAACATATTAATATTTTTTTTTTATTTATAGCATTTAATACATTTTACATACGTTACAGTTAAAAATAAAACTAAGGGCTGGTGTTGAAATAGTGGCCGCAGAAATAGTAGATAAATACAATGAAATAGTGACTTCTACAATAAACACATTAAAAATAATTTGTTAATATCTGAAGTCGTTGATAAACAATAAGAAAACAAAATAACGCCCGCTGTCCTTAATCCAGAATTTCGTTTTGAAAAAAGACTTACCCTCTAGTATTAAAATCACTATAATTTTGCTTTTAAATAACGTGGACAAAAACAACGACAGTTTTGGAAAGCAATTAAAAGAATAAAACAAATTACAAAATTTGGGGTAATTTAATTTATTGAACTTTTAAATATTCATATCGTGCAGCATGATATAATACTTTTTAAGTGAAACGTTTGACGTAAAAATTAATTCATGTTTAGGAATCAGAAAGTAGAATTTTTGGTAAGCCGTGATCAAACACTAGAATTCGTTACTTTCTGTTGGAAAACTTTTTCTCTTTCTCTCTGTCACTTCTTCTATTGATCAATGATCTTCCATCCTGAAGTGGGTTCGTGCCCGTGCTACCTAACGATTATTATTTTCAAGAGACTTGACGAACAAACCCTCCAGATCCCTTCTCCTTTGATGAGAAAATCACCCTCTGGTGTCCTCCGCTATTCACTGACATTTGTCTTCTGTCGTTGGAAGTTCTGATTTAAGATCTCTAAGATCTGGTTTTTACAGTTTGAAATGTTTGAGTTATAAACTGGATGACCTTCTTCGGTGAACATAGAAACTATTTCTAAATTAAAATGGATTTTTAATTTACATAAATCTACAAAAAATGTGATGCTTTTTAGAAGATGTTTTGAAATTACATTTTTATGTAAAGGGTAAATATTTTAAATTCGACTTATAGGAAATTTTTTAATTAAAATTACTATTCAGTATTAAAAGGTTCTTTCCTACTTCAGATAATATTTCATTTCAATATATATTTCATTTCAAATTTCATGAATGATATAGTAAAATTTGAAAATATATTCCTTAAGTAGATTTAATTTTCCATTTTAATTTTTATGTTGGGTATGATTATACTGTCACTGTTTAGATAAATCTGTAGCTTGGTCTATCAATTCGATTTGTGCGAAACTTGGTAGGGTTTTCAATATTTTAGTAGGGAAATCTGGGAAAAAAGATACTGAGAAAAACCTTATAAGAGAAATATGAAGGTTTGCTAAATTTAAAGAATTATAATGGTCTCACCGGGGGCCTGAATGACGGACTGGATAGCGCTCTAGCGGTCGGTGCCACAGGGTTCAAGTTCCGGCGGTGCCATGGATGTTTGCAGTGGTTCGGAATCCACTTTAAATCGTAGGTACCTATCTAATATGATCATGGAGAATTGCAGGGTATATTTACTCCGCGTCCGTGGCTTATCTTCAAGTTACAGCGACTTCCTGGGTAATGCAAAGTGAGTAACGTCTGTGCAGCGCTTGCCTTAAGGCATCCTAGACAGCTGTTTAAGTGTTTGTCAGCTGCATTAGAAAAGAAAATAATGGTCTAGCCATTTAATTATAGTGAAAGTAATTGAAACTGAAACATAACTTTTTATTGGAATTCATGCTCATTAACAACTTTAGCCTACTTGTTGCGTAATGACAACATACGTAATTAAAGTACAGGAGGTTAGAAGTTCGAATTCACTGCAAACGTCTATTGCTGCAGCTTCTTTCATAAACGGGAAGTCGCTATGCCAATTGTAATAACATACGCCTTATGCCTGCATAAACTTCTTTCAGAAATGAGAAGGCTGGATGGCAATTATGACAACTTACGTATGGCGCCTTCATGTACAGTCAAACTGATAAGTGGGATTCGAAATTTCTTCTGTACGAGAACTCAAAATGCCCGTAGGACATGAGAACCAGAGTTAGAAGGATTTTCAAAAATGTTTAAATGTTCACAGGCATCTCTTTTAAGTTATGCAAGCACACGAACTCAGCAAGTTATGTCTTAAATTTATTATATTCCCACAATGTTTCATGAACATGAATTTCAAATTCCTGAGTAAAAGTATCAGGTTAACAATAGCAGCCTTGTAGAGTGGGAAAAATATGTACGTAGATAATATGAACCAATAACATAAATATAACAAAAGCGGTTTTCACGGAACAAACATATTTTATTATTTTCTAAGAATGAAAAATTTTCTTTTAACAAAATATTATGTGATTAAGATTTAGTTTTAAACATTATAGAGATAAATACAATTTACACCAATTGTTTTTAATTCTATTCTTCTGTAAACTTCCATTTTTTTTCCCAAATTTCAAGATCACATCACCTGGTAAATCATCAGGTTTACTTGGTTTATTTAAATGCAATTATGCATCAACCTTTGTTATTTGTCAATATGTTTAAATCGTTTGTTTAGGTTTTAGTATAAAAATCTAGTAATATATGTTATGTATTGTTTGTATTATCTGAATTTTAATGTGGATTAAGGGAATTAATATTAGATTTTAAATATTATAGAGATAGATACATTTTTCACCAATTTTTTTTAAAAATTTCATTTGCAAACTCGGAATCTTTTTTGAAAATTTCAAAATTTTTTTGTAAACCGCGTGATTTATTTGGTATAACATATTTATATCTTCGTTACATTTGTAACTTAAAATGCTATTAATATACATAATGTATTATTTGCATCATCAGATTTTTAATGTGAAAGTAATTATAGAATTTTTATGAATATACAGCTAAAATTGTTTTATTAACGCTATTAAGTAGTATCAACAACACTTTAAATAAAATACCGAATAAAAATTAAAATAAACAACATTTGTCAAAAATGCTTTACGGATAAATAAATCATTCATTCCATTTCAATTGACAGAGGTCTATATTTATCTTTAGATTCCCATTTTATTTTAATCTATAACCAAATATCAGACAATTCTTTCAGAATACAGATATAAGCAAATAAAACAGTTTCAAAATTTTCATTTTATCGCATAAATGTTTATTTAACCTTAAATAAAAGTATTCCTACACCGTGCCTGTTTTCACTTTTGTTTCTTGAAGATCCCACATGGCATCGCTTTCTGTTTACCCTCGGTCAATTGACTTTCTCGGCTTGAAGGAACCTTATAAAATAAGAAAAAAGTAAAACAAAATTACTTTTTGCGAAATACAAATAGATTCTTTCTTGCTTTATAAGGTGACCTGTATGCAAAATTGAAAGCTCAAAATAATATTCTGAGGTGAAAAAAAAATTGGAAGAGGTAAGCAAAGATCGTGACAAGTATAAAATATTTTGTCTGGAATTCCTAATATTCAACGCTGTAGCAAAGATATTATTTTTGCAATATTAATTTTTTTACTGGAAGATCATTTTCTTCTATCGTCTATCATTTTCTTTATATGTTAAGATGGCATTTTTTCGTTAAAATAAATGGTTTATTTAAATTAGTTTGCAGAAAATTCAACAATGTGTCTTACTCTAAATAGAATAAAAATAACAAAAAGAAATTAGTGGTTTGTGGATAGTACATAAGTGATAAAGCTTTCAATAAATTAAATTATTATAATCAAATTAAATAATTTTTTTTTTTAAGTTTTAAAAATTATATGTGACTAATGGTATAAGTAGGCTCTGATGGCCAAGTAACTAGCGTTCTGCTGCTCGGTGACACATGTTTCGGATGCAAGTCCCGGGCCGTGCCATGGATGTCTGCAGTGATTCAAAATCCACTTTAAACCGTAGGTACAATCTAATATGACTATACAGCGTTAAGCGTACTCCTGACAACCCTACCCTGTAAAATGAAAACATCTCTCTTGTAGAAATCCGCCAGTATACATACGGTTTTGGCCTACCAGGGGATTGTTGCTCCACTGATGACGATGATGAGGATAGGGATGAATAGTATATGTAGGGCCTGATGGCCGAGTCACTAGCGCTGTGGAGCTACTGGCTTCGGGTTCGAGTTCCAGTGGTGCCATGGATGCTTGTAATGGTTCGGAATCCACCTAAAACTTTAGAACCCTTTTTAATACGACTATTAGTCGTAGGGCTGAGACCTCTATCTAGTAAAAAACAACGCCTCTTCTCACGAAATATGTAAATAGGCCGACGGCCCTAGGGTTGTTACACCAATGAAGAAGAACAACTGTATAAGACGATGCAATAGACACTCTAATGCTCTAAGACGATATTTTCTTATTATACTTATTACTTCAATTAAATATATGAATTATTTCTCATAGAGCCTTAAAAAACAAAAATAAAAACATTTTGTATAAAGTTTCGACCGCATGAACAATAATTATTTTAATACAGGTATTGGAAGAAGTAATTTTTCATCAGAAAAGTATTATTGCTTTTCCTTAAAAGAACTTACGAGTCCTAATTGAAGGTGAAAGTAGTTCTAGAGTTTTAATGAATATATACCTAAAATAGTTTCATTAACTCTATTAAGTAATATCAAAAACACTTCAAAGCAAATACTGAATGAAATTAAAATAATCAACATTCATCAAAACATTTTTACAGGGAAGTAACATATTTGTTCAATTTCAATTAACAGGAAAATTTTGTTATAAATGATACAATATTAAAAAATAAATAAAATTATATCTATATTTATCTTTCTATTCCCATTTCATTGCAACTTATAATCAAATAGCAGTAAAATGTTTCAGAATACAGATATAAGAAAATAAAACAGTTTCAAAATTTTCAATTTATCGCATAAATGCTTATTTACCCTAAAATAAAAGTATTCCTACAACGTGCGTGTTTTCACTTTTGTTTCTTGAAGATGCCGCGGGGCATCGCTTTCTGTTTACTCTCGCTCAATTGACTTTCTCGACTTCAGAGAAGCTCCCTTTTGAAATAAAAAAAAAAAAAAAAAAGGTTAAAACAAAACTACTTTCGCGGAATTCAAATAGTTCCTTTCTTGCTCTATAAGGTAACCTGAATGCAAAATGGAAAGCTCATAATAATATTCCGAGGGAAAAAAAAATTGGAAAAGCAAAGCAAACATTGTGACAACTGCAAAATATGTTTTTTGGGCTTCTTGATATACAAGGCTGGAGCAAATATATTATTTTTGAAATATTATTTTTTTTTTCTTTTACTGGAATAAAAAAATATCATTTTATTTATATGTTAAGATGATATTTTTAAATTAAAAAAATTGTTGATTTAAATTAGTTTAAAAAAAAAAATAGCAAATAATGTAATATATTCTAATCAAAACAGATGAAATGCACAGTTGCTTCGTGAGCCTCTATGTATACACATTAAAAAGCTATCAAATAGTTAAAATATTTTTATCATGTTAATAAACGAAGTTGTACGTTTCCAAATGGACTCCACAATTAGGATAAATGGGTTGAAAAAACAGAAATGTAATTGTATCTGCATTAATTGTAAGGCAAATTGCATTTTTCATGTTATATAATAATAAAAACAAATTTTCACTGATGGTGGGCCAAGAGCGTTCTACTAACAAATTTCAAGACAATAGATGTTTCCTTTTTTACGGGGTAGAGCCTTACAGACATGTTACACCTTTACCTACGGGTTAAAGTACAGTTCTAATCTATTGAAAGCATTCGCCATTGCAGTAATAGCCACAAATTCTAATAGTTTTTAAAAGTTGAAACCCCACATGAGTCGAAGAAATAAGCTGAATGGAAGCAAGAATGAATGGAGCTTATTTGCATTTATAAACAAAATATTGTTTAAATATGGCAAAGTTTGTCTTTTATTTGGACAAGTGTTCATATCTGTGTAACTAATGTAAAACTGACTTATTTGGATAATTTCCAAAAAATATAAGATGCGTAGACCTAAATATGCTGCTCAAAGACAAATATTTTTCTGAATAAACGCATTTAACATAGTGTGAGGTTTCAGTGTACATACGAATCTCCTGTTTATTGTTTTTTCAGAGATTTTAAATTGAATTCAATTTTCTGATGCATTACAAACTACAAACATATTTACATTTAAATAGTTGTTTACGCCAAAAATTCATTTTCAAACCACGACAAACTATCTATTATCTGAACTATGAAATTGCGCTTTAAAATTCAGTTAAATAAAAAGAGGAAATAGGATAAATCTTTTTTTGCTACTACTACTTTTTTTGCTCTTTTAGAGATAACTATATTAATTCTAATACAAATATCCAGAAAAATTTGAGAAAACAAATTTAATTGAATCTAAAACTTTAAAGGATATGCAGAATTTACTACAAATATAATTATACAAATATTTATAAAACTCTTTTTACTTCAATTTCATACATTTCCGGTCTCAAGTGTATTTGTTATTAAACATTGCCATATATCTCTTTGAAATGAATACATCTATTCTATTATATTCAGTTGTATGATTACGACATTCTAATAATTCATTAAAGAATTATTCCTTTGAAGCAAGCGAGATGAATTCACAAATGACTACATCAAATCTTATTACCTTAAAAATTTAAATTTCATTTGTTACATGTTAAAATAGCGCTGTAACATTTACAAAGAAGCGAAATATTAATTTCATTTTATTCGTGTATTTTCAAAGCAATTCCCTAGTTTAATGCATCTTTGAATGTTGTTTTAATCTAGTCGTTATTGATTCTGTTTCAAGACTTGCAGTCCAAACACAATTTATAAAGATGCTTTATCAAGCATTCAATAACAGTTTGCGAATTAAAATCCTTCCTTAATTTCCTTAATGTTAAATTTATTTCAAAGATTTCTGACTGTGTAAATGCATTTAATTTTCTAAATTAATTTCATTCCTTTTTAAAATTCATTTATTTAAATATTAACTTTTCTATTTTTACTAACGTAATAATAAAATTATATTTGGACGTACTAAAATTTCACGTCAAAATATTCAGTAGTGTTTCAGTTACGCTTCCCTTTGTGAGTCGATAAAACTGATTCCGGCGATTTTTGAAATGTTTGAACTTATTGAACGAAGACCTTGCATTAAATTTTGTTTGTGGAAACGTATAGAATGTTGCAGAAGTCATTCGGTGAGCATTCCTGTATAGGAAAGAAATGTTTACAAGTGGTCTAAACAGTTCAAAGAAGGCAAAGAACGCGTTGAAGAAGAAGAGCGTTCTGGTCGACCATCAACCTCAGCCGACGAATCACACGTCCAAAAAATTAAAGATTTGACAAACCGTCTATTTATAATTAGAGACCTTGCTGATGATGTTAGAATTTTAAAAGGATCGGGAAATTCCATTTGGGCCTCAAACGCGTGATATCTCAATTGGTACAGAAAACACTGAATGCGCCAGCTCACACTGCACACTTTGTGACTTTTTCACCAATGATGAAACCCATATCGTTCCACGGCCACCGTATCCACACCGTGTGACTTCTGGCTATTCCCTAAGCCCAAATGGCACCCCGGGGACACCATTTTCAGTCGATTAAAGAGATTCAATGTGATTCGCCGCGTACTTTGAAGGCCATCTCTGCCGATGACTTTTTAGCATGCATTGAGAATAGGCAAAAAAAGTTGGCATAAATGCATGGTGTCCGGAGGGGATTACTTTGAAGGCGATGAAATAAATTTGGAAAAATAAATAAAGATTTTTTTTTTTTTTTAATAATTGGTCTTACTTTTTGCGCGCATTAGTAAATGCAGCTCTCTCCGAAATTTTTTAGTTTTAAGCAATAAAAAAAATCAACCTGATCAATTAGTTTTTTTTTAGTTTGATTTTCAAAATGATATTTTTTTTTTTTTTTCAGTTTCATAAACTAATGAGTTTAAATACGTATTTTATAATACAGTATTTTTTTTTAATCAGAAATACCCTGCAGGTGAATCATATAAGCATTACGCGCTAATTTATAAGATAATTAATATTAGAAAAAATCGCTATAATACACGCGTAAAAAAATAGATGTGTTAAATAAGTAATAACATATCAATAACAAATAACTAATGATAAAATAAAAATTAGAAGAACATAATATGTAGCTGACATATAAAAGGAAATTAGAAAAACTCCCACTCAAAAAAACTTTTTTTTATTGCTCCTAAATGAAAAAAAACAGGAAAAATATCTCAATTATGTCAGTTAACAAGAATTCAAGAAATATTGAGTATATTAGTAATATAAATATCTGCAAGTCATTAAAAATTTAATGTGCATCAATTAGGCATTGTAAAAATTATTTTATTCGTTAAGGATTTTTAAATTAAGTTATAGCTATTGAACTATAATTCAATACTATCATCTATTTTTAATTCAATTTATCCTCAATTAAAAGTCGTATTCCAGTAAAATCATCACAAAGTTGCTTTATTTTTCCTCTAAGAATTTTAAATTTAAATGCTAAAAAAGAGGAATCTGATTGATCTTTGCTAAAAAAATATTTCTATTTTTTCTTTTAAACTTCATTCTAAATTGATTGAATATTTCAGATTTTTGATATAATTGCTTAAGCATGCTTCAAAAGTAAAATAAACAAGATAAAATAATCCTATTATCAAACAACGTTTTCAGCTTTTTTTCAATTTTTCTTTTTCCTTAATTTATTATTATACAAACTTTTAAAGTAATTGGATGGATTTAATTTGTTACCGTAGTTGCTATAAACTGTTGATAGGAACACGTGATAAAATCTCCATGTGTACTTGCAGCTTAAAGAAATTAGAATGGAAACCATGAATAATTTAATTTTTTCTAAATATTTTAATTGAACAGTTATTAATTCATGTAGTAACTTTTATAATTAAAATATTTTTTTAATGTCGAAAATAATTGGGAAAATCAAAGGATTCATTATACTTCTCCAACATTTTTTTTTCCATTGCAGCTGGCAAACAGATAAGGACGTCTTGGATACCTTAAGGCAAGCGCTGCACAGACAATACAATAACACTTACAATAACCCCGCAACGCTCTACGATCCTGTTAGGACCGGGACCTACTGTTTAAAGTGGATTCCGAACCACTACAGACATCCATGGCACCGCCGGGACTCGAACCCGAAACCTATGGTACCGAGCGCCAGAGCTCTAGCCACTCGGCCATTCAGGCCCTACACTTCTCCAACATATCTTTTACCATTTATACTACCTTTTTAGGGATTCGAAATTTATAAAACTACGTTATGAAATATACTATTTTAGTAACATTGTATATTAAGTAACATATATATAAAATAGTTTGGTATTTAATGGATTTTTTCCAATTAATTTTTCAAAATCCCTATAGATAACAATGCAATAAGGAATTTCATGGCATTACTATCAATCATAGTTGTGATAGTGATAATGATTCAATTACGTCTGTATGAACACTTTGCATACAATTAAAAAATAATGTAATCGCAATGTTGTTAATTATTACTATGAAACCAACTAATTTGTACTTCATTTCTTATCAATAATATTTCTCTATTTATTATTGAATTTATTTATTTCTCACAAATTATTTAATTAAAAATATTTTTCTTGATATTACAGTGTTATAAATATTGATAAAATGGCAACACTTTTATATTGATGTACAATCTTATTAATGAGATATGCCACTGGAAGGAAGCCATTTTGGAAGTCAGATATTTCAAATTTACATCTACAAAGCACTATCACAATTTCAATCTTTTCAGGAACATTTCAAACAAAATAACGTACCTATCAAAACAATTTACCAATCACCAGTACAACAACAACAACAAAAAAAACTTAGCTCTAAAAAAAAATAAAATAAAGCAAATGTATAGGAAAGCTCTATTTTTAATTGTATTTTACAATGAAAGAATTAAGAATGAAAAAATTTAAAAAGTTGATGAAAACACTATTCTCATAATGACACTTACCACAATTAAACTATTGAATAATTTGTGATAAATTTTCATTTCATTGGAAGCTGTAAGCAGTCTTATGCGAAGAAAAATTAACTCGTATGCTTGTTTTGAGATACTAGCTAGCTAAGATTGCGTTGATAGCAAAGATCGCCATTATTTATCATTATCATAGAGAGTGGTGACCTTTAACAGATTTGAGTGGGTGCCTTTTGAATTAACAACATCAGAAGTGCACCTTGCACCATTAGACGGTAATCGTAACTGAGACAGCTGCAAAGTGGAAATTTCAATGGAGGGGTTTGAAGGACTCTTGACTATAGCCATCAGAATAAGCTGGCACAATTTTACTACAATTTATCTGCGTTTGGTTGATTTACTGAAACAACCAAACAACCAATTTATCTGCAACATGGTTGATTTACTGAAATAAACAACATTTTTGAATTCCGCAAAAATATTTTTGTCAAAATGGTGTAAGACTTTAGAATCTGGAAGAATACCCCTAAGTTAAAGAAGAGTATTTTAATTATTTTAATCAAAATTTACTTTATTTAGTCAACATATTTGTTCAAATTAGGTCAAACATACAGAATATTAGTAAGAAATATTTTTCCATTTAGAGAATTTTTTCTATGGGGATATTTGGAGAACATCATTAATATGAAATCGTACAAAAATATCATACTATAATTAAGTATATTTCGAATAAATTACTATATCTATGTAAGTTTGTGGATATTTATTGTATAGATGTCGTAACTATAATTATTCTCACAGTAAGCGTCTTTTACATAAAGAGATTTTTACATTTATTATCTTGATTTTGTTATCTTTTCTCTCCAAATATAAATTATTATTTCCGAAGCATATGTCCCCAGACCATTCTATACATGTTCGTAATTAAATTTAAAAAATATTAAAAATCCAAATTCTAAAAAGAATAAAACATACTATCAAAATTATAAAAATCAAAAAATTATAAAAATTGTTAGCACCTTTAACAATTATTATTAATATTTTTATTTATATTTATATTTATTTATTTTTCGTTTTTTTTTTCGATCGGCGAATGCCTTCATTAGAAAAAGATTAATGCTGGATTATTGTATTCCAGAATAACGGAATTTGGTACATATTCAATGCAAAACTTTGGCCTTTCACTTCTGGAATATCTACTGAATAAATACTTTTCTGAAATAGTTTATTGGAGAAAAAAGGTTACAAAAAATAAAACTGAACTTCTTTGTCTTCCGTCGCTATGGAGACGTACGATTTAAATCTGTAGTCCAGGATTTCCTCAATTCATTCAATCTCACTTTCCCTTCTTTTTATCTTTTATTTACCATTTTTTTTTTTTTTTTTTTTTTTTACTAAACGATAGAATTTTATTCGTTCTGGATCATGTACAGATTGATAAAAAATGTGTGTAATATACCTCTAAGACTCTCTATCTGAGGTTATGGAGTCTTATTTCATTAGGAGTTCACAGATTTTGAGAAGGATAAAAAAAAAAAATTTCATTATTTCGAGAGTGCACGGCAGATACTCGGGAGGATCATAAAATAAGTCTGGGTAAAAGTGTAGACAAGAGATTTCTTTACTCTAGGGGATACACAGTGGACATTTGTTTAAAAAATCCTGAAAAGAAGATATCAGCTCTGCATTTTACAAAAAGGTAACTCAGGAAAGTTGGGATAAATCGAATAAGAAATTGTTGAAATCCTACATTAAATCATGTATAATTATAAAATATATATATATATAGATTTTAAAGATAACAGTAACTAAAAACTTATCAATTGTTATATTAAATATAAGGTTAAAAGATTCAAGAAATTTATTGCTATAAGATATGGTCTGCGCTGTTTGGATTTAGTGAATTTTGATATGAGTATTTGTTTTATTTTGGTTAAATTAATTAAGAAATTCATCAACAAACATTGCAAAAATACCCAATGTAATATTTTAATGGCAATAAATTTTTATGATATTGAACCCAACATTTCACCATTTGAAGAGATAAAGATTATATTCTATTCTTTATAAACCGAACATTGATTTGGAGGCAATTTAATATCTGGATACATATGTATATATATAGAGAGAGAAATATTTTATCGTTTCAATGCAATTTTGATTTTATACAGTAGTAATTCAATACTAAGTATAGAAACTGCATACAGGTAGAGTAAAATTATGCTAATATTTTTAATGTATAATAAATCAGTTAAATGGGATATTAAACACCTCACCATGTGTAATCTTATTGCAATTTTATTTTGTGCGAGAGAACTACTGATTAAAATGTTATTGTAGAAGGAATTACAGCAGATTCTGTGTACTAGAATGAATCAAGTTTGCTGCAGCAGAAGCTTTCTTTTATTTTTAAAATTATAATTTAATTTTGTTCCTAAAGAAACATTAAAATTAAACTGACATTTTAGAATTTTTACTAAAAAAAGTGGGGAACGTTAAATTTCTCTTATTAAGTGTGATAATAAATTTAGTTCCTTCTTCATTTTATCGCTATCAAAGAGTTTGACGAAGTGAAATAAATTGTATTTGCTGAATAAGAAATGAATTTTAATTAACCGCAATTTCTTTTTATTGGCAAAACTCGGCATAATTGGATTAATGTTTCTGGCCGATAACTAACTGAGGGAAAGGTTTGAATTAAATCTGCTTTGTTGGAGTAATTAGGCTCTTCAGAATTGTTTCGAAAATGAAAGCAATTAATTTTATAGGAAGGAAATACAGTTTTATTAGTAATTATATCCCTTTAAATTTTTAATATGGTTGCTATAGTTTTTAATTAGATAAAGGTTTCCTTCAAATATCGAGTTTAAAGTTTTACTAGGCATATTCTAATTATACGTGATATTCTAGCTAGAAAATAATGTGCTTAAGTTCTTTAAAATTATTTTATTTTAATAGATACCATGTTATAGATACTTATGTTAATAGATACTTTTCCACTGCAATATTTGAAAGAAATTTTTAATATCTTTATTATGTTTAATATTAGTAATTAAAATTCTTTTTATCGGAAAAAATTTCATAATTTTATTATTTTTACTTCTCGTAACTCAATATTTATGAACATGATTGTTTTTAATCTCATTAGGAACACTTTGTAACGTCTCGGTCTTATTAGGATTCATGGAAACACTTTAAAATTTATTTACAAACATTAAATATATATACAAAACTCTGGTTTAATGCAAAATTTACAAAAGAAAAAAAAACTCTACCGCTTAAACCTGCTCTACAGTAGATCTTAATTATCACACAGTGTGATACACGAAACCACTAAAAGCTGACTTTCAAAACAGGTGAAAATGCCAGCCTGTTAAATCATTTCAGAGAAAAGACCACATGATTGACTCGTCGCAGAACTCTTGTTTCTTCGCCAAACACTACCCTTTAATAAAATACATCAAGAGGGGGATCAGCTTCCTTCACTTCTCTTTTGAGTATACATTTTCTCAGCCCGTGGCTTATCCCCAATTACAAGGCAACAACTCAGGATGTAGTTCATACTCCATCTGTAATTGTTTCGACCTATGAAGATCACACAAACAATCACCAATTTCTCATTTCTTAACGAGATTAATTTTTTTTTTCATTTATTTCTTCTTTCATTCCTCTCTCCTGCAAACTAAATGCTACAATTCTTAAATGTGAAAAATGCTACAACTTACATATTTTTAAAATTTTTAATTAAATTTATTATAGTTAAAAACAAAACTAAGGTCTATTGTTGAAATAGTGACAGCAAAATCTCTCAATGATAAAAATTAAGAACATTTTGCACGTAATCAAGGATAATGTTTTATTTATCCTAATAACATTACTTTTTAGATAGCATAATATTAAACTTTACTGTAAGATCACTACCCTAAAAGGACAAAATTCAAAATATCCTTTCTTAGCAATAAAAAGGATTATTATTGTCATGAATAATAAAACACGTGGTTTAGTTTGTTCTATTTGCGAGACGATTACAAAATTTATATATCTTGAATGTATAAGATATATTTATTTTCTTTAATTAATACTCAACATATTAATCTAATTTTTTTTTATTTATAGATTTTGAAACATTTTCTGGTTAGCTGATTCTTATCAATATAAAATCATAAAATAAATTAAATTCAATTAATGAAAAAATCATGTAATATAACCTATAATGTAACAAAACATGTTAACCATTTTTTAAAACTTTAATATTCTACCGCTAATGTTGTATTGATATCGGCAAATCGTTATATTCTATAATTTCATTCATTTCTATAAATCATAAAAACCTTTTCTGAAAATAAAATTGAAATTTTCATTAAAAAATTCACTATAATGTAAAAGCAGAAAAAAGTGAATTTCGCGAATTGAACTACTGCAATCCTAACGAATTTGCGATCTACTTCAGGTTGCTACATTAGCTGCTTCTTCGTGAATACAGGAATCTAAGATTGAACTTTTTTAAATGAATCAGAAAAATATAAAATAAAAAAAAAAAAACAATCAAAATAGTCACTATGAATTATTACAAAAAACAAAAATGTAAAAACCAACTAAAAAAAAAACTGCTGTTTCTAAACAATTTTAAATGGATACACTGAAATAGTGACTTGTACAATGTGCAAATTAAAAACAATTCTTTAATTTCTTAATAAACAATAAGAAAACGAAACATTGCTTCATGACCTTAATCCAAAATTTCATTTTGGAAAACTATTTCCATCTAATATTAAAATCACTATAATTTTTGCTTTCTTTTAAATATCGTGGATGAAAACAGAGTTAGTTTCGGAAAGGAATTTAAAAGAATAAAACAAATCACAAAATTTTGTGAAAGTCAATTGTAAACGTAGTTGGACACTTTCAAAAATTTATATTTTTTAATAGGTTTTAATAGAAATGTTTGATGTAATAATTAATTCCTGTTTAAGAATTAGAAAGTAGAATTTTCGGTATGCCATGATCAAACACTAGAATTTGTTTCGTTCTGTTGGAAAACTTTTTTCTCTTACCCTCTGTCACTTCTTCTGTTGATCAATGATCTTCCACCCTGAAGAGGGTTCGTGCCCGTGTTACCTAACGATTCTCATTCTCAAGGGAGTTGACGAACAAACCCTCCAGATCCCTTTTCCTTTGATGGGAAAATCACCCTCTGGTGTCCTCCGCTATTCATTGACATTTGTCTTCTGTCTTTGGAAGATCTGACTTAAGATTTCGAAGCTTTTTACAGTTTAAAATAATTGAGTGTATGAACTGGAAGACCTTCATAGGGAACTATGTCTAAATTAAAATGGAGTTAGAATTTACAAAATTTTTTAAAAGTGAGAAGAATAAAGATTATTAAGAATTAAAAATTGTATCCTTTTTCAGATAGATAGGTCAAAAGATATTTCATTTCAAATTTCGTTAATAATACAGTTAAATTTAAAAAAAAAAAATCCAATTTTATTTTTATGAGAAATAAACATGCTCGGAATAACTATACTATTACTATTTAGATATATCTAGTTCATTGGTCCTACAATCCAATTGGAGACTTCAAAAATGTTTAAATGTTCACAGATACCACTTTTAAATTATGGAAGCTCTTTTATATATTAAGAAATAACTCGATTTAATTATGGAAGCAAGAGACACCGATAAAAACACAATAAACTAAATATGAAACTTTGCAAAGCTGAAAGAATTATTTAATTATAGTGAAAGAAATTAAAGCTCTAACATAAACTTTTATTGGGATTCATGCTCATTAACCCACTTGGCCCTACTTGTTGTGCAGTGGCAACATGTGTAATTAATGTACAGGAGAGTCCAGATTCGAATTCGCTGCAAACGTCTATTGTTGTCTTTGTTTCCTAAGCGACAAGTCTCAATTGTAATTGTGCAAACGTACGTCTAGTGCCGCATAAACATCTTTCATAAACAAGAAGCCTCAATGGCAATTGCAACAACGTACGTCTAATGACGCATAAACATCTTTGAGAAATAAGAAGTCTCGACGGCATTTATGACGACGTACATGTGATACACTAATAAACAGTGAGGCTTATAGGTGGAATTCGAAGTTTTTTCTGTACGAGAATTCGAAATATTCTTCAGAGATGAGAAGCAAAGTTAGACTGATTTCCAAAAATGTTAAAATGTTTACAGACATCTCTTTTAAATTATGCAAGCCCACGAAATGAGCAAGATATGTCTTAAATTTCTTTTAATTACCACAAGGTTTCATGAACATGAATGTCAAAATCCTGAACAAAGTGTCCCTTTTCTTTATGATTAACCCTTCTAAATTTAACGGCATTAAATTTAGCAGGTTGAGCGAATAATGGCTGCGAGTAGAGCCAGTTTAATAATGGCAATCTTGTAGAATGGAAAAAGTTGTATATGGAAAATATGAACCAATAAAAAGAAATCGGAATTCATGGAACCAACATATTTCATTGTGTTACAAAGAATAAAATATTTACTTAAAAAACATATTGTGTGATTAATATTCGATTTTAAGCATTATCAAGATAGATATATTTTACACCAATTGTTTTTAATTCTATTCATTATCATACCTCATTTACTTGTTATATTTAAATAAAATTATACATCGAGCTTTATTATTTGCCAAAGTATTAAAATCGTGTATTCAGATTGTAGTATAACTTTATAGTCATATGTGTTACGTATTGCTTGTATTATTAGAATTTTAAGGTGAAAGTAGTTACAGAGTTTAATGAATATATACACCTGAAATTGTTTAAGTAATATCAAGAACTCTTTAAATGAAATACTGAATAAAAATTAAAATAAACAACAATTTTCCAAATGTTTTTGCAGAGAAATAAAATTTATTCCATTTCAATTAACGCAAAAACGCGCTGTAGATTATATAATATAGATGTTTAAAAAATAAAGTAAAACATTATCGATATTTATCTCTGATTCCCATTTTATTTCAACTTATAACCAAATATCAATAAAATGTTTCATAATACAGTTATAAGCAAATAAAACGGTTTCAAAATTTTCATTTTATCATACAAATGTTTATTTAACCTTAAATAAAAGTATTCCTACAACGTGCGTGTTTTCACTTTTGTTTCTTGAAGATCCCGCGGGGCATCTCTTTCTGTTTGTCCTCGGTCAATTGACTTTCTCGGCTTCAGAGAAGGCCCCCTTTGAAATAAAAGAAAAGTAAAACAAAATTACTTTTCGCGGAATTCAAATAGTTCCTTTCTCGCTCTATAAGGTAACCTGAATGCAAAATGGTAAGCTCAAAATAATATTCTGAGGGGAAAATATTGAAAAAAGAAAAGCAAACATTGTTACAAGTACAAAATATTTTGTTTGGAATTCTTGATATTCAACACTGCAGCAAATATATTATTTTTGAAATATATATATATATATATTTTTTTTTTTTTTTTTTTTTACTGGAATAAAAGATGATAATCATTTCCATTATATGTTATGATGTTATTTTTTCATTTAAATAAATGGTTAATTTAAATTAGTTAAAAAAAATTCTGCAATATGTAAATACATTATTTTTGAAATATTAATTTTTTTTCTGGAAGAAAAAAAAATATATAATTATATTTAAATGTTAAGATATTTTTTTATTAAATTAAATGGTTTATCTAAATTAGTCTTAAAAAATTCTGCAATGATTCCAACTGCAAATAAAATAAAATTCATGGCTAGTAAATATATAGCGATAAATCTTTGTGAATAAATTAATTTTTTAAGTTTTAAGCTTAGTTAAGCTTAGTTAAAGTTTAAGTTTAATGTCTATCATATAAATAAACAAAGTTTTATGGTTGATAAAAAATGTTAACAAAAATAGAAATATTATTATATCTATATTACGTGAAAAGTGAAGTGATCTCTCGTGTTAACTTACTTAATAATAAAAACAAATTTTAACTGGAACAAATAATATAAAAAAAAAAAAAAAATTAAAGTCAATTCCTACTTATTATATTGCTACTTATTCCTACTTATTACTTATTAATTCCTACTTATTATATTATATTGCAGAAAGTCCTTTAAAAATAATTTTCATTCATTTTTTAAGTTTATCTGGCGCCATCTATTGGTAGATATATGCAACTTAAACCTAAAAAAAACTAAAATTAATTAATTAAATTTAATTACTAAATTAATATTTGAAAAAAACTGCATTAACATTCAGTGTCATCCACTACAAGTTCAAAAAAAGTATTTGAATTCGAGTGGATGAATAAAAAAGTATTTTATTAACAATTGAAAATTTGAAGAAGATATATATAGGGAGAGTGTGAGCTAATAGAAGGAATTGAAAAAGTAAGCTACCTAAGAATGACTAGATATTAAATTTAATTTATCTGAATTTGCTTGTTATAATGTATAGAAAAACTGAAACATTTCCTGCCAGCAAATCGAATACATTGAAAACATTCGTCGTTGAAGTCACATGTTTTTGATAAAGCATGAATGGAACGTGTTATGTATTTATTAACAGCATATTAGTTGAAATAATGCAAGGTGTTTTGATAGGAGTTTCATTTCTTTGTAACTAATGTAAGATTGATTTCTTTGGAAACTTTCTAAACACATTAAGATGAATAGATTTAAATAAAATGCCTAAAGATAAATATTTTGTCTGAATAAATACATTTAATATAATGTGAAGTTTTAGTCTAAAAACTTTTTTAGTCTGTTTATTATTTTTTCAGAGTTTTTAAATTTTAAATTTTCTGAATTCAATTTTCTGGTGCATTCCAAACTGCAATCATATTTACATTTAAATAGTTGTCTACACTAAAAAATCCTTTTCAAACCGTAAAAAACAATTTATTTTCTGAACAATGAAACTCGGCTTTAAAATTCCATTAAATAAAAAGATAAAATGGGAGAAATCTGTTTTTGCTACATTACTTTACATTACTTTATTTTATATTAACTCAAACATAAAAGTATCAAAAAATTTGAAAAAAAAATTACTTTAATTTAATACAAAACATTAAAGAATATACATAATATACTTGAAATATAATTATGCAAATACTTATAAGTTCATTTTATTTCGATTTAAAGCAATTTCGGTCTCAAGAGTATTTGTTTGTTATTAAATATTGTCACATATCTCTTTGAAATGAGTACATCTACTCTATTGTATTCAGTTATATGATTACAATATGCTAATAATTCATTAAAGAATGTTTCATTTGAAGGAAGCGAGATGAATTCTATTTAAACTACATCAAAACTTTTAATTTTGAATATTTAAATTGCATTTGCTACATGTTAAAACAGCGCTGCAGGATTTGCAAAGAAATAAAATCTGAATTTTATTTTGTACGTGTATTTTCAATGCAATTCCCTAGTTTAATACATCTTTGAATATTGTTTTAATCTAGTCGTTATTGATTTTGTTTCAAAGCTTGCATTCCAAACACAATTAATAAATACGTTTTAGCAAGTATTCATTTACAGTTTACATGTTAAAATTTCTAATTTCCTTAATGTTAAATCTCTTTTAATGATTTCTATCTGCGTATTTAAATGAATTTAATTTTCTAATGGAATATCATACCTTTTTAAAATCAATTTATTTGAATTTTTACTTTTCAATTCTTTCTAATGTAATTAAAAAATTACTTTTGATTAATTATGATTTTCATTGGGCATACTAAAAATGTAAGTAGTGAATTTTTTTCTTAAGTTCAATTTAAATAAAATGCTCAATGTTCAATTCAACATTTAAAATATTTATACATTTAAACATTACATTAATATGTTATGCAGTGTATTACATGAATATATCTGCAGATATCCATTTTCTTCCTCAAAAATAGCAATATTTCAATACAAAATTGGATTTTGTGTTTTGACAGAAGTAACACAAATGCATAATATTTCTACAAAAAATAATATTAATAATATGTATAGGTCAATTGTATTGTATGCAATAGGGAGGTATGTTCTTTATAGCTCATCTAGAGATGAGGATAATTTGATGAAATGAGGACTTTTTGGGTAATTCCTACATTTGTGTGTCGTATTGGTCAAAACTTAGAGAACATCAAACATGCAATTTGATTATGGATGCGAGACGCATTCATAAGTAGTTTCAATTTTCTAGTGTTTTCGTTTTTAAAATCAATAATTTAAACCATCTTTGCCCTCCTACGCATTATATAGAAATGTTAAAATAAATATTTTATTTTAAATATTTTTCAAAACATTGATTTTGGGTTAAAGCTTCAAAAATATATAAATATTTATAATAAGATATTTTTAAATCCAATATATAATCACTCAAGAGTCAAAACATTATGACCACCCCTACATTTTGCAATTAACTCGCCTGGATAACGTGGAAGGCACGTGATCAGGTGGAAGTGGTATTTAACTGGTATTAAGTAGTGGTATTAATCCATGCCAAGGCGGGTTGAAGCTGTGTTGCGCGCCAAAGGCGGGTCAACTCGTTATTGACCGGTGGTCATAATGTTTTGGCTCTTGAGTATGTAAATAAAAAAAATAGTTATTATTTTTTTTCTGGAGGCTAAAAATAATTTTCTTTCCGGAAAATATGCCTAAAGATACTTTCCTTACGTATATACTTTCTGCCTTAAAATAGTTCAGATATATTATTGAACGTTTAAATACATTCTTAAAATAGTTTTATTATACAGATATACGTATCTTATTTCGCTTTTTATTTCTAAAAGAATTACATTAAATATCCTTTTATCATTGCATACGATTATTTTCCAATTCAAATAATTTCAATAAAAGAATGCTTAAAATTCAATTAAATTTTCTTTAGGATGCTAATAAGAAAACACAAAAAATGTTTAATGAGATTTTTTTTTTCATTGTGTATATGAAAATTTAATTTTTTTTAATTTTTTTTTTTTACAAAATGTAAAATTTTTTACCTTTCCAGTTTTTTAATATGCACATAAAAAGCAGCAAGAAAACTTATGTTATAAAATTGTAGAGAACAAATTTTTTTTTTTTATGAAGTTGTAAAATTGATCTGGAGATATCAAATGTAACTCTCTCTGGTTTTTTTTTTTTAGTTTTAAGCACAAAGTACTAAAATTAATAAAAAAACCAACCTAAGCAATTAGTGTCTTTTCAGTTTGATTTTCAAAATGATAAACATTTTTATTTCAGTCTCATAAACTAATGAGTTTAATTACGCATTTTTATATTGCAGTATTTTTTTAATCAGAGATATCCTGCAGATGAATTTTATAATTATTACACTCTAATTTATAAGTTAATTAACATTAGAAAAACTCGCTATGATAGACAGGTAAAAAATTACATGGATTAAATAAGTAATAATAAATTAATTACAAATAACTAATGATAAAATAAAAAAAATAAATACAAATTATAAAAACATAATATGTAGCTGACATGCAAAAGAAAACTAGAAAAAATACCACTTAAATATAAATGAAAAAAAAGGAAAATTATCTTAATTATGTCAATTAAATAGAATTAAAAAAATATTGAGTATATTAGTAATATACTCAAGTCAATTACTAATGATTAATACTGCAAGTCATTAAAAATTTGATATGTACCATTTAGGCATTGTAAAAATTATTTTATTCGTTAAGGATTTTTACCCTAAGTTATAGCTAATCTTTTAAAACCCTATTAAAATCTCATTTGCAACATTTTTTAAATAAGATATGGATTATGCATTTCCTAAATTTTATTATCTTAGCACGGATTTTTAAATTGTTTAAATAAGTGTTATGCATAAATATAATTTCAAAAAACTAATTTGTATGATAATTTCGAATTTCAAAATGTATGAATTGTATGAAAAATTTCGTTTTTTATGTTTCTTTAAAACACCATTAAATGTTCTTCTCTGCTGTGCTTGTGTACATACTTGCGCAAATGTTCTTCTCTGCTGTGCTTGTGTACATACTTGCGCAAAACTACGTCAAATGACTATGCGAAGTCATCATCTCAATTCAAATTGCTGTTTTGTTGTTGTTTTGTAAAGACTCTAGCGATTGTCTGTACTTTACGCTTTGAATATTCCGCTTTTAATTATTAATGATTAATTCAACCTTAATCATTAATTAAATTCAACTTATCATCCATTCCTCAATGTCAATTGAGGAATGGATAATTTCTCTCAATTTTAATTCAATTATTCTAATGTTCAATAATTCAATAGTCTCATCAATTATTAATTCAATTTATCATTAATTCAAAGTCAAGTGACAGTTTTTCTCTCAAAAAGTATAAATTAAACGCTAAAAAAAGAGATGGCTCTTTATTAAAAATTAATTTTATTTTTACTTTTTCAATTTCATCAAAATCGGTAGAATATCTCAGTTTACTTGGGCAATTGTTTAAGCCTGCTTCAAAGTAAAATAAATAAGATACAATAACCCTATTATCAGAAGTAATTATCAAACAGCCGTTTTAGCGTTTTTATCAGGTTTTTTATTTTTCTCTTTTTTATTAATATTCATACAATCTTTAAATTAATTGGATAGATTTTCTTTGTTATCGCAGTTGATAGAAACTACTGATAGGACTACATGATTAAATCTATTTTTTATACATATGTACTTACAGGTTAGATAAATTAGAATGAAACCCAGAATATTCAATTTTTTTAATGTAACAGTTATTAATTCATCACGTAATCTTTATAATTAAAATATTTTTAACGTGGAAAATAATTGCAAATTTCTAAGGATTCTTTAAGCAACTCTAACATATTTTATACCATTTATACTCCCTTTTATTGGTTTAGAAAGTTATAAAACTGCAAGTGGAAATGTAGTATTTAAGCATTTAAGTAACCTATATAAAAATAATTTTTTATTTCATAGATTTTTGTAATTAATTTTTCCAATCGACTATAGATAGTAATGCAATATGGAACGTGGTGCTAAATACCATTTAATTGTGATTCAACTAAGTCTATAGTGAGGTTTTCCATACAGTTAAGAATAATATAATCCTAATATAGTTAAATATACTTCTATATTTCATTAATAATAATATTCCTCTATTTATTATCATTCTCTTCATTTCTTCATTCTTCATTTCCTTATCAATAATATTCCGTTATTTATTATTGAATTTATTTATTTCTGACAAATTATTTAAGCAAAACTATTTCTTCTGATTTTACATTTATGTTTATAAAAGTATAAAAATTGGTTAAATTACAAGAATTTTATATTAATGTACAATAAAATTATAATGAGATATTTCACTGGAAGGAAGACAATTATGAAGTCAGATATTTCAAACTTACAAATGGAAAAATATAATACAATTAAAAACTCTTCAAGAATATTTCAAACAGAATAGCACACCTAGCAAAAATTCCTTACCTTATATTCTCTCTTACTGAATCAATGCACTCTCCAGTACAAAATCGACGTAGTTCTAATAAAAAAAAATAATGTAAATATATAGAAAAGCTCCATTTTTTTATTGTTTCTTAAAATGTAAGCATAATTAAGAATGGGAAATTTTAATAAATTGAGAAAATAAAGTATTCACATAATAACAATTATCAAACTTTAATTATTAAATAAAATGTGCTCGTTTTTTATTTAAATGCAAGTTTAAGCTGTCTGATGCGAAGAAAAATTAACCCTGCATGCTTGTTTTGAGATACTAGCTGGCAAAGATCTTCATTATTTCTCATTATCATGGAGAGTGGTGGACCTTAACAGATTTAAGTGGATGCCTTTTGATTTAACAACCTCAGAAGTGCACCATGCACCATTACAAAGTTATATAACTAAGAGCGTGACAAAGTGGAAATTTTAATGGAGTGGTTTGGAGGAATCTCGACGATAACCATCAAACTATGTTGGCATGATTTTCCATTTTGAATCTGAGTTTGTGACAACATGAGTGGATTTGTTAAAACAAACAGCATTTACTTGAAGAGGATGTTGATGTTGTCTTTTGTTCATACGGTTATTGTTATTTTCAAATGATTCTGTTTATGTAAACTGTACACTGTTCTCCAATTGCGTTTTGGTTTATAATAATAATATTATCAAGAGTGTTTGTGTCTATTGCAATTTCGTGCATATAGGGATCATTATTTGTGAGAATATTCAACTAGCCATTCAATTAAAACTTTTATTGGTTTTAAAAGTCAGACATTTATATTCAAAACAAAAGCTTTAAGTGCTTAAATTATCAAATATTAACCAGAATATTTTTTTTCAGTTATAACTTCATTATAGATACATAAGTATCATTTTTATTAAATAAATTCTTTTGTAATAACTTAGTTACAAAATAATTTTAATTATAGATACATTTTAAATTTATTGGTAGGAATACAGTTTTATTTGAATTCCTATTGACAATGAATGTTATTTCAGAAATATTTTTCTAAACTTGAATCTAAACATTATAATTGTATAAATGTGTGCGTATTTTTTTGTCGATAATTTCCCCATTTCATGAGTATTTTATCTTCTTTCGTGATTATAAGCTGGTTTAAAAAAAACAGAAAAATTCATAATGCGATTGCAAAATTCTTATTCTTGGGGTTTAATGAATTTCGGCAAAACCATTAATGAAACAGTGCTTCGTAAATAGTATTTACTAAAAAATAATAAGATTTTGTTTCTGTCATGAAAATGTACAAAATGGAAACATACCAATATAAAAATATATAAGCTCATTGCGGGGTCTATTCAATCTGAATGTAACATCTAATATTTATACAATCACGACCACCATTTGCCTCGAGAAACAACTTATTTTTCATTGATTCAGTTTACTATAAAAGATGTTATTGTGCCAAGGTAGTTTTAAAAAAAACCTGAAGAAATAAAGAAGTGGAGTTAAGCGTAGAAATATATCTACCAAAGGTATTGCAAACATGGATAAGGAACATGTTAGCCATGTTAGTCCGAAGAACATGTTAGCCAACATATACGTATAATGTTCTCCTCACGAACACAATTTTCCATTAGTAGATGGTCTGTGTGGTCCTGTTTTTTCACTTGTAGGGTAAAGAAGTCACCGACTGTACCTACATAAAAAAGAACAATTGATTCAAAATTATCATATTTATATATTTATACAGTAATTGTACTCCCTTGGGAGATGTGGCTATCTGACCGCACATATACACACAGCCAGAAATTATGTCATGCATATGACTGGAATAATAACAGGTTTGTTACCTTTCTTGCTTCTCAAAAATTTAAAACCTTTTTGTTACCTTGTAATCATATTTGTATAGATCTTCATTGATTTGCCCTTTAATAAGCCCACCCTATGTTTTTTACATAATGATAAGATTACTTAATGGAATCATTATAAGAAAAAAATTAATGATTGTCAATCTGATTTTTAAAGGGAAATGATTATTCTTTTGTGTATAAAACATTATCAGTTTTTGAAAATTCCGAAAATAATAATATATTAAGTATAAAAATATATATTTTTGCGTTTAACCAGCTAAAATTTCTCATTTTATTCAGATAAAGAATACTTTTGAAATTCACGGCAATTTTTTTAAAGGTAAAATCTTTATGCCTTGAGCAAATTTTCTAAAAAGAATTATATTCTTTTAAATATACATATATCATTAACAATATGTTAAAATCGACAACATATTAAAAATAAATCACTTTCGGTATAGTACTTCATAAATTTATTTACGCCAAACATATGAAAATAAAGTTTAACTTTTATTTTTAAATTTATAATTTAATTTTGTTCCTAAAGAAACATAAAAATTAAACTAACCTTTTAGAGTTTTTATAAAAACAGGGGCGACATTAATTTTCTCTTATTAAGTATGATAATAAATTTAGTTCCTTCTTCATTTTATCGCTATCAAAGGGTTTGACGAAGTGAAACAAATTGAATTTGCTGGATAAGAAATGAATTTTAATTAATCACAATTTCTTTTCTGGCGAAACTCCGTGTAATCGGATTAATGTATCTGGCCCATAACTAAATGGGGGAAAGGTTCGAATTAAATCTGCTTTGTTGGAGTAATTAGGCTCTTCAGATATGCTTCGAAAATGAAAGCAATTAATTTTGTAGGAAGAAAAGACATTTTTATTAGTAATTATATCTCTTTAAATTTTTTATATGGTTGTTATAATTTTTAATTAGATAAAGAATTCCTTCAAAAATCAAATTTAAAGTTTTAATATGCACATTCTAATTATACGTGATATTCTAACTATAAAATAATGTACTTAAGTTATTTTAAAATTTAATATTTCTTATTAATAGATAAAACGTAAACTTTCTCATTGCAAGTATTTGCAAAAATATTTAAAATTTTTTTGTTAAGTTTTACTATTAGTAAATGAAGACTAATTAGATTCCTAATTTTATTATTTTTTCTTCTCGTAACTCGATATTTATAAGCATGATAATTTTTAATCTCTTTGTGAACATTTTTTGTAACGTCTCGACCTGTCTTAGACCTTTAATGGCTTCAAGAAGACGATCACTTTAAGCTTCATGGAAGCACTTTAATTTTTATTTACAAGCAAATCAAAAAAGCTCTGGGTTCACACAAAAATATTTATAGAAAATAAATTAAAATTGAAGAATTTATATTTAATTTGCAAGTGCAGCTTATTCTAGGGTCGGAGAATTTCAGAATACAATACAATTCTACAATAAATCTAAACATGTGGTCTGTGGCAGATTTTAATTATCAAACTGCGTGATACACGAAACCACAAGGGGCTCACTTTGTAAACAAATGAAGTCACTTCAGAGAAAAAAGAGAAAAACTCTTTTCTTCTCCAAAATCTTCAATATAAGAAAATCCATCAAGGAGGGGGCCAATTTCCCTCACTTCTCATTTAAGTAAACATTTTCTCAACACATGACTAATCACGATGCAACAACTCATGGTGTAGTCTATATTTGATCTGTAATTGTTTTGACCTATGAAAGTCGCACAGACAATTGCTAATTTCACGTGGTCTCATTATCCATGATGCTGCCTATCTGATGTCAAATTTGAGTGTTAGGTTGTTATTATGTACTTGTTACAGAATATACAGTCAGCTCTCCTGCGAACGAAATGCCATTCTTCTTCGCGTTTGAAAAATGCTACAACTTATATAGTTTTGAATTTTTAATTGAAATTATTCTAGTTAAAAATAAAACTAAGGTCTGGTGCTGAACATAGTGGCAGCAAATTCTCTCAATGAGGAAAACTGAAAACTTTTTGTATGCAATCAAGGATACGGTTTCACTCTAACTAATAACAATGGTTTTTAGATAACATACTAGTAAAGTGTATATTAGGATAACTATCCTAAAACAACAAAATTCAAAATATCCTTGATCAGTAACAAAAAGGGTTCCCCGTGTTAAAATTAATAAAACATGTGACTTAGTTCGTTTTATTTGTAAAAATAATACAAAAATTGGTATATCTTGTACACATCAGATATATTTATTTTTTAATTATCATTAACACTCAACAAATGAATATTATTTTTTTTGTTTATAGCTTTTAAAGTATTTTCTGGTCAGTTGAAAATACTTATTAGCTTTTAAAGCCTTTTCGGATGTTTGATCATCGTACAAGTTACTGAAATGGTAACTTGTACAATAAGCAAACCTCAGAAAAACCTCCTAATTCTTTAATTTTTTAAGTCGCTAATAAATAATAAGAAAAGAAAATATCGCTGAATGGCCTAAATTCACTATTTCGTTTCGAAAAAAGATTTACAAGCAAATAAATATTAAAATCATTATAATTTTTCTTTTATATATCTTAGATAAAAACAACCATAGTTTTGGAAAGCAATTTATAAAGAATAAAACAAATTACAAATTTTGGTGAAAGTCAATTATAATTGTTGGTGGACATCTTCAAATATTCATATTGTTTCAATACGTTTTAATTGAAACGTTTCACATAACAATTAATTCATGTTTAGGAATCAGAAAGTAGAATTTTTGGTAAGCCGTGATCAAACACTAGAATTCGTTTTTTCTGTTGGAAAACTTTTTCTCTTTCTCTCTGTCACTTCTTCTATTGATCAATGATCTTTCATCCTGAAGTGGGTTCGTGCCCGTGTTACCTAACGATTCTCATTCTCAGGAGAGTTGACGAACAAACCCTCCAGATCCCTTCTCCTTTAATGAGAAACCCACCTTCTGGTGTCCTCTGCTATTCGGTAACTTTTGTCTTCTGTCGTTGCAAGTCATAACTAAAGATCTCGAAGTTCTGTTTTTTACAGTTTCAATTTTTTACAGTTTGGACGTCTTTTGTAGGCGAAGACGGTAACTACTTCTAGATTAAAATGGATTTTGGATTTATAAAAGTTTTATAAAAATGTGATGCTTTTTAGAAGATGTTTTGGAATTACAGTTTTATCTAAAATGTTAATAATTTAAAACAAACATATAGAAGAAGTTTTAAAATAAATTTAACCAATCGATATTAAAGACTTGCATTCCCTTTTAGATAAAAGTAAATAGATATTTCATTTCAAATATGATTACTATACTAAAATTTGGAATTATTAATTAATATTTCTTAAGAACATTTTTAAGAATATTTTCTTAAAAACAACCAATTTTATTTTTAGGAGCGATAAACATATTGAACACAATCATACTTTTACTATTTAGATAAATATGTAGCTTGATCTGCTTGAGTCTGCAAAAAATGATATTGAGAAAAACCCGATAAGGGAAATATGAAGTCTAAAAGAATTATAATGGACAAAAGTTTAAAGAATTATAACGGACATATAATTTAACTTAGAGTGAAGGAAATTGATGTTGAAACATTACGTTTTTATACATTGGATAGTGCTACCAGTGACCGTAGAATATCTTCAAGCTACACGTGCCCCCCTAAATGAGTAACAGTTATGCAGCCCTTTTTTATGGCATAAAGATTAACTGTCTCTGTATTGCCAGCTGCATTAGAACAACAATAACTACATTTTATTGGAGTTCATGCTCATTAAACCACTTTGCTCCCCTTATTGCGTAGTGGTAACTCACGTACTTAATGTACAGGAGGGTCTAGGTTCGAATTCACTGCAAACGTCTGCTGTTGTTGTTAGTTTCTTAAACGAGAAGTCTCCAGGACAATTGTGTAAACGTATGTTTAGAGCCCTCATAAAAATCTTTTTGAAATTAGAAGTTTCGATTGCAATTGTAACAACCTACGTATAGTGATCGCATAAACATCTTTCCGAAAAGAGAAGTCTCTATGGCAATTGTGACAATGTATGTATACTGCTCTCATAAACAGTCAGGCTGATAGGTGGGATTTGAAGTTCCTTCTATACAAGAACTTAAATTATTCGAAGATGAGAAGCAAAGTTTGAATGATTTTTATAATGTTTAAGCGATGACAAGCATCCATTTTAAAGTATGCAGATTCACGAAATCAGCAATATTGGCCTTGAATTTGTTATATTCACACATTGTTTCATGCACAGAAATTTCAAAATCCTGAACAAATGTGTCTTTTTTCCTTAGTATTAACCATCCTAAATTTCGTAATATTACCTTTGACAGATAGAGCGACTAATGGCTGTGAGTATTGCCAGTTTAATGATGGCAACCTTGCAGAGTGGAAAGAATATGTATCAATAAAATAAAAATAAAAAAAACGGAATCCATGGAACAAACATATTTCATTTTATGAAAAAGAGCGAAATATTTCCTTTTATAAAAAAGATATTGTGTGATTAAGATTCCATTTTAAACATTATGCAGATAGATACATTTTTCATCATTTTTTTTAAATTTAATTTGCAAGCTTACCTTTTTTTTTCCAAAATTTAAAGATTTTGTTGTAAATTACCTGTTTATTTCGTGCATTTAAATACAATTATATATAAAGATTTGATATTTGTCAATGTATTAAACTCATCCAAGTTGGTAGCATTAAATTATATTTATATATATTATGTATTGTTTGTATTATCAGAAATTTAATGTGAATTAACTGAATTGAGATTCGATTTTAAACATTATAGAGATAGATATATTTTTCCAAACCCTTTTTTTTTTAAATTTCATTTGCAAACTCACATTCTTTTTTCAAAATTTCAAGATTTTTTAATAAATCACTTGTTTTATTTGGCATATTTAAATACAATAATATCAAGCATTGTTATATGTAATTCTAATTTAAATCTTCCGTTCAATTTGTAATATAAAATTCTATTACTATATATTATGCATTGCTTGTATGATCAGTTTTTCATTGTGAAAATAGTTATAGTATTTTAATTAATATATACCTAAAAGTCTTTCATTAAGTAATATCAAAAACTCTTTAAATTAAATACTGAATAAAAATTAAAATAAACAACTCAGACAATTTTTACAGAGAAATAAAATATTTATTTCATTTCAATTACCAGGAAAATTTTGCTACAGGCGATATAATATTAAAATTTAAAAAAAATGGATATCTATATTTATCTTTCGATTCCCATTTTATTGTAACTTATAACAAAATAGCAGAAAAATGTTTCAGAATACAGATATAAGCAAATAAAACAGTTTAAAAATTTTCATTTTATCGTATAAATATTTATTTAAAATTAAATAAAAGTATTCCTACAGCGTGCGAGTTTTCACTTTTGTTTCTTGAAGATGCCGCGGGGCATCGCTTTCTGTTTACCCTCGGTCAATTGACTTTCTCGTGTTCGAAGAAGCTCCCTTTTGAGAAAAAAAAATAAAAAATAAAAAATAAAAAATGGTAAAACAAAATTACTTTCGCGGAATTCAAATAGTTCCTTTCTTGCTTCATAAGGTAACCTGAATGTAAAATGGAAAGCTCAAAATAATATTCTGGTGGGGAAAAATTGGAAAAGGAAAGCAAACATTGTGACAAGTACAAAATATTTGGTCTGGAATTCTTGATATTTGCAACGCTGTAGCAAATAGATTATTTTTTGAAATATTATTATTTTTTTTTTTTTTTGCTGGACTTAAAAAGTGATAATTTTCTTTATATGTAGAGATGATATTTTTTTCATTAAATAAATGGTTAATCTAAATTAGTTTTAAAAACATCTGTAATATGTAGCAAATATATTAATGCATGTAAATCCAAACAGATGAAATGCCCAATTCTTTCTTTGTATGTACACTGAGACGCCATCAAAATAGTTAAACAAATTCCATAAATTCTAATAGCTTTTAAAAGTTGAAATTTAACAGGGGACTCAATGAAATAAGCTCAATGAGCTCCATTCATGGTAAAGAATTAATGGAACTTATTATATGTTTATAAACAAAATATTGTTTAAATAAGGCAAAGTTAACCTTTTATTTGGACAAATGTTCATATCTGTGTAACTAATGTAAAACTAACTTCTTTGGATAATTTCCAAAAAATATAACAGGAATAGACTTAAATATGTTGCCCAAAGACAAATAATATTTGAGCGAGTAATTTAACATAATGTGATGTACCAGTGTACGTACGAATCTCCTGTTTATTGCTTTTTTCAAAGTTTTTAAATTGAATTCAATTTTCTGATACATTGCAAACTACAAACATATTTACATTTAAATTGTTGTCTACACCAAAAACTCCTTTCCAAACCATGAAAAACAATTTATTTTCTGAACAATGAAACTGCGCTTTAAAGTTCATTTAAATAAAAAGATGAAATGGGAAGAACCTGTTTTTATTACATTATTTTAGACATAACTGTATTATATCGAGCATAAATGTACTGGACGATTTGAAAAAAGTTACTTTCATTCAATATAAAACATTAAAGGATATGCATAATTTAATTCAAATATAATCATACAAATATTTATAAATTAATTTTATTAAAATTTAAAGCAGTTCTTGTCTCAAGAGTATTTGTTTGTTATTAAATACACATATCTCTTTGAAATGAATACATCTACTCTATTGTATTCAGTTATATGATTGCAGCATTCTAATAATTCATTAAAGAATGTTTCATTTGATGCAAGAGAGATGAATTCAATTTGAACAACATCAAATCTTATTATCTTAGATATTTAAATTGCATTTGTTACATTAATGAAATGAGCTACATCATTTACAAAGATGATGCATTGCAAACTACAAATATATTTACATTTAAATAGTTGTCTACACCAAAAAATCCTTTCCAAACCGTGAAAAACCATTTATTTTCTGAACAATAAAACTGCGTTTTAAAAGTCAATGAAATAAAAAGATAAAATGCAAGGAATCTGTTTTTGCTACATTATTTTAGAATTAACGATATTAATTCAAACATAAATGTACCAAAAAATTTGAAAAAAATATTTTAATTTAATATAAAACAATAAAGGACTAATAATTTTCTTCAAATATGATTATATAAATATTTATAATATCATTTCATTTTATTTTAAAGCAATTCCTGTCTCAAGAGTGTTTGTTTATTATTAAACATTGAATAATAATAAACAAATATCTCTTTGAAATGAATACATCTATTCTATTGTATTCATTTATATGATTACAGCGTTGTAATAATTTATTAAAGAATGTTTCATTTGTAGCAAGCGAAATGAATTCAATTTAAACTACATCAAATCTTATTATCTTAAATATTTAAATTACATTTGTTTCATGTTGAAACTGCACTGCAGGATTTACAAAGAAGCGAAATATTAATTTCATTTTATTCGTATAATTTCAAAGCAATTCCTTAGTTTAATACATCTTTGAATGTTTTTTTTTAATCTAGTCTTTATTGACTTTGATTCAAAGCTTACATTCCAAAAACAATTTATAAAGATGCTTTATCAAGCTTTCACTAACAGTTTGCAAATTAAAATCTCTCCTTAATTTCCTTAATGCTAAATTTATTTTAATGATTTCTGCCTGAATAAGTAAATGTATTTAATTTTCTAAATGTACTTCTGTAATTTTTAAAATTCATTTATTTGAATTTTCATTTTTCAATTCTTACTAATGTAATAAAAAATTACTTTAAATTTAGTGGATAATAATACTTTTCACTTAAAATTTTTGATTAATAATACTTTTCACTTAAAATTATTGATTAATAATACGTTTCATTAGACATACTAAAAATCCACTAGATAAATTATTTTAATAAGTTTGATATTCAGTAAGTCAAATGTTAAGCGTTCAATTCAACATTAAAAATATTTATAATCATCGATTTAATAATTACTTTTTTTTTAAATCATGGGCTTGTATACAAAATGGATGCATATGCCACGTAAACCCATCAACTGGTGATGAGAGGAGAATATTGCCTTCAGGGAAGAGTTTTAGGAATAAACGCCCGGGATATCTTACGGGATAAAACTCAACATGTAATAGCACAGCTTCGACGTTGCATATAGCACAGCAGAAGTCACCATCTCAATTCAATTGCTGTGCTGCTGTTGTTTTCATAAGACGTTAGCAATTGTCTAAACTTCATGCTTTAACCATTCTGCATTTAATTATAAATTATTAATTTAACAATATCATAAATTAAATTAAATATATCATTCATTCTTCAATGTCAATTTATTATTATCCATTCCTCAATGTCAATTATTTCTCACGATTTTAATTCAAGCATTTTATTCCTCAATAAGGCAATAATGTCATCAATTATTAATTCCATTAATCCTCAATTACAAATCGTGTTCTAGTTAAATCATAACGACAGTGCTTAATTCTTCCTTCAGTAATTTTAAGTTTAAACAATAAAAAAAAAAAAGAATGTAATTGCGTTTTACTAAAAATTATTTATTTTTGCTTTCTTCTAAATCGAATGAATATTTAAGATTGCTTTTACAATTGTTTAAGCATCCTTCAAAGTAAAATAAACAAAATAAAATATCCCTATTATCAGAAATGATTATCAAACAACTTTTTCATCTTTTTATCAACTTTTATTTTTCTCGCTTTTCTAATTAATTTTTAATGCAATCTTTAAGAATAATTGGGTAGATTTTCTATCTTATCGTAGTTGATAGAAACTGCTGATAGGACAGGACTACGTGATGAACTCTATTTTTCTTCCGTGTGTACTTACAGTTTAGAGTAATTAGAATGCAAGCCAGGAATATTTATTTTTTTTTAATTTTTTAATTGAATTATTATTAATTCATAAAGTAATCTTTATAATTAAAATCGTTTTTAATGTCGAAAATAATTGCGAATTTTTATTGATTCCTTACACTTCTCCAACATATTTTTTTCCCATTTATAAAGATTAGAAATTTATAAAACAGCATAAGTAAATATATTATTTAAGTATTTAAGTAATATATATATGTATAAGAAATAGTTTTGCATTTCGTAGATTTTTGGAATTAATTTTTCAACATGACTATAGATAGCAATGTAATGTGAAACTTGGTGCTAAATGTCATTTAATCAGGATTCAATTAAGTCTAGATGGAGGCTTTTCATACAGTTAAGAATAATGCAGTCCCAATGTATTTAAAAAATAATAAGATACAAGGTATTCTTCATTTCCTTATAAATAATATTCCTCTATTTATTATTGAATTTATTTATTTCTGATAAATTATTTAATTAAAATTTTTTCAATCGATTGTAGAATAACGTTTATAAGAGTATAAAAATTGGTTAAATTAAAACAATTTTATATTGATGTATAATATTATTAATGAGATATTTCACTGGAAGGAAGATATTTTTGAAGTCAGGTATTTTAAACTTACATTTGGAAAATAACCACACAAATAAAATATTTTCAGAACCGTTTCAAATGCAATAACACACCTATTAAAACTTTTTTTACCTCATATTCTCGCTTATTTAATTATTACAATCCTTAACACGAAACAGACGTAGTTCTAATAAAAAAACAAAAAATGTTTAAAGTCAGCTCCTATTCCCCCCCCCCGCTATATTGCAGAAAAGTCCTTTACAAATAAAGTTGAAATTCTAGTCTTACATCTGGAGCCATCTATGGATAGATACATGCAACTTAAATCTAAAAAAAACTAAAATTCTTAATTAAATTTAATGAATGAATTAATATTTGATAAAACTGTATTAACATCCAGTTTCAAATCCCCTACAAGTTCAGAAAAATGTAATTGAACTTGAGTGGATGAATAAAAAGTATTTTATTAACTATTGCAAATTTGAATGAGATACATATAGGGAGAATGTGAACTAATAGTAGGAATTGAAAATAATAGTAATATATCGAAAAAGTATATTTTTATTGTATTTTACAATGTAAGTATAATTAATTATTTGAAATTTGATTGAATTGAATAAATAAACTATTCGCATTATAACAATTACCAAACTTTAACTATCGTATAAAATGTGCTCACTTTTCATTTAGCTGCTTCTGTAAGTGGTCTGAAGCGAAGAAAACTTTACCCGCATGTTTGTTTTATGACACTAGCTAGTAAGCATCTTCATTATTTCCATAGAAAATTATGAACTTTAGCAGATTTAAGTGGGTGCCTTTTGAATATCAACCTCAAAAATGCACCTTGCAATGATGCTCCATTACATGGTTAACGTAATTGAGAGCGTGACAAAGTGGAAATTTTAATGGAGTGGTTTAGAGGGCTCTCGACGATAACCATTAGAATAACCTCAATTTTCCATTTTGAATCTGTGATGGAACAACAGGCGTTGGTTTGTTAAAATAAACTGGTTTTTCTTGATGAGAATGTTCAATTGTCACTTTTTTCAAATAGATTTGCATATGTAAACTATAAACTGAGTTTGGCTTATATTGGACTGTAGTCGAGAGTATGTTTGTCAATTAGAATTTCATAGAGAGATCATTATTTGTGGCAATATTCAAGTAGCCTTTGATTAAAACTTTTATTGATTTAGTAAATCAGATACTTATAATCATAACAAGAGATTTAAGTACTCAATTGTGTAATTAATATTTTTTCAGATACAATTTCAATTTAGATACATAAATATAATTTCTTATACAATAAATGATTTTGTATTAATTTAATTACAAATAAAGTTAATTTCGAATGCATTTTAAATTTACTGGTTTAAATATAGTTTATTTCAATGTATATTCTATGACAATGAATGCTTCTTTCACAAATGCGTGGGTTTATTTTTGGTCTAAACTTGAATTAAGATATTATAATTTTATAACGCTGTGTGTAATATTTTGTCGATAATTTCCCCATTTCATAATTATTTTAACTCCTGTACTGGTTTAAAGGAATCAGAAAAATCCATAATGGATTGCAAAACTCTTATTCATCGAAATTTAATGAATTTTGGCAAAACCATTAATGAAACAGTGCTTCATAAATTAAGCAAAAAAGAAAAAAAAAATAATGGATTTTTCTGCCATGAAACTGTACAAAATTCAAACATAACTGAATACAAATGTATACGAGCACATTGTGTGATCAATTTCAATTATGAACGTAATATCTAACGTTTATACAGGCACGGCCACGATATACCACGAGAAACAACTTATTCTTCTTTCATTCGGTTGACAGCAAAATTTGATGACTGTGTCAAGGTAGTTGAAAGACCTTAAAAAGCTACAGAAGAGGAGTTAAGCGGAGAAATACATTTACCTATAGTATTCCAAATATGGTTTGGTATTTAAGAGAAGAACATGCTGACCAACATATACGCACAATGTTCTCATAACGAAGAGATACCAGCTATAAGAGCGGAGACATCAACTATACTTTCATCAAGAAGAGCAAATGAATTAAGGTTACCATCTCTACATGGAACAATATAAATATAGTTACTCTACAGTAACGGTACTGCCTGATGGCCGAGTGGCTAGCGCTCTGGCGCTCGGTATCATAGGTATCGGGTTCAAATCCCGGCGTTGCCTTGGGTGTTTGCAGGGGTTCGGAATCCCCTTTAAATCGTAGGTCCCGGTCCTAATAAGGATGGTAGATCGTTGCAGGGGCATTGTTACTCCGCGTCCGTGGCTTATCTTCACGCACCCCCTGGGTAGTGCAAAATTATCTTATGGCATAAACGGATCACGGTCTATTTGCCAGCTGTATTAGAAAGAAAAAAAAAACGGTACTGTCTTGGAGGATATACAAGTCAGTGAAGCTATCGAAAAATATATCCGTCAACATACATGCAAACAATTAGAAAATATGTCATGAATATGTATGTGATAACAGCTGGTTAGTTACTCTCAAAAAATTAAAAACCTTCTTGTTATTTGAAAGCATACTTATTAATAAAGTGTATATACCTCCATTGATCTGCACTCAAATTGACAAGAGTTTTGCTCGAGAAAATCTTTCATTTTCAAGGACGTTTTGTGAGGCTCCACACCAATGCTGGAAGCATACAAATCTCCTTCAAAGACTTCTCTTTACAGTTGATATGCATACCACCTTTTCAATTTTCTGCTACTAGAGATGATCTGACGCGAAGGGTTTAGGAGATATCTGTCTTGTTGTAGCTAGCTTCAAATAGCACCATTTGCAACACTGGGGCTATGCCATTTTCACGTTGTTACCATCCTATTCTAATGATGATGAAGATATTATTGTTCTTTGAAATGTGATCGCCAGGCTTTGAATTAAAGAGATTATTTACCCAGATAAGTGATGTAAAATATTCACACTTCATGGATTGTTACCTCACATTTTCACTATAAATTTTCTACTTGGCGAAACAATATGTGTTTTTAAGATCTGACATCATCAATGTGTACATATAATGACATTAAACGACAGCACCTCATATTCAGACGTAAATTTGCTCTTTACCTACTTTGCCCATTTTGTACGAAAATTAACTTATTTGGATATTTAAATTACTTTTTAAGAAAGTTTACTAGTTTAAATTAAATTTAAGGTATATTTTTTAAATTTACTTGTTTACTTAAAATTTATCGTTGACCATATAAATGTAATTTATCATTACCTTTGTAAATAAAACCATATAAAATAAATATTTCATTCATTGTTTTTATTCACAGTTAAATTAAAAATGCAAAAATATATTATTCATTTTGATTTCAATTAAATGATTTGCCAAATAACGAAATAAATAGTACGTTTTTTCGATCATTTTATGTTGTATATAAGTCGGAGTTTGCTAGCTGAGCAAATTCAGTAAAACTACATGTCTCATTAAATGTACTTATTTTTGTGACATAGGTTTTTAATATACCTGTCACAGTATCCAAATCAAAGAAAAGAGTAAAAAACTGATAATGATTAAATAAAATTACGAATTTAAGAAAATTAAAAGAAAGAGCTGACATAAAAATTCTATTTCAATCTCATAAAACAAGAATTTTTTAAGCAATATTTTAGAAATTTTAAAAGTCTATCGACATAAAATGACACTTCAGCAAAATTAAACAATTTAATGTCTTATGATATCAAAAATAAAAAAAAATATGCTGTAGAGAAAATATTTTTTTTAGCAAAAAAACAATTAAAAACCACGCCAATAAATGTTTTTAAAAATAACTTTAACATTTGAATTTCTGAAAAAGATAAAATAAAATAAATGATTTGGATTAAATACTAAATACAAAAAAAATAGTTTAAAATATATTTCAAAACTTAAATTAGACAATTTCATGGGCGAAATAGTAAGTTTGTTGGATCTTCAAATCAGACATTCTTACCAGCAAAATTTTTTACTTATAATTTTTTCCTGCTTACTGATTAACATCATTTCAGATATAGTTAATGTAACTATATTCGCAGAGAAGAAAGTTTTTGCTAGAAAAATAATAGTAACTATAATTTAGAAGAAAAATTTTTAAGTATATAATTGAAAAACTTTCAAAAAAATTTCTTGCTTTGTATTTAAGGCATAAATATTATTATTTTTTAAAATTTACTTAGAATACAGATAGGTATTTTATGCCTCAAGGCATTCGCTCTATAGAAGAATAAACATAAGGCAGACTCGAAAATTATCTTTTTTGCATATTTATGGTAGTGGTGGAATTAAATTTGAAATTGAAGACCTTGTTCACAATGTTACCATGCATTTTCCTTTTTAAAAATATCCTTTCTTAAAAGAATTTTATAAAATTTATAATTTTCCATTATTTTCTTTGAAATGTATAAAAAATTTGTACATTTTATTTCTTAATAAAACAAATTATATTTTTCAAGTATCTTAAGGTCTGTCAAAAAATATTATTTGCTAACCATTTAAAAAATTCATGCGTTCTTATTTTTGAAAGAGAGGATTAATAGTATCTTTTTTGCACAAAAGTTAAACTAGCTATTTTAATCTTCTCAAAACGAAATAAGCAAAAGAAGATTTCTGAAATTTCTGATGACATTGTCTATAAATATTCGTTCAACGAGAAAAAAGTTTTAAAAAAATCTAAAAAACTTGTAGTCCTTAATGTTAATATATGTTGATATCGTCATTTACCTAGATATATTTCAGTTTTATTTTGAGCAAAAACTGACAGACATTAAAATTTATATCTAAAATATCAGATTTAAAACTGATGAAATTGTATTGGAAGAAATAAAAAAAATCCACTTTTATAATTATATTTTATACAAAACATTTCTTGAAAATATTATTAATTTATTCTCGCTTTCAATTCTGTTATTATATTCATACCAAGTACATAAACATATCTATATTTTATGCTCTTTATTTAATTTGTCTTTGAAAATTTTAATATGATGATATTAAGTAAACAAAAGAATGAAACATTTATAACTAGTTTCTCAAGAAATCAAAAATAAACATTATTTGACTTTTGTTATACATATTTATTGTAAGTATGAATTAAAACAAAAAGAATGTAATGAAATAAAAGGTTAAATAGTTATAACCATGAGTACATTTTTTAGTTAATTTTAACATTTATTTCTCAATGTAATTCATGCATTTAGATGCATTAAAAATTTAATTTGTTTTGCATTATAGAAATTATTTCATAGTAAATATTTATTTCTTTAGATTTTGCTAAATTAAAGAATTTCTCAAGTAAATTAATTAATTAATTATTAAAATTACAGGTGCCAAATATTCTCATAGTGTAATTCTTCTTCAGTGGCACAACAGCCACATGGTGGGCCAAAACCGTCTACCTACTAGCAGATTACGAAACAGGACATGTTTTGTTAAAGAGTGTAATTAGTACAATAGTGTCATAGTGCAATTAATAACTAATATTATTGCAATTAATAATAATTAATTATAGTTGTAATTAGTTCTTTTAAAATAGAATTAATCTTATTTATTTTAGGATTTCCTCTGTTGTAGGGGATGAAAATCTTATAAAGTATAATTGCAAAATATTGCATAATATGTATGCAAATTCGTGTATTCCTGACAGAAAGGACTAATTTAAAAAGTAATATCATGAGCAATTTTCTCACATAATAGTTTACAGTTTATACCTAATACAAATAATTCTAAATTGGCTGTAATGATTTTTTTAACCTAGTTTAAAAGAGATTTAATCAAGATACCAGATTTAATCAAGTTGATTTGAAATCTCCAGTTAATTTGTAATTTCAGTCACAATATTTTTTTAATTAATAAATCACTATTGAATATTACATTTCATTTATTACTTTAAAAATACTCTTTGAAATTGAACTATGCTTTAGAGTTACTGCTAAATTCATTACGATGTTTTGTTTAAATATTTGTCAAAGAATAACATTTTACTGCAGTTATTGTCTCATTCACGATTCTAGGACTTATCAAATATTCAACTCGTTTAAGCAAATATTTCGTGTTTAATTCTTGAATAATTGATTGTCATTTCACTTTGAAACAGATTTCCTTTCTTTCATTAATATATGTATAAATATTGAATCTAATAACTCCCTGTACTTCGTAAAGAAATATTTTATTCATTAAAAATACGAAAAGCAAGAAAACTATATCTTCATAACATATTATCATATAATATTATTTAGAACTAAAATTGAGTAGAAAATTACATGAACTCATGTTGTTTTTTATATTTTAGCAATTTGAATAAAAAAGCGTTTAATAATTTTTTTTTATGTTTTGCATTTTAGTGTTTCATTTAGAAGTTTTCGAGCTGTTATTATTTTTATAATAAAGTTATCACATTCTAAAAGTAAAAATTAAGACATATTTCATTCAAGATAAAAATACATTTCTTGAGAAATTTTCATCAATATGAATGAAAAATGAAATGAAAAGGGTCTAGATTTAAAAATAAAAAATAAATGTGTGGTTGGTACGAAGAAAAGTTATGCCTAATTTAATTGAAAAACAGAATTTTAAAGTTTGTGTTCACATTTCTCAAACATTTTATTTTTTATAAACCAATAAATATAATATTTATTAAATTAGTTATTATTCGTATCATGCCACGTAATAATAATAGCATTACTGACAATACTACTATTTAACTTCTTTAAACAAATTTATTCCAACCGAATACTACTTTCTAAAATTTTAAAACTTAGAAAACAAGGAAATTAAATACAATAATTTGTATAAAAGAATAATATAATTCTAAAATATTAATCAGTATTTTTTATAGTTGTACTGTACTGTATTGTATAATACTGTATAATATAATACTGCATTGAATGTACTATATAATATAATACTGCATTGAATGTACTGTATAATATAATACTGTATTGAAATGAATAAAATAAAGAAATATTTTAAAAAAAAATAAGAATGATTAAAGAAAAAATAAGAAGATTAAAGAAAAAAATCTACACTAAATAAAAACTACAGATTTACAATTGCATATTTCGTCTGCAGTATTTATATTTTTTAAAATCAAACATCCATTTATTATGCCAATTCAGAAAAAAAAATATTAAAGTTATTCTAACAATCATGCAATTGATTCAAAAACAAACAAACAAATTATCTAAAGAATGAATATTTTCTTTAAAGTGATGATAATTTAGAATATGACATCAAATCGCATAATAGTGACCGTTGTAATTTGGCAAATTTTTTTGATCGCCAAATGGACGAAAATAAATGTGGTAACCAAAGTATTTGTTAATGCCTGATTGGCCTATAATAATAACGTGTTTTTGATTTCCCTAAAGTTTTCTAATATTTTCAGCAATTTTTGTACAATTTTTTTCCCCGTTAACCATAAAAATTAACCTTTTTTTTTTTAATTGAAATTCTTTTTCACGGAATCAAGCTATTGTGGTAGGGTTGGAAATGTCTTTATTTAGAATCTCACCTGTCATTTGGCTCTCGTTGGCGAGGAACATTTTTGACATTAAATCCCAATGGTCCCTATTTTTCGATTTTACTGCATAAGAGATTATGTTCCACAGAACAGTATAATTATATTTTTTGGTGGATTTACTATTTTGAAAACTTTTAAATTAGTTTTATTAGAAAGTAAATCATTCTTTTGATGTAACATATGTGTTGTGATATATGGATATTTATAAAATAAAAATAAAAATAACGTTTTTCAAATTAAAATAAATTTCTTTATTTTAACTGTTTATTAAATATTAGACAAAAATTATATAAAAAAAGAATTAAAATATTTTGCCTAAAATATTTTGTTATAAATTAGCATTTGGTTTAAATTATTTCAATTTTAGTTTTATATTTATTCAAGCATTTGTATTAACATCAAATTCCATTTCTTTTAAAAAAGGAAATAAATCCATTTATTGTATAATTTCAAAAATGGTTATTACCTTTCGGTTATACAAGTAGTCAAAATTCAACGGTAAATGATAATGCTTAAATGAAATATTAAATATTTAAATGGTTTTTAGTAGGAAAGAGAGATGAATCTCTTTGGATTTTAATATATTTTTGAAACTATTTTATTTTCAAACAAGTATGCAGATATGTTAGACATGTAACAAGCATAACTGCAACATTTAATTCAATTTTTAAAATCAAAATAGCACTTGTACAACTTTATTTACACTCATGTCCATAAATTAAGGATAATTCAGAATCCCACAGAAATTGAACTCTAAAATAAAAATTTTACCTGTAGAATTATCATACACATCTTGAAGAAGAATGTGCAAATTACAGGAAACCACCAGATGGCGCGGATAGTACGTCACAATAACGAGAGTGTAAGAGAGGGGTATATAAAGAATGGTGGCAAAGAAGTAAAATTTTTCACAAGCGCTTTAAAAGCCTTTCAGTGCAATAACCGCATAGTTATGGCATAAAGGAAGCATTTGGATGATTTTTTACGTGGTAGAATCATCGGACGACTGGAATGTGGACGTACCCAGCTGGAAGTATCCGAGGAACTTGGAATCGCCCAGAGTGTCATCTCCAGGCTTTGGCAACGATTCCAAGATGATGGTAATCCCTTGGCTCAGCTCTCTTCAGCTACCGGTACGACAGTTTCAAGGCAGACCGTGTACAGACGCTTAGGGCACATTGGTCTATATGCTTGTAGGCCTGTCAGATGTGTTCCACTTACCACAACTCACTGTCGCCTGCGATTAACCTGGAATGGAGGGCATGCATTGTGGACACTGCAACAGTGGTATTGTGTGATGTTTTCCGATGAGTCCAGGTTTAGTTTGCAGTCTGATTCTCGCCGGACTTTCATATGGAGAGCGCCAGGTACCCGTTACCACCAAGAGAACACCATTGAACGACACCGTTACGGTGGTGCAGAATGGCTCGTTTGGGGAGGAATTATTCTTCGTTCCAGAACTGACCTGCATGTTTAGAGAGTAACGATGACAGGCCACATCTATCGGGATGTCATTCTGGAAAAACATGTACGTTTGTTTCGGGGCGCCATGGATGCTGCATTTCTGTTTATGGATGACAACGCCCGTTCTCACCGTGCAAACATTGTAGACGAATGCTTGCAATTGGAGGATATCACCCGTATGGATTGGCCAGCATACTCACCGGACTTGAATCCAATAGAGCATGTGTGGGATATGCTTGGCCGACGAATTGCAGCCCGTCAACCCCCACCCGAACTTCGGAGGGCATTGCTTGATGAGTGGTGTAATATTTCCCAAGATAAGATTGATAATTTGATGCTTAGCCTGCCTAGGCGTTGTAAGGCCTGTATTGCATCGTCCGGGAGACATACTCCATATTAACCATCATACTAACCATGTTATACTTTTTTTTGTAAATAAGTTCTTTTTTGAAATTTGCTCCAGGGAGTAAAAATCGCAATTTTTATTAATTATGTCAAACATATAGCATCTTTTTTGCTCTTTACCTTTTGTTTAATAAATAGACTTTACAAATAAGTCAAATTTGTTTTGCTTCTGTCTCTTTCTTTGCCTGAACTTCATTATCCCTAATTTATGGACATGAGTTTAAATCTTAAATAATTTATCTGTAAAATAATTTATCATGATAAATCAATTCATTCATTTACAGTTTGAAATTTTATAATAAATTAGTAGATATTTCATCCATTTCTTTATATTAAGTATAATACATATATGAAATATATATGTATAATATATACTACATATATAATTTCTCAATTTCATTTAATATTGTATTAATTAATCTCCTCTAATGCTATTTCATCAAGTACCAAAAATACTTATTTTCATGTTTCATCCATATTTTCGTATTCTTCCCTTGTATATATTAGTTAGGGTATTAATAATATAAATAGAATCCCTTTCTGCCACTTAAATGCTCACATTCATCTTCAAATCATTTCTTATTTAAATCAATATATCGCAGAGTTCTATTACAACAAAATATGTTTTAAATCCAGAAATGGAAATTGCTCGTGCAATCTTAATGATACGGTCTTGACACGCGAAATCCAGATTAAGCATATTTGAAAGTTCTCACCATCTGTCTTCCAAATTCGCAATTTTCTGCTTAGTAGGTTGAATTATCGCCATTTATCAAATAATACTTAGAGAGGTGATCTCACTGTATTTATGTTATTTATTTAATCTATAATTAATGAAATTTAATTGCATTAGTTTAAATATTTTCAAACTGTGTTTTTCTTAAATTTGCATCTTATATAATTATGGGAACAACTTGAAAAATTGATAGATTATGTATATAATGTAACATATTGTATATATTTGTTAGACATTGTATAAATTTGGATATTTCTTTTTGGGTTTATACATTGGTTGCATTTGACAACAATTAAATTCTTAAACGCCAATGCTTTTTCTCTCAATCTAAACTATATTTTCAGAAATTAATAGATAAACAATTTTTAAAAAATAATATTTTTCGAATTTTAATATATTCCTTTTCAATAATTTAAATTATTTTTACCATTTTTTTAGCCTAGAAAAAATTTAAATTTAAAAGTTTAAATGAGACAGACAAGGTATCAGGAGAAATTTCGAATTTAGTTACAGAATGACAATTATTTTTTAATTTTTGTGGTATACTTTGTCCTTTAAGTAGTGACAAAGAAATCCATGAATTATATCTTTATATTTAAAAATCTTGCTTTATCAATGTAACATCTCTTTCTTTAATTTTCAAAGTCACAGTTAAAGAAAAGAGACAATATTTCCACTGTTTCTGACTCTGCTTTTAAGTTAAAGACTGATGATTTCTGAAGTGGAAAATCATTCGCCACTTCCTATCTGTTTGAATAAAAATCAAACCGGTGATTTAAAGAGTATTTCTGTGTTAGCTATTTTTCATGCTCTCAATATTCATAGTAAAAAGAAAAAAAAACAGCTTTGATTATACGATTTAAAATTTAATTCCTGCTTATCTTTTGAGTATTCAATAAATGATGACAACAATTTTAGTAAAAAAGCCATCACTATTGTTTATTTATTAATTTAGTCTACAAAAATAAATCAATTTGTTCACTAACAAAGTTGAAAATTGAATTTAATGTTAGGAAGTGTTTGCATAAATATTAAATGTCTTCAAATTTATTGCATGCTTCTAAACACATAACTCAAATACAATAATTGTTTAACACTTTTTTACATAAACTATAAAAATTTTAATTTAAAAATGAAAATTCTTGTATATTTTTAAGGATGTTTATTTTATGCTTAATAAAATAACTGCACATGTATTTTTTAAATAAATATGTTAAAAAATAGAGGGAGTTTAATCATGTGTTTTATTTAATGATATTTTTAAGTACAACTGTTAAGAAATGCAAGCAAGTTCTTATATGTTAGCTGTTTTTATGCTCGCAATATTCATAGTAATAATGAAAAAACCGCATTGATTATAAGATTTAAAATTTAATTCTGTGTTTATGCTTTGAGTACTTTATAAATGGTGACAAACATTTCAGTAAAAAAAGCATCGAAAATGTGTAGTTTAGTTAAGAAAGATTATGTATCAATAAAAGGTTATAATTTAGTTTCAGAATGACAATTATTTTTGAAACAATTGTAGTCTACTTTGTCCTTTAAATAGCGAGAAAGAAATCCATAAATTACGCCTTTATTTTTGAAAATCTTGCTTCATCCATGAAATATCTCTTTAATTTTGCGCGTCATATTAAAAAATGCTGATTTCAGAAGTGGAAAATCTTTCGCCACTTCTCATCTTTTAGAATAAAAAAGGAACCTGCGATTTAGGGGCGCTTTTAGGTTAGCTATTTTTCATGCTCTCAATATTGATGGTAACAAGGGAAAAATTGCTTTGACTATTCAATTTAAAATTTAATTTCTGCTCATGATTTAAGTACTTAATAAATGATGACAAACATTTCTGTAAAAAGCATTACGAATGTTTAGTTATTAAGTTAGTCTACGAAAATAAATTGACTTGTTCAAGAACAAGGATAAAAATTTACTTTAATGTTAGGAAATGTTTGTATACATATTAAATATGCATAAAAATTATTGCACGCTTTCAAATACGTTACTTAAATATGCAGTAATTGCTTAACACTCTATTTATACGAACAATAAAATTTTTAATTGAAAAATGAAAACTCTTATAGAGTTTTTTGTGGAAATTAACTGTATGGCTTATAAAATAATTAAACAGGCATTTTAATTATAAAATAATTAACCATTCATTTTTCAAATAAATATGTCAAAAAATATAGGCAAATTAATTTTTTTTTTTTATTTAATAATTTTTATGAAAATCTATTATGAAATGCAAACAATTGTCTTAAAATATAATTACAAAACCCATTTTTCTTGTGGATGTTATTTGTCTTTCTTTGCTATGCATAAGAAGGAAATAAATGCTTGTTTAATAAACATTTTGCCTTTTTAGAGAAACAAAATTCTTTTACAAAAATAGAATTAAAAATCAAAATAATTAACTTTTCTCTATCTATCTTTTCTCGAATCTTAATTTATGGGCATAATCTTAGACAAAAATTAACTCAGTAGAACAAAAAACATCAAATTGTTCAAAGTACAAAAATAAAATTGCTATTAAAAGATATATACTATTCCTCTTTTGTGTTAAGAAACAACGTAAACTTTAATCTGCTAAACTAAATGGTTTTGAACAAAATGTTTCACTTAAAGTCTGATTCAACTGAAACAAGCCTCAGTAGTCTTAGTGTTTTTTCTTTTACGGCTAAATTTTGTTTCTTCTTTGAACAAAATGTTTTTAATTTAAAGTAGAAATGCCAAAGTATCTTCAAAAGATGTGGCAGTTGTTAAATTCTTTAGAATTTTAGAAATATAAATTACTTTACAAAAAAAAAAAATATATGTACAAATATGAGTTCAAAGATATATGTGAAAATATAAAAGAACTCGAATTATATGACGAACTTGCCATTTATAACAAATATACTATAGAAATATAAATAATCAAGCTTCACTTCTTACCATATTTTGCAAGATAACGGCCTCCATTTCTTTCAAAAAAGATTAAGCTAATAACGAAAATGGCTAACAAAAAGCTACGTATGAGCTAGCTACTACTAGATTTGTACGATATAATTTAATACGATCTTAATTGAAAACCATTTTGTAACATATTGAAACAAATTTTAAAAACCTTTTTTTCTATTTTAAAGTTCATTCAGTAGTGTTTCATTAAGTGCTCCTTACATAGGGCCAATTATGAACTTTTATTACAAATCCATTTAAAATCTAAAAATCGCTTAATTTTACGTTAAGGAACAAGTAAATGATTCCATACATATATTTTCCTGCAACTTTAAATTCGCCCAGTGTTTTAAAGATTTCAAATAATTTATAAATTAGCACACAAATAGTAATTCCAACATTTTTTTTTAATATTGCTGAAAAAGACAATCTACTATATCTTTCCACTTTAATCTATACTATTAAAAGAGAAGAACAGGCCTTTTTTCAAAAACTATAGAAAAACTTGAAAGCCAAACGAGTGAAATGAACCTCTTTTTAGTTTTTGGAAAGGACAGCAAAGAGATCCATTGTGAGAAACTGTATAATGATTCAATGTAGACTTTGGATTGTCTTGTGGACCGTCCACCCTGTCATTCATGGGAGAGGCTGTGTGACGCGGTGAAATGGAGTGCTTTCTTGTTCAAACATCCAATGCATACGTCTCTCCGAAAAAGGAATTCCGTTTTTTGTCCATTCACTTTGCAGGCACAAAAGGTTAAAGAAAAGTACAATAAAAAATGAGATCTACACTACACTGGTATGTAATTCAGTGAATATCAGTTTAAGTGAATTGTTCCCCTGTGTAACTGTTTTGAAAGAAACGCGTTCTCCAACAATTCAGACTGAGATCATTTCTTTAAAGTATAGTGTACAGTCAATTTATATAATATCTTAAATTAAAGTAAAACATTTCTGTGACCATATCATAAAAATGTATGTTAATATATAAGTAAAATAAAATTTAAATAAAACTAAATTCGTTTATGATTTTTAATATATATTCTGTACGATATAATATAATATTTTTTTATTTTATATTTTATAATGTTTTATTATTATGTAATGTGTACTATAAATGTTTTACTATAATGGAAATTATGTGTATTTTGATATAATATCTTCCCTTATAGTAAAACATTTCTGTGACTATAACAACTCCATTATAGCGTAAATAAGTAAGTTAGGACCATAGATAAAATAAAGTATAAATATGCCTAAATCCATTGATGCCTTTTAATGCATATTTTGTACAATTGTACACTTTGAGTGTTTTTATGGGACACATTATTTTGTAATGCTAATTTTTTATGTTGTTGCAAATGAGGGAAAATACAACATTTCAACTGATGATATATAAAAATGTATTAATGAATTTTTTACATTCAATTTATCATACATTCAATTTATCATTCATTTATCATTCATACATTTTTTTACATTCATTATATCCTTACATTTATTCTTCTGATTAGACTGTATAATTTAAAAAAATATATGAGCAATATCTCATAATAACAATATATGGGCAAGATAGTAAAATTCTTTAAAAATCATAAATACTTACTAAAATTCTTTAAAATATTGTGTTTTATAATTTATTACAGACGTTTTGCACACAGAATGAAGAAAATATGGATACAAAATTAAAAGGATAAAAATTTATAATTACTTTAAATTGCAATTTACTGTAATTTATTTATAATTATTTTACTGGGTTTTTTTTCCTTTCCTTGGTTTACAATAAAGCAACGGAGATATATGCAAAACATATTTAACAATTTCTTTCGGCGAGCATAAATGCGATAATTATTCATAACATTGACATAAGTGAGATATATGGCATGCATACGCTTATTCAATGTAGATAAAAAGTTGGAGTTGACGTGTTTATGAGGTTGGCTTACCACAAATAATGAATAGCACATTAAAATATATGAAAAAGATATCACTGTCTGATAGTAATATTCTCACATTAAACATGCTTGCAAATAAAGAAATAAAAGAACGCGAGAAGTGGAGATTCTTTGTAAAAACATGGTTCAATCTAGAACTGAGATAGATAGAGTTATGTCTGCAATTGTGTGAGAAATATAATATCCATTTAATAAAATAGATGGATGTATTGGAAAAAAATCCATTTATCTCTTTGATATTACAACCTTAGGAGAGAATATTGATATTCATTAACTTTCTTTGCAAACACAATTTCAGGCTTGGTGCTCTTTCCTAAATAACAATATACAATAGAATCAATAATAATAATTAGTAATATAATAATAAGCCTATATATTAATGTTCATATAAAATAATAATAACAATATATACTTTTTAATAGAGTAATTCAATAAAAGGAGGACAGAAAAATTAATTTCTTTATAAAATTCAAACATATACAAACTTTTTATACAATAATTAAAATAAGAAAGAATTTTAAAACTATATTGCAATCTTATAAATATTTCGTAGACTTCTTGCAACGTTTTTAAATATTCCACCATATTTTCTTAATAAATATACCACTATGGATATAAATATTTTACTATAATAAGGCAATTTTGTGGCCAAAATAAACTCTAATACCACTTAAACATGTAGTTGAGAGTAAACGAAAAATGAAATTTAAATAGAAACTAAATTACATTTAGGAATTTCAGTATATAAGGAATAAACATCGCACATTTATAAAGTCCTTTTTGTAAAGTCCCATTCATTTTTGTGTAAAAAATGTGTGTTAATAACACTTCATTATTACATATTATTCCTGTAATGATAAGCTATATTTAGATCGTTATGTTAATTGGCTTAAATCGTTATGCTAACTGGTTTTAATCGATATGCTAAATGGTTACATCAATTTCTTCTAGATTAAAAACTATTTATTTATTTCCATAGTTTTTATCATTTTATGCATATTTTTCCTCAATTGATGATAGCAAGACGAAAAATTGGTAATTTTACAGAGATGATAATATTTTTTTTTGAATCCATGCAGGTATATCAAATAAAGAAAAATTCCTCTTAAACGATTTAAAATAATTTTATTGAACAGAAAAAAAGTTATAAGAAAATATAATACAGTTTTTAGTGAATAAATTTAGAAATTTCCCCCTTTCTCCATAAATCTTTAGGAAAAGAAAAGTCTTTAAAAAATCATTTGTGACAGCTAAGGTCCATTATAACCCCATTTCAAATCCTGTTATTGTTTCAGCTTATTTTTTAAAAAAAAATATTGCTCCTAAATTTTGCACATATTTTTTTATTTGTTTGTTTCACTTTTTGTTAAGAAGTTATTGACGCGTTTTCTCAGCTCTAAGGCAACGATTTTCCAAAATGAAAAATGACATCGGACTGGAGTTAAGTTCCTCAGTTCTATTGCTTTAGAAGCTTCGAAGAAAAACTTTCCGAATCTTTCAAGATTCACTTTTGTTTCTGTGCATTTTTTTTTTTCACAAATTGTGAGAAAGTTTCGTAATTTGTTTTCATGAACACATTTTCCTTTTTTAACGTTTTCCTCTTTAATTGTTATTTTTCCTATGCACTGAGTCAAAAAGAAATATAATTGGAAATTAACCATGTTTAAAGCTTCAAACGATATACTTATTTAGTATTTAAAATTAAGTTAGTATGTATTAAATTATAAATTAAATAGTAACTTTATTATTATATATTATAATAAATGTTTAATTTGATATAACATAAAACCGTTGCAATGATTCAATGTAATTTACACAAAAATTAAGATTAATATAAACAAAACAATACGCTTAGAAATTATATCACTATAACAATCATCACTATTCCTTTTTCTGAGAAAATATGACATTCAAAATGGTTCAAGGTAAACGTACTTTTAATAAAATGAGTTATAGTTTTTATTAACGTCATTAACATACTGCAGTGTTACAGTAATATTAGTAATTTTTTTAACATTTAAATAAATATAATATGTTTTAAAATAACTTTAATAAAACTAATAAATTTGACATAATTTAAAATTGAGAAATTTACTGAATTTGACATGATTTAAAATTAATAAATTAAATGAAATTGACATAATTTAAAATTAATAAATTTAATAAATTTGACATAATTTAAAATTAATAAATTCAATAATTTTAACATAATTTAAAATTTATAAATTTATAAATTTACAATTCAAAATTAATACATTTACTTTTTTAAATAAATTTAGCATATTTTTAAAACGTTATTTATAATTTGAAGAAATGTTTAAAAGTTTTACTTTTGTTTATATGAATATAATTCAATATAGGATAAATATATTGTATAAATCGACTTCCGTGTTTCAAGAATTTACTAATTTTATTGCTTCTTAAATTAAATAATAAATCTATAAATATTATGTTTAAACATATATAGCTATAAAATTTAAAATATATGCTCTAATGCGTCAAATATTTTACTGAATTACAACAATGTATAATTTTTCCTCGTATTAAATAACACTTACTACTCTTTTATGCACAAATCATATCACTAAAGTACATTTCAAAATACACTTTAAGCCCTCAAATGCGAACAGTAAGAAAGGTTCCATAAAAAAGCAATTTCAATTGATTGGGACTTCAATACTAAAAGTAACATCCCCACATATATCAAAATATAGAATTGAAATTGAAATATCTAATAAATAAAAAACATCTCGATCCTTTAAGCCTTCAGATTCGATATAGCAAGAAAAGAAACGAAACTCCTAACATATACTATTTAACGATATGGAAAGAATTGAAATTGCCAAACCCGAATGGCTTTCTCTCTTCCAATACGTTGTTGTATATCCCCAAGTCATTTCCTTAAGAGTCTTTCTCAACAACAGCAGGAGAAAGAGTTATGGAAGAGAATTCTTTGCAAACATGCTTTCTGAAAAGAATACCGCCGGCAACACGAAACTGTCGTGGAATTTCAAATTCTTTAAATCCTTTTTACCCAAAGAAGAAAAAGAATTTCGAATTTTGATTTCCGACCACGATCGCGCTTTGTAGAAAGCATGGTACTTAAAAGGTCGGGGCTGAAAATTTTTAAATGACCCATTTCTTTACTTGAACAACTCTAGGAAATATTTAGAAATCCTTCATGTTGTTTAATAAGATATTTATATTCAAGTATATCACTTAAGGAAAAGAAATTCTGATTTTATGTTGCAGGTGATTTCGGTAATGTAACATACTTCAGTATATGGGCTTGAAGTGTACTTATTTTGTAGGTTATTTTGTGTAAATTTAATTCTTTATTTAGATATAATGTATCAAATAAAAAATATCTTCAATTCTTATCTAATAAGCGTTAATACTGTGCTTTTTTATATCTAATAAAATAATAAATATCTTTTAAAATGGTCTACACACAATTGTATACTAAAATAAGTTTATTTGTTACCATTTGTTAAATATGTAATTAGGGGGTTGATAAACACGATCAATGAAGTGCAGTATTACTTTTAACGAAATTATAAGCAACAGAGATACAATAACTTTGATTGCCATCTAATAATGTTCTCTAAATTATTAATAATTTTCCCACATATGTACTAAGATAATTATTATCTGGTACAATTTGTTATAAATTAAGGTGCAATATTGCATTTGACGAAATTATAAGCAACAGCTGAGTATTAGGTAATATATAGTTTGAATTATTGAAAAGTTTCATTCCATGTGATCCCTATTTAGGATAGCGCCCTTGAATGACGTAAAAGGCGACTAAAATGGGTACTCAGTACCCGTGAGTATAACAGAGTTGGGTAAATTTAGACTTTTCTTTTTGGGTGCCTATGACTTTTCTATTTGGGTGCCTTTCTTTTTGAGTGCCTAAGGAAAAAAAGAAGCTGCATTTTTTACCCTTTATCATGATTCGTCAGTTTTTCTCATGACTTCGTCAGTTTCTTCTCAAGAGTTCGTCAGTTTTTCTCAAGGTTTGGTCTAGATGTGGCTGTCGATCAAATGAAATAAATAATAACAAATAATGCTTTTTTAATAATTTTAATCTATTAAAAGCTACAATTATAATTAATACACAGCCTGTATAAAATGTCAGGTCCATTTGAAAACTGAATAAAAATAAAAGTACAAAGCGACGGAATTTTAATTATAGGTGAATGGTTTGCTGCATTGTGCTTGGAAAAGTAGTAAATTTTCCCTCACAGATTTTGAAAAATACTTACATATTTTGATAATAGATGGCGTTGCAGTTTGAAAACTAAAATGCGGTGCTTTTAAAGTAAACACCATTCACAACAGCCTGTGCTCGAGATGCTTGTTAGGGTTTCTGCTAATAAGATTCCGTCATTGGATATTCATATTATATCAGGTTTTAAATTTTCCAGATTGTTGCGTCTTTTTTTGACAATTATTTTAGAAATTCTATGACTGAGAATTTACTGTTTTCTCAAATTCTTATGCAAGTCTTCTTATGCATTCTTATTTTCTGGGCCATTTTATTTTCATCAGAAAGTTGAATAGAAAGATAAATTCTTATAATGCAAATTTCTAACTGCACGTGATAGCATTTGAAGAAAAGATTTTAGTATTTTTCTTTAGTCGCGTGCATATTTCGCCAACAAACAGATTTTTCGCTTTTGGTGATTACGCGACAAACAAGCAGGATAGACAATTTCGAAAATAAACCAACTCATGTCCAAAAAAACAAATAATCCAGTTCATTTATTTTTGTTCATAGGTTTAAGAATTTTAAGCTAAATAAATAAAAACTTGCTATATTTGGCGACATCTGGCGATTTGTCGCGTGGAGCTGGCTAAGGGGAAAATAACTACGTTTTTGGTGAGAACAGGCAATCCGTATATATGTCGAATCGAGTAATTTCGTTTTAGAAAAAATTCTAAATATTATCGATTTATACATGTTATCGATTCTTTTTACATATTAGGGTTGTCAGCCCTACGTCCATCAGTTATATTATAATGGGACCTATGGTATAAAGAGGATACCGAACTATTATCGTGCACCAGAGCTACTACTACTAAAGCACCGAGTAATAGTACTACTACTACTACCGAGTGCCGAATTACTACCGAGCGCCACTCAGCTATGAGGCCCCACATAGAAATATATGGTATTCAAAAACTTGGATTCATAGAAATATGCACATCAAAAATCAAAGACTGCTACATTTAATTTATTTTCAATGTGAAATTACTTTTTATTTATTTATTTAATTTTCAAATTCATTAAGTTTAACGTAACTAAGTATATTGTTATTTACTTATATATTTCTTAATGTGGGACATCGCAGTGTGTTAAGTTGGAATCCGTTTCTCATTAAGTTCATTTTAAGTAAAAATATATTTATCTATAAAACATCATTTTATGAATTGAGATATATAGTAAAATTATGATTCACTTGAAAAAATTATAAATAATTATTTCATATTATACATAAATTCGTATTTGAGATCTATCAAAAATAACTTCACGATTTAGTTGTGGCTTAAGTACGTCTATGGCAATATCTCTGGAAAGGATTTATTATATGCATGTGAGCTGTGTTTATAACGGGGAATTCATAAATATACATGAAATCCGATTACCACGAATGGTTATTTCTGTCAAGACCTATGAATAAGTCTAATAATAAATAAACTTCCAAATACTTATCAGTAGTACATTACCATAAAAATGAAATGAGTAAACACAAAATGTAAGATCAGCATCCAGAGGATAAACTCCTATCCTTTACTAAAGTCAGGTCTCCAAAGACTTAGTACCTTTCTGACTGAAATATTTCTCAGTTATTTACCGTTTTCCTATGATTATCCTTTAATAAATCAATCAAATCTATAATTTACTTAGTCTTCATTGAAACGCTTTATTAGATTTAGACTTTTTCTATCGTTTTGTTATGACATGATACTGAAAACTTATAAATATTATACTATAAACAACATATATATATATATATATAGTATAATATACGTTGCACAGTACCTTAAAATTATAAATATTATACTACATGCTTGTGTGTCCAAAACGTAAGACCAATTTTCAATTTAAAAATCCTGGGGCTTATGGAATTTCAATTTTTATTTATTTTTTAGTTTTCTGGTACTGTCCTTGATATCTGTGTGAAATTTGACGTCAAAAATATTCATTATTGCTTGAATTACGCTTGATTTTGTGAGAAGCTAAAACTGATTCCGGCGATTATTGAAATGCCTGAATTAATTGAGCAAAGAACTTGCATTCAATTTTTCTCTGCGGAAACATATAGAATGTTGTAGAAGGCATTCTGTGAGCATTTCTATATCGGAAAGAAATATTTAGCAGCGATAAAAACAGTTCAAAGAAGGCAGAGAACGCGTTGAAGACGAAAAGCCCTCTGGTTAACCATCAACCTCAACCTACGAAGCTCACGTCCAAAAAATTAAAAAATTTGTGCTTGCAAACTGCCTATTTACAATTAGAGACCTTGGTGCTGATGTTGGAATTTCAAAAAGAATGATCAGCTCTATCAATTCCATTCTGGGCCTCAAACGCGTCAAATCTCGATCGTTACCAAAAACACTGTATGCGCCAGATCACACTGCATTGTTTTTCGTGACCATTTCGCCAAAAATGAAACCCATATCTTCCACAACCACCGTATTCACACAGTGCAATTCTGGCTATTACTTAAACTCAAAAGGCCACTCCGAGGTCACCGTTTTGAGTCGCAATTCAATGTGAGTCGTCGCGCGCTTTGACGGCCATCTCTGCCGGTGACTTTTTAGCATTCATTGAGGATTCGAAAAAAAGTTGCCTAAATGTATTGTGCCCAGAGGAGATTACTTTGAAGGCGATGAAAAAAATTTGGAAGAATAACTAAAGAGTTTTTGAAAAAAAATTATGGGGTACAGTAGTATATATTAATTTTTTTATGTTCATATTAAAAACGATTTTTTTTAATTAAGACCTTACACAAGTATGAGTGTATGAGTGGGTTATAAGTATGAGTGTGTTTAAATAGAAATGTTGTTACATCTCTAATAAAACATTTCTATTTACTAATTTAAATAATAATACGAATAAATCCGATGTCAGATATTGTCTTTTAATTGTGGCAAATCTATAGAGAGAAGAAGGATCCCGAAGTAGAACAATATGGAACTTCCTTCCTTATAGTGAGAGGGAGGGGTGTAAACTGCAGACTTATAACAGGCCCCTAGTGCCTAGTTAACACTGAATTTGATATATATCTATCATTTTAGCAGGGAATGATCTAAGGTAGAAGTGCACAGCATTAAAAACATTTGTTTATGGTTATAGTGCCTTTCGAATTATTTACTGTGTTTGCTAATTTATGTAAGAATATATTTAATAATTTATATTTAGTTGCAAATTCTTTATTTATTTCAAGACTATATTTCTTCTAGATCAGTAAGCGGTGAGTCAAAATCTATTCTTTACTTTCTAAATATAATGAAATTCCTTTTTGGGAGACTAAAAAAAAATCAATAAATACATGGCTGTGATATCAAGGTCTCAATAATTTATAATGTGAATAATAAGAGGAACCTTTTTAGAAATCAATCTAGATAAGAATTATAGTTAGAAATCGAAAAAAGAAAATTAAATATTTATTTCTGAATTTAAAAGAATGAATATTGTTAAAATAAACCATTTTTATATTCCCAAAGCTCAAGTTTTATATGAAATTAAAAAACATTTCGAACATCACCATGTTTAAATGTCAATAGAATGAATATGAATACTTTCATATTACTATATTCCCTATTATACTATTTAAATTAAATTTATCTTTAAGTAAACTATTATTAAATTTTTCTGCAATACAACAATTTCAATTTCAATTCATAAATATATCATCCATTTATTTATAAAAATTTATTTTTCTTCAGACTTTCATAAAAAGAAAAAAAAAAAAAAACATTATTTCATTCAAGAAACATGCATTTATTCATTATATTATCAAATGAAACATGATAGATGAATACAATATTTAATGTTATGCATTAAGCATTGTTTGAATGTGCTGTAGAAAATGGAATGTCATATTCCGATAAGAAGATTTCTAAGAAAACAATTTCAATAATATGGAATTGTATAAAAAATTTACTATAGAAAAAAAATTTATTTTAATTATTTTCTTTCAATTTGAAGCATAGAAACATTTTATTAAAGAAATTAAATTGAAATAAGGCCTGACTTTTCTATCTATTTTATTGGAGATTTTAATATTCAAAATGAATTTAGTTAAGAGTAAATTATAAAATTGTTTAACAAACTATACAATACTAAGCAAACTTCAAAGAATAAGAAGACTACTCGATCATAAAAATTTGCTTCATTACAATCCAATTTTAGAACATTCCAACAATATCTTATCTTTTGCACTTCAGTTTCTTTAAAGTACCCCTTTTAACCAAACGGTAGACATAAAAACCTAAGATTTCAGAAAAGTTTCCAATTTCCTCATCCTGTTCCCTTTTAAGAGCTTTTTCACAATTTTACGGCAGTTTTGCGGTGCAAAGTTCTTTTATGATCTCCATAAAAAGCCTCCGATTTGATGACCGAACTCAAAGCGACCAGTGCGAATGAACAAAGAACAGATGAGCGCGAGATCGATCAACAGAAAGATGATCGATCTCGCGCTCATGAAAGGTGAACAACCTTGGCCAATTTTGAAATGGTAAGCTGACATAAATTTTTAAAGAATTTTACTGTCCATCAAGAGAAACAAATTATTCAAACTCATCTAATAATTCTGCATATTCTTCAAAATATAACATAACGATTAGCGATTATGATTTAAGGTCATTACAGTTCTATATTTTGACACAGAAATACTTTGTTGTGATATCAAAACGCAATTTACACTTTAGACTCCTAATTGTGACATCGAAACACAATTATCTAATACAATATTTAGAAACAACGGAGAAATTTCTGCTATATTCTCAAATTACAACTTTAGCAGAATTTTTGTTGGAATGATAACTGGATAAGGTTAAATACAAAGACACCGTTGTACATAGTTGCAAAATCGAAGCACAATTTACATTACGTTACATTTCTTAGTTGTGATATTGAAATACGATTTACACTACAGATTATCAGTTGTGACATCCAAATACAATTAACCAGCGCAATATTTCGAATCAATGCAGGCATTTTTGTTGTATTGTCAATTTTCAACTTAAGCAGAGCAATCTTTGAAATGAGTACTGGCAAAGGTTAAACTACAAGGAACAAACAACAACATTCACTCAATAGATACTTAGCAAAATAACAACTCTGAACTCAGGGCACGTGACGTGTTTGCAAGATCCATTAAGGCCATGTGGTAACATGCCTGCCTTCTCGGCTGCTAGTGATAGGGGGCCGTTAAGGTTCAACATCGCGTCCGGTATTACCGTCTTGAACTCATTGATTCCATATTCTGCCAACAGTGATTGGACCTCGACCGACGCGAGCAGCAATACTGCGATACGATACACCGCGATCCCGGTACGCTACAATTCAACCTTTATCAAAGTCAGAAACGTGCTTGTACGCATTTCTGCTTCTTACACGAGACGTGACAACAACTTTTCACCAGGCAACAACGTTCAAATGCAATTTGTGTATGAGAAACCGGATGAACAATTTTTTCATTTAAACACATTGTTGGCGTCGCTACCGGCGCCTGCTTTGTCTGAATGAGCTGAAAAGCTAATCATTTGCATATCACAGCACCTTCTTCCTGTCATTTAAATTTCATGTCTGTAGCATGTCGCTTTCTTGGTGTAGCAATTTGAATGGCCAGTAGTGTAAATAACAAAGCTAAAATTTAAAATATATACTATAAACAACATATAAAGAACCTATATTATGTAGAAAATGATGCTCTCTTACTAAAACAGAAAAGCAATTATTTAATGAAGGTACTTAAATCATGTATTTGAGTACTTGAAAAGTACAGTTGAAAGTATTATTTTCGTGAAAAATATGCAATACCAGCAACTGTCAAACAAAAGAGAGAGCATATTTATATATGTACATATTTAAAATTATTTATAATAAAAAAAATGATGATATATTTCTTAGAAGGAGTGTATTGTTTTGAAACATTCTGAAATATGCTATTCACATACAGAATAAAATATGCTGATCAACATAAAATTTTAAAAAAATTTTAAAAAATTCCAAGAAATAAGCCCCAAAAGTAAATAATGCCGCTATGGGCTGAAAAGAAAATTATTATTTTTTTTAAAAATTTTAAAAGGATTTCCACAATGTCATTGCAATATTTGCAATATTTTTTTCATTCAGTTCAGCTTTTTTTTTCAACGAGGAATTCGCTGGTTTTAGGAATTTTCTTAACACACTCCCATAATGAAACCAGACAGACACGCAAGAATCCGCACAATTGCAATGAATGAATCTACCGAAGTAAGAAAGACATAAACAGGGTCGTTCCTCGACCTCGGACGGGACATCCCACCCAATAATCAATCGCATCGGAATTTCGTTTCTGCCCACCCATTATTGAAATATTGTATCGGAGGAAATTTTGCGTAACAAGCTGACTGTATAAGGAAGTATGAGAAACTAAAGGGATGTGTCCAGAAGAATTTAAGAGATGGAATGACGTTTGATTTCTAAATGTGGTGTGACAAATATATTAAATGTACATTGTAAAACACACAGTACTAACTAAAAATTACAGCAGTAGCAATATAGTCCTTTTAGTTGATGCATAAAAGCATAAATCATTAGTATTTTACTGTGAAGCGACAGTACAATAATAACAATTTATTCATTTATGGATTAACTAAAAGAACCATGTAATAAAAAATTTTATTTCACCACTTTTCGTTGTCTAGTATAGAGATAGCTAATTTACATGTTTTTTTCATTCAAAGAATTTTTCAAAAAATTCAAATTTAGGTGTTAATCATTTTCTTCCTTTCTTTAATGTACTTATTACCGTTTAATGCAATTATTCATTATATATAAGAATAATTGCATTAAAGCTTAAGAAGAAGATTACATTATGAAAACGCACGTAATTACATTTGCATTTCATTACGTTTAGCACTTTTGCGCATGGTATGGGATAATAATATGATTTTATTTAATTGAATTTGGTATAGAAAAAAAACACATAATCTATCGTGATTACATATATTTTATTATGTTTCAGTGTTAATTTTTATCATTGAGCAAGGTTTGGATTAAGATCCTTGTTTTTCACTTTTATCTCCTTGTTTTGCCGTATTATTAGTTACAAAGGAAGGATTCATAGCTATTTATAATTTAACCTATTCAGGTCCCATACTGAAAAATGTTCAATCGCGTTTCCTGGTCATAAAACACTCCAGTTGATGAATGATATTAACAGAAATTGTTCTTTATGCGAGAATTATCATGCTTTCTTTCTTATTTTTAATTTATCTTAACACACACCTGTGTCTCTGTATCTCATCCTCCCTGAATTCAAAATTATATAGTTCTTTATCAGTTGAAAAGTTATGGGCGGAAAAAAATAATAGTAAAAAGAAAATTTTACACAGAAGTAATTAGTACAATGAAATATAATATAGACAGAAAAACACGCTATTGTCCTTTGTAACTAACATAATCATAAGTGAAACAAAAAGTGTACAATACAAAAGGAATAAAGAATGGTGATAAACCTGCGAAAAAAGGTTTGACATGGGATCCAAAATGTTAGGATGGTTTTCATTATACGAAGAATGAAACACTTTTGTTGAGAGTGATAAAATCGGTGAAGAAAGTTCAATTTGTATTCTAGAGGTTTGGTTTCTTTGTGTGATTAATGTTTATTTTCTTCTATAAGGTTCACTAATTTGATGATTTTCCGTCTGGTTCCATAGGTTGTAGATTATATTTCTGTGCCAGAAGCTAAGAAGGCATTTCAAGATGTCATGATTCTGTAAAAAGACAAATAGGGGAATGGTTCTCCAGTTTTTCTTTTCATAGGAACAGAAATCATCTTGTAAGAGAGTGAATCTTTTGAAGTATGTTGGGAATGTAAATTGGAATTTCTTCTCTTGATAGTGTTCATTTCTTTTTTGAAGATTTTAGGTATGAATTCGAAAATTGTTTGCCCTGTGATGATTGAATTTCCGTCTTGTTTGCCTGTACCCGAATAGGCAATTATTTAAGTTATTCAGAAGTGAAAATGGATAGAGAAGACAAATTGAGTCGCCATCTATAATGCTTACTTTAACAAGACTGTGTGCATACTGAATTTTCTTTTTATAACTGTTTCGTAGACTATTTTTCTGTGTTATTTAATGATACTCCACTTGGATTTAATGATACGTTGGCTTTTTTTCTTACTGTTCTTGCGATTCACTCTGTATAAATGCTTTGACAGAGAATGCAAATATCAAGCTGAAACTTTATTTATCTTATGGAAATCAGACCATTTTAAATAGATTCGTAACTTATAGTTTGTAGGCGTTGATTTTTAAATATTAGATTTTCCAGCATTATAGAATTTATAGAATTAAACCCCACAAACACTCAAACACAAACACTCCATTGACTTCAGGGATAAAAGGCGAAAGAAGAGTTTCGATTCCACATTGCTTTCTACTAAACTGGGTCCTCTCTTTAAACAGTAATAAAAAAAAAAAGAGTTTGTTGTGACTAATCATCAATGTCCTGCAGTGCGGAACGGACATCCCATGAGCGATCTACTCATGGAAGGAGGGAAAGGGGTACCTTCTGCTACGATGGAGCACCCGTAGGTAGAAGTCTGGCTTTTGCTCCGCGACGCTCTTACAGTCATATGAGACCGGGACCTACGGCTTAAAGTGGATTCCGAACCACTACAAACATCCATGCTGGGACTCGAACCCGAAACCTGTGGTACCGAGTGCCAGAGCGCTAGCCGCTCTATCATTCAGGCACACAAAGAGGTGATCCAGTCTAGTGGTGTTGTCTTTGTGCAGTTATAAAAAAACCAGCCGACTCGTGGCTCAGTGGTAACGTGCGCGGCTGATGAGTATTAAAACTGAAGTTCAATCCACTGGCAGCTTTGTTGTAGACACTGTTTCAAAAATCAAGGAGATTCGATGATGTATGTGATGTTCAGCATCTTGCCTAGTTAGTCGGACTGCCTGGTGGGAGTTTCCGTGTTTTCTCCCATACGATACCCAAACGAGTTCTTCCTAAAAGTCCACCTGGAAAACGCTGCTCTCCTTCTTCAGCGACGCGGAACCAAGTCAGATTTCTATATACTGGCGCTTCATCACAACAGAAGCTGACTCCTCTTTCATGAGTAAATCAACCATTGGATATTACATAAAAGCGCATAAATGAAAAACACAATGGTATGTAATGATTGAAAGTTTGCAAACGAATTTAACAAAAATAATTCAACATTTAAATATATTTCTGAGCTTTTTTTTAGTTCATATTTGTTTGGTAATCTTTCATTAGTGTGTGACAAACAAGTGTAATATATATAATAATTCTAAAAATACTTTAGAACAATAATCTTTTTCAAACTTCAATCAACCCGTTTCAAATACATAGAATAACAATCTAAATAAAAACACTCCTTCTCTATACAGAATAAATAGCCAATGTAAGCGTTTTTTTTTCTCTCTTTCTAAGGTTGAAACTTGTCCAGTTCTTTGAGAAGAAGACAAGCACGGAAGAAATCGGGAAAATCAACATTTGACTTGCGAAACTGAAGAGACAGCCCTATCCATGTCTGTGTTGATTGGGCGAGAAAGTAAAGAGGCAGAGATGAAACGGATCGCATCTCTCGCTCTGATCCGAACAAGAGATCCGAGAAGAGAGGGAAAGAAACACAGTAAGCGGGAGTGATAAAAGAGATCGATTTATGTCCAAACAGTTTCGCTATCATGTGAGATATGGATAAAGAAAAGATTTGCTGTCGTTCATATATTTCTCCGAAACGGGTTCGTTGATTTACATGAGTATGTCCCCTTTAATTTCGTAAACCATCTGTTTTATTCTTTTTAAGAAATAATATCAAATAACAGATGCAAATAAAATGGATGAAAATAATACATAAATTAATTGTTAAAATGCTCACAGAAAAAATTATTAACACTTTTAAATTAATGTTGCTAAAAGTGTAACATACCTGGTTCGTTATTTTCTGAACATAAAACTTTTCAATTAAAAAATTCACGGTTATCTTTAAATGGTTAGGTTTTAATTCCGTTGATTAATTACAAAAGATTTCGAATCCAAATTAAGATTAAAATAAAAGCACAAATGTTTAACTATATAACATGTAGTGCAAAATTTAAAATACATAAACTTAAATACCTTTACTAAGTGTAAAATTTAAAACGTAAAATTAAATACATTTACGAAGTGTAAAACATAAAATACATATGCAAATAAAATGAACGAACGAAAACCGAAAAGGAACGAAAACAATACATAAATACATTGTTAAAAGGCTCACAAGAAAATTACTAATGTTTAATATTAAATATGTTAAAATTTCAACAAACCACGTTCGTTAATTTTTAAATGTAAAATCTTTTCAATTAAAAAAATTCACAATTATTTTCCAACAACAGGACTTTCTTGCAAAATTAGGCTTTGACATAAGCTAACTTACAGTTGAAGAAGTTTTCGGTTCCTTGTAGATGAATATCATAAGGACATATATAACAATCCTTGTTATTTTTTAGTTACCTTTATGAATAAGCGTTTTGCGTAGTACAGTATTCGCAATCGACGTTTTATTAAAAAAGAAAGAAATCTTCTCTGAAAATAAAAAGTAATAAAAGTAATAAAAATAATATATGATAAATATCATCTAATAAATCATGAGGATAATTTAAATCTTAAAGCATTTTAATAAACACGTTAGACATTTTTCATCTTAACTGTAGTCTGTGTCTATCACAAAAGTAGAAAATTCTCTCTTGAATTCTTTTAATTTCCTCTTTTAATTTTATTGCCGCTACCAACCCATCCATTTCCTTATTTTCTTTGCCCGTCATATATTGCAATCCACATCTTTCTGAATGTGCATTTTCTTTGATGTAGAATGAAATCGAACAAGTCAGAAAAGGAACTTTATAGTATTTACTTTCCAGGGCGTCGAGGTTAAAAAAACGGACATGTTTGTTCCCTTCGTTCTAATAAAATAAATGGAATGCCTGTAATTCGATGTGATCTGTTTAGATTTGTTGACGAATTATATGTGGCGTACTTTTGCGTAAGCCATTTTACTATTCTGTTACCTTAAACCAAATAGCTTGGTGAATCATTTGTGATATATTATTAAAAGAAAGATACTTTTTTTTTATTTCTTTCAGCTTTCTTACTTTTGTATTTTAAATAAAAATCTCTTATTGTTTAATGTCTTATAAAGTTTTTCTTTTAATTTTTTGATTAAAGTATGTAAATAAAATTCTATCCAAGATGTATTCTAAATAATATTTTGTATTTGCTATATAATATAAATTGTAGTTGTTTTTTAACCTATCTTTTAAATCCTTCGGTATACTTTTACTTGAATAAAAGACTTGTCTTCAGTTTCACTTTAAGTAAGAATAGTACCACTGCATTCCAGCAGAAGCAAAGGCGAATTCCGTGCAATATTTCTTCCAAAAGGGAGACAACATTCATCTGGTATTCGAGCTCTCAATTCACAAGAGGTAGGAGAAGTATCTTTGTCAAGAATCTTCTTCGTCTGAGGATAAATAGACTCCTCGAGATCTTATCTCGGGATTTCGAATGGCTCTGGAACGTCGGCAATTGTCGTTTTACGACCGATTTCAACTGAAATGTGGGAGACATTTGATCATTCTGCAATCGTATTTTTGATTCTAGTGCGATATGTAGTTAGTGTAAATTCTCTAGAGTATTCAATACTGATTCAAATTTGCTGGAACTAGAAAAGTACCACAATATCGTAGGTTGTAGTAAATTATTACAAGGTACGTCAGGTAATGCATCACAATATTATTTTTCCCAATTTATTCTGTTAGTTTAAAAATATACAAATGTTTCCCTGTCATAGAAAAGAACTTCGTCCAAGTACAGTTTTTTTTCTTTCTAATGAAATTCAAGCAATTTAAATGTGGTTTAGTTCTCCATGAATTTTCAACAGTAAGTTTAAAAGAACTTCATAATTATTTCTGTAAGATATTATGTGTGATATTATTCGATTCGATATAATCTAAATTTTGTAACTGCAGACAAACAACATAGCCCACGTGATGAGGTCATTAATAATGTTGAAAAATATCTTTAATATTTACTAAAGGAAGTCATTCAAATATATAATTTGCAAATATTCTCTTCCTTTTGATATTGTATTTGTATTAATTGAGTTTAGTGCCAGCCAAAAGATCTTTACTAAAATATTAATTTTTCTGGTAAACTCTTGTTAGTTAAACAGGATAGTCAATGCAAAATATATTAAATTCCATAACTGAGAAAAAATTGAATTAATTTGTATAAAACTAATTTCTGCATTTATTAATTGGTCGCTTATTACAGAATTGTACTCAAAATACATAAAAAAATATCTTCTCCTGGCACCATTTAATTAAATTCGTTGGGAAGGTAAACATACTTTAAATCAGCCATTAAAGTTTTCTTAAGATTTTAATTAAGTTTATTTTTTCAAAATATTTAACTGATGAAAGTTATAACTTTAAGTTTAAATTTAAACCATTAAATTTAAGTAAAGTAAATACGGTAGTCAAGGTGGAAATTTATCAGAGAATCTTGTTAAACGTTTTTTATTAAATTATAAGAAGTTTAATCCTGTAAAATAAGGTAAGATAAAATTTATTAAAAAAGTGCTGATAAAGTATTTTTTAATTAAATAAATTTCATTAGATCCCAAATATGACAAAGTACATCGGTTCTAAGATTATTGAAAAGTCAAAATTGTCAAAATTAAATGTTTATTTAAAGAATATTTTATAAATATGTTTACAAGTAAAAATAAATGTCAATTGCTGTTGTGATTTATTTAATAACGTGAAATATTCATTTTGAGAAAAAAGAGTTTTAACAGTAGTAAACTTATATTTAATTAGATTTATGTAGTTTGATTGTGAAATAGCGTTTTGTAATTGATCTAGCTCCCATATATTCCATAGTTGAGATACTGATGCACATTGCTTTTGTTATATTTGTTAATTATATCTAATTAAGAGGATTCATCTACAAACAAATTTAGACACAATATACGAAAATACATCGCTGTATTTTTCAAATTATTCAAGTAACTGGTATTTTAGAATATTTAAGTAGATAAAGATTTTAGGATTTTTTTGCAGAATGACAGTGGATGTGACACTTTCCCGCCCACAGAACAACCATCTACACAGTTATTCTCCGTCCATCTGCATTCTCCCAACCGTGCAGTCAAGTACAGTCTTTCCGAAGAAAGTTTCATTTATGCTTTCTCGTGTATTTAATAAGAAACAATCGATGTCATTGACTTCGACACCCTTCTTCCCATTTTATGCCTACAAATGAACATGATTAAGTATGTACAGCTGCACCGATGAGATGAGGTTAGCAATAATATATATTTTTATGAAAATCCAATATTATATTCATTCCTTCATTCTGTTATAGTTATGATATTCTCTAATAAAGAATGGCAGCCATATGTATCATAAATAACTAACCAAAATTTCTCCTGACTACTTTATTGAGAAGGCATAATCTTTGAAAGTTTACCTGTTAACAACTATATATAGAAACGTATTTAACTAACCGCCAGGCTGCCAAGATCTATTCCTTGTAGAAATCAGATAAATGCTGACATTTTCCATATTGCAACGTCAATAAATTCATATTGGCAGAATATGTCGTAAGTAAAACTTCAAAATCAATCATTTACATTCAATTGGTCTTCCAGACAATAAAATTGCATACACAATAGATAGCATTAAATTGAATGGTATGTGTTAGGATAGTAAGGGAAGATATGAAATTAACGTATTAAACTTACATTTTTGAAACTCCTGGTTGTAATTCGAAACATCCTTTATTTGTCACTCTTTTCCATGAAATGTGAAAATATAAAAGTTCAGAATATTCTCGAATAACTTTACTTATAAAGATTTTTTTTTAGAACATTGGAGCATTGTTCAGATTTAACAAGTTAAACAGCGAAAACAGCTAAGATAGAGATAAAAGGAAAGTCAAACCCATTAACCGGCCAATTTTGTAAATTAGATATAAAGTGTCCCGACTTAACCCTCGTCATTAAAATAGTGTCTTAATATATCAGACGCATCTTGGTTCATTTGATCCAAGAAAATATTTGTGACTAAAGGTGAATGCACACAAGAAGGATCGATTATTCTTCTGATTGGGATAGAAAAAAGACCAAACCGTTCGTTTATGTATTGATTTTGGGAACCATTCGATGCCGGCTAAATACACCTTTTAGCTTCAATGGGGAGTTTTGGAAGAGCAATTATTGGAAGGTACTCATAGGCATAGGCATTTATTCATGGCTTGAGTTTTACTCTGAGGAACTGAAAAGAAGAAATAAATTCAGGCTCTAATTAAAATTTAGAAAATGATTCAATCTTTGTTCAGTAAGAAAAGTGAGTCTCAATTGTTCATAATATAATTTATTCAATACTTTATAAATCGTTGTAAAGTTGTATACATAACTTATCATGCTCCGCGTTAAGAAATTAATATCCTGTATTTAAATATTTCATATATATATATATATATATATATATATATATATATATATATATATATATATATATATATATATATATATATATATATATATATATATATATATATATATATATATATATATATATACATATATATATATATACATATATATATATATATATATATATATATATATATATATATATATATACATATATATAAAGTTTTTGCTTATTAGGTTGAATTAATACCATTTATCAGATAACATTCAATTAGGTGATGTCTCTGTATTTTTGTTTATTTTAAAAATCTAAAATTAATAAAATTTAATTGTAATATTTTAAATATTCTCAAAATGTGTTTTTCATACATTTGTATGTTATATAACTTTGACAATAACTTAAATATTTGATACATTATATGTGTAAATAATGTATCAAGCTGTATATATTAATTAATGATTGTGCATATTTGTATATTTCTTATTAATTATATTTCTTATTTCTTTGTTTCACTTGATCCCACTCAAGTTCTTCATCACTGATGCCTTATCGCTCAATCTAAATTAGATTTTCAGATCAAAAAAGATGAAAAAAATATTATTCTTCGAATTCAATATATTCCTTTTCAAAATAAAGCTTTAAGTAATTTGATTATTTCAGCAGTTTTGCAGCTTATGGAAAATTTTTAATTTAAAAGTTTATATGAAGCAGGATATGTATAAAAAATTTAGAATCAAACTATAAAATGCATTAAGTTTTTGCTGTTTACTTTGACTTCTAAATAGCGAGAAAGAAATCCATAAAGTATACTTTTTTTTTTTTTTTAAATCTTGCTTCATCAACGTAACATCACTTTCTTTAATTTTGTACATTATATTTTAAGAAAAGAGAAAACAATTCCTCTGGTTCTGAAACTGCTTTTAAATTAAAAACTGCTGATTACTGAAGTGGAAAATCTTTCCATTTGTTAGAATAAAAATCGAACCGGCGATGTAAGGCGATACTTATATGTAAGCTGTTTTTCATGCTCTCAATATTCATGGTAAAAAGGGAAAAAAATCCGCCTTGATTGTAAGATTTAAAATTTAATTCTTGCTCAAGCTTTGAGTACTTAAAAAATGATGACAACCATTTCAGTAAAAAATCCTCACTATTGTTTGCTTTAATGTTAGGAAATGTCTGTATACACATTAAATATGCATTAAAATTATTGCGCAATTTTAAGCCCATTGCTTAAATATGCAGTAATTGCTTAATACTATATTTATACAAATAATAAAAATTTTAATTAAAATATGAGAATTCTTTACGATTTTTTTGTAGAAACCAATTTTATCGATAGAAAATCTCTCGATACTTCTCATCTATACGAATCAAAATCAAACAATCGATTCAAGGAATACTTTTTTGTTAACTATATTTCGTCTTCTTGATATTCATGGTAATAATGAAAAAAAACCGCTTTAATTATACGATTTAAAATTTAATTCATCCTTATGTTTTGAATACTTAATAAATGTTGGCAATCATTTAAGTAAAAAAGCATCGCTATTGTTTAGTTATTAGTTTTATCTACAAAAATAAATTGACTTATTTAACATTGGCAAAATGTAACTTTATAATTGTCTTATTTAACATTGACAATATATAAATTGACAACCAGGAAAAAAATTGACTTTTATGTTAGTGTTTGTATACATATTAAATATGCATTAAAATTATTGCACGCCTTTAAAATCCGTTACTTAAATATGCAGTAATTGCTTAACACTTTATTTACACAAACAATAAAAATTGTAATTAAAAAATGAAAATTTTTGAACAGTTTTTTGTGGAAATTAATTTTATGGCTTATAAAATAATTAAACATGCATTTTAATTATAAAAACATTAACCATGCATTTTTCAAATAGATATGTCAAAAAATAAAAGCAGTTTAATTATTTTTTTTTCTTATTTAATATTTTTTGATCAAATTCTATTATGAAACGCAAACAATTCACTCTAAATATAATTAGAAAATCTATTTGTCTTATGGGTGTTGTGTGTTTTTCTTTGTTACGCATAGGCAGGAAATAAATGTTTTTTTAATAAACATTTTGCCTTTTTAGAGAAACAAAATTCTTTTACAAAAATATAATTAAAAATCTAAATAATTAACTTTTTTCTATCTATCGTTTCTCGAATCTTGTTTTATGGGCATAATCTTAGACAAAAATTAACTCAGTAGAACAAAAAACATCATATTGTTAAAAGTACAAAAATAAAATTGCTATTAAAAGCTATAGACTATTCTTCTTTTGTGTTAAGAAACAACGTAAACTGTAATCTGCTAAACTAAATGGTTTTGAACAAAATTTTTCACTTAAAGTCTGATTCAACTGAAACAAGCGTCAGTAGTTTTGGTGTTTTCCTTTTACGGCTAAATTGTGTCTCTACTTTGAACAAAATGTTTTTAATTTAAAGTAGAAAAGCCAAAGTATCTTCAAAAGATGTGACAGTTGTTAAATTCTTTAGAATTTTAGAAATATAAATTACTTTACAAAAGAACAACAGATATATGTACAAATATGAGTTCAAAGATATTTGCAACTTATAACAAATATATTTACTATAGAAAAATAAATAGTCAAGCTTCAATTCTTACCATATTTTGCAAGATAACGGCCTCCATTTCTTTCAAAAAAGATTAGGCTAATAACGAAAATGGCTGACAAAAAGCTAAGTACGAGCTAGCTACTACCAGCTTTGTACGATATAATTTAATAAGATCATAAGTGAAAACCATTTCGTAACATATTGAAATTAATTTTAAAAACCTTTTTTTTTTCTATTTTAACGTTCATTCAGTAGTGTTTCATTAAGTGTTCCTTACATAGCGCCAATTATAAACATTTATTACAAATCCATTTAAAACCTACAAATCTCATAATTTTACGATACTGAACAAGTAAATAATTCCATACATATAATTTATTTCCATAGTTTTTATCATTTTATGCATATTTTTCCTCAGTTGATGATTGCAAGACGAAAAATTGGTAATTTTACAAAGATGATAATAGTTTTTTTTTTTAAATCCATGCAGGTACATCAAATAAAAAAAATTCCTTTTAAACGATTTAAAATGATTTTATTGAACATATGAAAAAGTTATAAGGAAATATAATGCAGTTTTTAGTGAATAAATTTAGAAATTTTCCCATTTCTTCATAAAACATTAGGAAAAGAAAAGTCTTTAAAAAATCATTTGTGACAGCTAAGGTCCATTATACCCCCATTTCAAATCCTCTTATTGTTTCAGTTTATTTTTAAAAAAAAATATTGTTCCTAAATTTTGCACGTATTTTCTATTTGTTTGCTTCACTTTTTGTTAAGAAGTTATTGATGCGTTTTCTCACCTCGAAGGCAACGATTTTCCAAAATGAAAAATGACGTCGGACTGGAGTTAAGTTTGTCAGTTCTATTGCTTTAGAAGCTTCGAAGAAAAACTTTCCAAATCTTTCAAGATTTTCTTTTGTTTCTGGGGAATTTTTGTTTTTTCACAAGTTTTGAGAAAGTTTCATAATTTTTTATCATAACCAAATTTTTCTTTTTTAATGTTTTTCTTTTTAATTGTTATTTTTCCTTTAAACATAATCAAAAAGCAATATGGTTTGAATTTAAATGTGTTCAAAGAATCAAATAAAATATAATTCACTATTTTAAAATTAGTTAGTATCTAATAAATTTATGTTAGATTAAAAAATAAATTTGTGATTACATATTATAACAAACACATAATTTGTAACTTCAATAATTATGTGTAGTAAACTTATATTAGTATCCATACAATGATGAATAATTTTTTCCTCGTATTAAATAACGTTTACTACCCTTTTATGCACAAATAATATCTGTGAAGTACGTTTCAAAATAGATTTTAAGCCCTCAAATGTGAACAGCTTATACAGTAAGAAAGATTTCATAAAATAAAAAATTTCAAGTTAGGGTGGACTTAATATTAAAAGTAACATCCCCACGCATAGTAAAATATAGAAGTTAAAAGGAAAATTCAAATAAAAAAAAAACATCTTGATCGCTTAAGCCTTCAGATTCGATGTAGCAAGAAAAGAAATGGAACTTCTAACAAATATTATTTAACGATATGGAAAGAATTGAAATTGCCAAACTCGAATAGCTTTCTCTTCCGATACGCTGTTGTATTTCCCCAAGTCATTTCCTTAAAGAGTCTTTCTCAACAACAGCAGGAGAAATTGTTGTGTCAGAGAACTCTTTGCAAACATGCTCCTGAAAAGAATACCGCCGGCAACACGGAACTGTCGTGGAATTTCAAATTCTTCAAATCTTCTTACAAAAAGAAGAAAAAAATTATTCAATTTGATTTCCGACCACGATCGTGCTTTGTAGGAAGCATGGCACTCAAGGGGTAGGGGCTGAAAATTTTTAAATGACCCATTTCTTCATCTGAGCAACTCTGGGAAATGTTTAGAAATCCTTTATGTTGTTTAATAAGATATTTATATTCAAATGTAGTTTCGTTTCAGGAAAAGAAATTCTCACTTTTATGTTAGCGGTGATTTCGATAATATACGTCTGTATATGTGCTTGTTATTTTGTAGGTTGTTTCCTGCGAATCCAATGCTTTATTTAAATAAAATGTATCAAATAAAAATTATTATCTGATACCAATTGTTATAAATATTTAGTTAGGCTCATAAAGATGAATCAATGAAGTGCAGTATTATTTTTGACGAAATTATAAGCAACAACTATATATGTATTAGCTTTGATTGTTGCCTAATAATATTTTGGCAAGTTATAAATGGCTTACAAATGTATACTATTAATAATTATCTTGTACAATTTATTATAAATATTTAGTGCGTGCATCCTGCACGCACTAAATAGTGGAGGTGCAGGATTGTTTATGACTAAATTATAAAGAACATCTGTACAATAGATAATATATGCTTTGGAATATTGAAATAGACATTTTAATGTATTCATAGATTTACGAAAATATAAGATAGATAAAAGAAATGGAAGATAATGATGATAATAATATGTAAAAAATTGTTTTTAAAATTATTCTAATTATTTTCTTTCAATTTTAAGCATATAATCCTTTTTTTAAAAGAGATTTATTTGGAATATGGGTAAAATATTTTTTCCGGACTTTTTTATCTATTTTATTGACCATTTTGATATAAAAAATTAATTTAGTTTAGATTAAAGTTTATGAATATATTTAACAAACTATACAATAATAAGCCTACTTCAAAGAAAACTACTCGTTCACAAAAAGTTGCTTCATTACAATCCGATTTTAGAAAAATTCGACATTATCTTATCTTTTGTACTTCATTTTCCTTAAAGCCCCATTTTTAACCAAACGTAGACATAAAACCTAAGATTTCAGAAAAGTTTCAAATTTCCTCCTTTTAAGAGCTTTTTCACAATTTTACGGTAGTTCTGCGGTGCAAGGTTCCTTTACGATTTCCATAAAACGCTCCGATTTGACGACCCAACTCAAAGCAACGAGTTCGAACCTGACAATAGGAAGATGATCGATCTCGCTTTTATGTAATGTGGACAACCTGCACCCTGCCCACCTTTTGAAATGGAAGCTGACATAACACTTTTGAGATTTTTACAGTCCTTAAAGATAAACAAATCTAATAATTCTAAATTCAAAATATTCAAGAAATTTCAAACATATAATAATTCTACATATTTACATTTCTTCTCATTTATTATTTAAGATCATTACATATTCACATCTGAGACATCGAAATACATAGTTGTAACATCAAAATATAATTTATATTACAGGCTATTAGTTGGGACATCGAAATACAATTTATATTACAGACTAATAGTTGGGACATCGAAATACAATTTATATTACAGATTAATAGTTGGGACATCAAAATACAATTTATATTACAGACTAATAGTTGGGACATCGAAATACAATTTATATTACAGGCTATTAGTTGGGACATCGAAATACAATTTATATTACAAACTAGTAGTTGTGACATCGAAATACAATGTGCACTAAATATTCTTATTTAGACATCGAAAGAAAATATCTTGTACAATATTTAGAATCAAGGGAGGAATTTCTGCTAAATTCTCAGTTTTCAACTTTAGTAGAGCATTTATTGAAATAGTGACTGAAAAATATTAAACTGCAAAGAACAAATAGACGTTTAGTACTTAGCAAAACAACAACTCCATCTGACTGTATGTTCCCTTAACACTCTTCCAAGAACTAAACAGGGATTACGCAAGTGATCCTGAAACTTTTTAAATTACTAACAAAAGATTCCAAATATCACAAATATATTAGACAAACTGGACTTACTAATGATAGTCTTATCTTCAGCTTTTACACAAAAACTATAATCATTTTACTTTTTCGGATTATTATCCAATAACATAACACAATGGCCATTTGAGATGTGGCCATCTAAGACGAACATTTCAATCTAAGAAACCAACAATTGTCATTTAGAGAGCTGGAAACATTTTGCTAAAGTTCTTCCCATTTCTCTTCCTATTTTAAATCAAGTTTTTTTTTATTCAATAGTTAGTTTCATTAGTTTCTCTGGCAAACCAATGTCATCAGGCTTTCTTATACCAAAAATGTTACAATTGAAGGTTTATATATATATATATATTGGGTTTATATAGCTCTTTACCACTTAAAAAGATGAGGGTGGAAAAAAAATAGTATTGAAAAATTTACACAATTATGAGTATAATGAATTATAATACAGAAATGAATACTATGCTACTCTGCATTTTAAATGGCATAGTCGTAAGTGAAACGAAAATTATACAATACAAAAGAAATAAATACGGGTGATATAAATACTGGTAAAAAAATACTGGTGAAAAAAAAGTGACTGTAAAAGAAGAAATACTTTTGTGGAGACTGATAAAATGCGCACACAAAGTTCAATTTGTATTTCAGGGGTAGGGTTTGTTCGGATGAATAATGTTAATTTTCTTCTATAAAATTCATTAATTTGATGATTTTTCGTTTGGTACATGGATAGTAAATTCTATTCCTGTGCTACTAAGCGTAAAAAGTTAAGAGGGCAATTCAAGATGCGCTAATTCTTTAAAAAAAACAAATAGTTGAAGAGTGGAATGGTTCTCCACAGGAGCAGAAATCATTTTATTAGAGATTGAATCTTTTGAGGTATGTTGGGAATGGAAATTGGAAATTCCTTTCTACTTTTGTAGTTTTTATTTAATCACTAGGTATGATTTCGAAACAGTTTTGTCTTGCATTGTTTGGATTCCAAGACAAGTCCCTAATAGACAATAATTTACGTTATTAAAAAGTGAACATTGATATCAAATCTTCCTTCCTGTAACAAGATTGTTTGAATACTGATTGTCGTTTTATAACTGTTTTATAGAGTATTTTTCTGTGTTCTTTACTGATACCCCAGTTGTTGGCTTTGTTTCTTAATAGCCTGGTCATCCACTCTGTATAGGTGTTTTGGCAGAGAAAGCAAATATAAAGCTGAACGTTTATCTCTACTTTAGTTCTCTTGTGGATATCGGAACATTTTGAAAATATATTGTAACTTATAATTTGTAGTTGTTCAATTTTAAACATTAGATTTTTTTGCATTATAGAATTTATAGAATGAATTCACACAAAGAAGAACAAATACAAACAATCCTTTGACTTTATGGATAAAAAGTGAAATAAGAGTTTCGACTCCAAATTTCTTTCCACTAAACTGGCTCCTACCTTTGTATAGTGATAAAAACAAAGAGATAGCCCAGTCTATTAGTGTTCTATTTGTGCAGCAATAAAAAAACAACCGACTAGTGGCTCAGTGGCTGATGAGTATTAGGCCAGAAGTTCAATCCACTGGCAGCTTTGCTGTATTCAAAAAACATGGAGATTCGATGGAGAAACATGGATGTTCAGCATGTTGCCTAGTTAATTGGACTGTATGGGGGAGATTCCGGGTTCTCTCCCATACGATACCCAAATGAGTTCTTCCTAAAAATCCTCCTAGAAAACACTGCTCTTCTTCTTCAGTGACGCGGAGCCAAGCCAGACTTCTATATACTGGTGCTCCATCACAACAGAAGCTTCCCCTTTTCCTCCATCTATGAGTAAATCACTCATGGGATGTTACATTAAAAAATACATAAACGAAAAACATTATGGTATGGAATGATTGAAAGTTTTCAAATGAATTTGCCAAAAATAAATCAGCATTTAAATACATTAGATTTTTCTAGTTCATATTTGTTTGGTAAATATTCATATGTGTGGGACAAATAAGTGTGAAATATAAAATAATTCCGAAAGTACTTTAGACCAATATTTCTTTACCAAACTTCAGTCATTCTGTTTACAATACACAGAATAGCAATAAAAACGAAACCATTCTTTCTCAACACAAAACAAATAGGCAGTGTTAGCGTGTTCTTTTTTTTTTCTGTATCTAAGGCTGAAACTTTTCCAGTCCTTTAGGAAGAAGACAAGTACAAAAGAAATCAGAAAAATCAACATTTGACCTGCGAAATTGAAGAGACAGCCCCATCCATGTCTGTGATTGGGCGAGAAAGTAAAGAGGCAGAGATGAAACGGATCATATCTCTCTCTGTGATCCGAACAAGATATCTGAGACGAGAGGAAAAGGAACAAGAAGCGAGAGTGACGAAAAAGATTGATTTATGTCCGAACAGTTTCGCTATCGTGTGAGATATGGATAAAGAAAAGATTTGAGGTCTTTTATATATTGAACCGAAACGGGTTCGTTGATTTATATGACTATGTCCTGTAAGGTTTAATTATAACCGCGAGAGGTCGCGGTTATAAATGGTAACTGTGACCAGAAACTGTGGTCCAATGCAGTAAGTAGCAGTTGCGGTGAGATCTCGAGACCACGAGGTGAACGCTAGGAGCGTCAGGCGTCAGATAAAAACACACGGTCAGGGACCGGCTTTGGTTTTTAGATATCAATAGTATTGTAGAAGTGGCACAGGGTGCCAAGTGTATGTATGTATTCATAGTGTAAATAAAAAGATTAGTATTATTAAAAAGAGAATATTGCATCCTGACACAACGAGCTGCTAGTATAGTAGCTCACAGTCCCCTTTAATTTCGTAAATCATCTATTTTTTTCTTTTTAAGAAATAATATCAAATAACAGATGTAAATAAAATGGATAAAAATAATACATAAATTAATTGTTAAAAGGCCCACAGAAAAAATTAGTATTATTGCTAAAATTGTAACATACCTGGTTCGTTATTTTCTGAACATAAAAATCTTTCAATTAAAAAATTTACAAATATCTTTTGAAAACCGACTTTTCTTGCAAATATTATGCTCTGACGCACATCAAGCTTCTAGTTGAGGAAGGTGATTCGAAAACCTTTTCCTCTATATATATAGATCATGTATATTGTGTAAGACCCCAGTTTAGCCAAGATTACACTCCTTTCTAGAAGAGGAGGATAATCTTTGACAACTTGTAACAACATGGCAATATTAGGTCAGAAATTTCGTCCATACGATTTAAATGGCATTTTAAGGGAACTGGAGTTTCAAGCGTTCTCGCCAAAAACTTCTTAATTTCATAGATTGAAGCAGATGTAGTAGAATAGCTGAGTAAATTAACTGATGGCTAACTGCTGATTAACTAATGTATGGCTAAAATGATAATGGCTAACTGATGAATAACTAACGGATGGCTGAAATGATAATGGCTAACCGATAATGATTAAACTAATTCAATGACTGATTGAAGTAACAGATAAGCATCTGGCATAGGGGTTGCTAAGAGCTACCATATTGCTTTGATAAATACCATCACGAGAATAATTTAAATCTTAACCCTTTTGATAAATATGTCAGCGATCTTTCATATCCCCTCAATTGCATGCAATGTCTGTCACAAAAGTAGACAGTACTTTCTTGAATTCATTTCATTGTCTCTTTTAATTTTATTGGCACTAAAAATCCACCAATTTCCTTATTTTTTTCACGAGTCACATATTGCAATCAACCTCTTCCGAATGTACACTTTCTTTTATGTCGAATATAGCCTAACTAGACAGAAAAGAAAATTTATATTGTTTACTGTCCTGACCGATCAGGGTTAAAAGAAAACTGGCATGTTTGTTTCTTCTTTCTAATAAAATAAGTGGAATGTTTGTAATTGGATGTGATCTATCTAGATTTGTTAACTTGTATGTGGAATAATTTTGTATAAACCATTTTGCTTGTCCGTAACATTAAAGCAAATAACTTCTCGAATCATCTGTAATATATTATTAAAAGAACAATACATTTCTGTATAGTTTCTGCAAGTTTCCTACTTTTGTATTTTAAATAAAAAAATGTCTTATCGTTCAATATCTTTTTTCTTTTAATATTTTGATTAACATGTTAAAAATATTCTATTCACGATGTATTGTCTTGTATATTTTATATTTGCAATATTATATAAATTGTAATTATGTTTTTACTTATCTTTTAAAATCTGTGGTATACTTTCACCTGAATAAAAGAATTATCTTCAATTTTACTTTAAGGGAGAATAGTACCACTGCATTCCAGAAGAAGCAAGTGGGGATTCCATGGAATTTTTCTTCCAAAACGAGATAACATTCTTCTTGCATTGGATCTTTGAATTCACGAGAGGTAGGAGAAGAACCTTTGTCAAGAGTCTTCTTCGTCTGAGGATAAATAGACTCGTCCAGATCTTATCTCAGGATTTCGAATGGCTCTGGAACGTCGACAATTGTCGTTTTACGACAGATTTCAACGGAGACGTGGGAGACTTTTGATCGTTCTGCAATCGTATTTTTTGATTCTAGTGCGATATGAAGTTAGTGCAAGTGCTGTACAGTACTCAATACGATACGTAAGTTTTTAAATTTGGTGGAACCAGAAAAATATCAAAAGATCGTATGTTATAGTAAATTATTATACGAAAAGTCTTTAACCTTTTATGTATCATGAATACAATATTCTTTTTGCAATATACTCTATTAGCTTAAGAATATACAAAGTACTCCCTCTCTCTGTCATAGAAAAATAATTTTTGCCAACTACCCTTTTTTTCGTTTCGACTTAATGCAATCGCAAATAATTTAATTATATATGAATAGATGTTTGATGAGAGGCTTTAATAGAACCATCCAATTATTCCAGTAAAATAGTATGAGTGCCTTTTTTCAGTAGACACTGTGAGTCTTGATGCTATACAAATAATGTAGCCGCCATGATTTGGCTATTAATAAATTCGAATAAAAAACACATTAGGATATATATATTTACTTTTGATATTGTACTTGTATTAATTTAGTTTCGTGGCATACAAAAGTGTGCATACGTGTTAAAATATTAATTTTTTTTGTAAATTGTTTTCTGTAAACACCTTTTTTTCTTCGACTTATTACAATTTTAAATAATTTAAATACAGTCACTTGGAAAGGACTTTTAATCAAGTTTTAAAAAGACTGTCCAGTTATTCCTGTAAAATATTATGTGGGACTTTTTCAGTATAAACTGTGGATAAACAACATAGCCCGCATGATGATGCTATTAATAATTGCGAAAAAAAAATTATGTTTACTTAAAGATATATCTTAAAGAGAAGCTTTAAAATAACTATCAAATTATTCCAGTAAAATAGTATGAGTAACAATTTTTGGTATAAACTGTGTTTGTATTCAAACAACGCACCTCAAGTGTAAAGCCACTAATAATTTTGAAAAACAATCAGTAATATTTACTAAAGATAGACATTCAAATTTTTAATTTACAAACATTCTGTAACTTTTATTATTGTATTTGTATTAATTAATGCCAGCCAAAAGATCCTGCTAAAATATTAATTTTTCTGGTAAACTCTTGTTAGTTAAACAGGATAGTCAATGCAAAATATATTAAATTCCATAGCTGAGAGAAAATTGAATTAATTTGTATAAAACTAATTTCTGCATTTATTAATTGGTCGCTTATTACAGAATTGTACTCAAAATACATAAAAAAATATCTTCTACTGATGCCATTTAATTAAATTCGTTTGGAAAATAAACATACTTTAAACCAGCCATTAACGTTTCTCAAGATATTTAATTAAGATTATTTTTCCAAAATATTTAACTGAGGAAAGTTAAAACTTTAAGTTTAAAGTTAAACCATAAATTAAAGTAAAGTAAATATGGTAAGCTAAGATGGAAATTTATCAGAGAAACTCGTTAAGCGTTTTTTATTAAATTATAAAAGCTTTAACAATGTGAAGCTAAGTAAAGAAAAATTTATAAAAAAGTGCTGGTAAAATAATTTTTAATTAAAAAGTTTTCATTAGATCCTAAATCGAATGAAATCTATTTGTTGTACTATAATTAAAAGTTGAGAATGTCAAAATTAAATGTGTGTTTAAAAAATTATCCTGTAAATATGAATATATGTAGAAATAAACACCAATTGCTTATCTTATTTATCTAATAATGTGAAATACTCCGTTTGTGAAAAACGAGCTTTGGCAGTAACAACCATATATTTAATTGGAATTTTGTAATTTGATGGTAAAACAGCGTTTTGTAATAGATCTAGCTCTTATAAACCATTTGAAACCATGTGTCATTAATAGGATTTATTATTTAATTAATTAATTTATAGGATAATAATTAATTAGGATTCAGTTAATACAATACATTTAATGTTATGTTTAACATTTAATGTTAATGTTATTACTTGTTATGTTTATCAAACTATCCAAATACTGTTAGAATAGTTAAAATGTTACCTGGATTGGTTAATAGGTATTTGCACAATGAAAACGGATCTAAGACTGTCTCCCAAAGCAACCACTTACACAGTTATTCTCTGTCCATCTGCATTCTCCCAACAGAGCAGTCGGGTACAGTCTTTCCAACTAAAGTATCATTCATACTTTGTGGTCTATTTAATAAGAAACAATCGATGTTATTGATGTCGACGTCCTTCTTCAGATTTTATGCCTACAAATGAACATGATTAAATATCCACAGCACCGCCGACGAAATGAGGTTAGCATAAGCATGGAAACCCAATAATATATTCCTTCCTTCATTTCCTTATAGCTATGATATTAGAGAGTTTTTGCATACCGTACGTTGGTTACGGTATTACCGTAGACGTACCGTTAGGACTTTTTTTCTCCCAGCGCGCATGCTCAGTTTCCTATGAGCATGCGCGCTAGGGAGAAAAAGCTAACGGACGTCCTACGGTAACTACCGTACGGTATGCAAAAACTCTCTATTAACTAATAAAGAATGGCAGTCACTATAGCCTGGAAAATTTACAAAATTTCTCTTACTAACATTTGGCATTATTGCGAAGGCATTTTCCTCGAATGTTTACCTGCTAATAACTATATATAGAAAAGCATTTAACCTACCTTAGGCTATGAAGATATATTCTTTGAGGAAATCAGATAAAGGCTTATTTTTTCCATACTGTAACGAGAAGAAATTCATATTATCATAATTTATCACCAACATATAACTACTATTTACCAAAACTTATCCTGCTAATAATTGACATTATTGAGAAACCGATGTTCAGATGTTAGCAACTACATATCGAAATGAATTTAACCAACCGTCAGGTATCAAGAACTATTCTTTGTAGAAATCAGATGAAGGCTTATTTTTTCCATATTGCAACGAGAAGAAATTCATGTTGCTAGAATCTATCTCCAGTATATAAATACTACTGATTAGATAGTAGATGGTACGATATTAAGTGGAAAAAATTTAATTAATAGATTAAAACTGAACTTTTGAAAATGTTAATTCATGGTTGTAATTCATAATACCCTTTATTTGTTCCTCTTTTAAATAAAAAAATAAGATATAAAAGTTCGCAATATCCGAGTAAATTTAATTAAAAAGAGTTTTTTTTGAGAACATCGTAGCATTGTTTGGATTTAACAAGATAAAAATAGCTAAGATAGAGATAAAAGGAAAGACAAACTCCATAACCAGCCAATTTCCTAAATTAGATATAAAGTGGCCCGACTTAACCCTTGTCATTAAATTAGTATCTTAATATATCAGACACATCTTGGTTCATTTGATCAAAGAAAATATCTGTGACTAAAGGTGAATGCACACAAGAAGGATCGATTACTATTCTGCTAGGCATAGGAAAAACATAAACGACCAAACCGTTCGTTTAGGTATTGATTTCGGGAACCAAGGGATTCAATGCCAGCTAAATACACCTTTTAGCCTCAATGAGGAGTTTTGGAAGAGCAATTATTGGAAGTTTGTGGACTCATAGTCCTTTTTGGCTTGTCATGATGGCTTGTATTCATGTCTTGCTTTTTACTCTGGAGAACTTAAAAAAGTAAGAAATTCGGGCTTTGATAACAATTTATAAATTCTTTCAAGCTTTGGGCAGTGAGAAAAGTAAACTTCAGATGTTTGACAAATAATTTACTGAATGTTTTCTAAATCGTTATAAAATAGTATACATAATTTATCATGCTCAAGGTTATGAAATTAGCATGCTATATATAAATATTTCATATATATATAAAGTTTTGTTTAGTAGATTGAATTAACACCATTTATCAGATAACTTTCAGTTAGGTGATCTCTCTGTATTTATGTTTATTTTAAAAATCTAAAATTAATAAAATTTAATTGTAATATTTTAAATATTCTCAAAATGTGTTTTTCATACATTTGTGTGTTATATAACTTTGGCAATAACTTAAATATTTGATACATTATATGTATATATAATATATGCATACAAATATGCACAATCATTAACTAATATATACAGTTTGATATATTATACATATATATATAATGTATCAAACTGTATATATTAGTTAACGATTGCGAATATTTGTATATTTCTTATTAATTATATTTCTTATTTCTTTGTTTCACTTGAGCCCACTCAAGTTCTTCATCACTGATGCCTTATCGCTCAATCTAAATTAAATTTTCAGATCATAAAAGATGAAAAAAATATTATATTTCGAATTTAATATGTTCCTTTTCAAACTAAAGCTTAAAGTAATTTGATTATTTCAGCAGTTTTGCAGCTTATAGAAAATTTTTAATTTAAAAGTTTATATGAAACAGAATATGTATACAAAATTTAGAATAAAGTTAAAAAATGCATTTAGAATTATTTTTTAGGTTTTTGCTGTTGACGTTGACTTCTAAATAGCGAAAAGAAATCCATAAAATATATTTTTTTTTCTTTGAAAATCTTTCTTCATCAATGTAACATCTCTTTCTTCAATTTTGAACATTATATTTAAAGAAAAGAGTAAACAATTCCTCTGTTTCTGAAACTGCTTTTAATTTAAAAACTGTTGGTTACTGAAGTGGAAAACCTTTCGCCACTTTCCATCTGTTTGAATAAAAATTGAAACGGCGATTTAAGGCGATACTTACATGTTAGCTGTTTGCTCTCAATATTCATGGTAAAAAGGGAAAAAAATCCGCCTTGATTGTAAGATTTAAAATTTAATTCCTGCTCAAGCTTTGAGTATGTAATAAATGATGACAACCATTTCAGTAAAAAATCATCACTATCCTTTATTTTCTAGTTTAATCTAAGAAATTAAATCGACAAAGAAAATAAAAACAAATAATAAAAAATAAAAAAATTTTTTTTTTCAAAATGGATAAAAGTTGACTTTAACGTTAGGCAGTGTTTGCATACATATTAAATATGCATTAAAATTAGTGCACGCTTTCAAACCAAATATGCAGTAATTGCTTAGCACTATATTTACACAAACAATAAAAATTTTAATTGAAAAATGAAAATTCTTGAAGGGTTTTTTGTGGAAATTAATTTTATGCATTATAAAATAATTAAACATGTATTTTAATTATAAAATAATTTATAAAAAATTTTCAATTAAATATGTCAAACAATAGAGGCGGTATGATTATTTTTCTTATTTAATGATATTTTTTTTATGAAAAACTGTGATGAAATGCAAACAATTGTCTCTAAATATAATTAAAAAATCCCTTTTTCATATTTGTGCTATTTGTCTTTCATTCTTAAGCATAGGCTGGAAACACTTTGCTTATTTTTAATAAGCATTTTGCTCTTCAAAGGAATAAAACTCTTTTCCAAAAATAGCATGATTACAATTCTAAGTAATTCACTTTTCTAGAGCTTAGAAACTTGTTACATAGACATAATTTTTGTGAGAAAGATTAATTGAGTAAAACAAGAAAACATGGCATTGCTAAAAATGTATTGCTTGTCCATTCGAAATTGTTATGTGAATACCAATTATCAAGTTATGTACTTTCTTATTATATATTATGCAATATCTTCTTAACTTATATATTTCCATTGTTCTTAATATTGAAGCAACTGCTTCTACTGTGAATTTTTTTATTTCTTGTTACTCTTTTTTAATTTGTATAATAATTACTTTGATGAATATTCCTTCAACTCTTGGATTTGTATATTCTCCAATGTAGTGTTTAATGCATTACATTGCCTGTAAAAGTTTCTAATAAATAACCATTAACCTTATGCATCCAGATATTATGTATATTCTTGCCTTTCATATCCCTTCCACCCCCCCCCCCCCGCTCCTCTCGTTTTTCTTTAATTTTAATTTTTGGTTATTATTATATTCTGGTTTGTAAATATTTTCCTCGTCGTTTATATTCTGTACCTCCAAAATTGAATTTTGGAATAATGTTCCCTACTCCATCATGTGTTCATTCCATTTCACCCACATAATTCCCAAATTGCATAGGGGCAACTCAGCTCTAAGCACAGTGATGTGGTGTGGTGTAGCAGTAGATTCAATTGAATCAAGCCACAGTAGTTTTTCTTATAATAGCTTCTTTATAATTTCATAAAATGTAAATTTTTTTTAAAAAAACATTATAATGATTTGAGTTCAAAGTTCTACTTGAAAAACAAGCAAATTCAAATTATGTGACGAATTTGATATTTATAACAAATTTTCCTATTGTATTTAGACTATAAAATAACAAAATATCAAGCTTCAATTCTCACGATATTTTGTAAGCTCCATAGTCTCATTTTCTGTCGAATAAGGGCAAGATAATAATGATTTTAATTGAAAACCGCTTTTGTAATATATTAAAAGCAATCTTAAAAACAATTTTCTTCTTAGAATACATTCAATAATATTTCATGCAGTTTTCCTTACATAGCGTCTATTATAAACTTTTGTTACCAATCCATTTGAAACCTAAAAATCACATAATTTTACGATGCTAAGCAAGTAAATGATTCCATACATATGTTTTATTAAAACCTTAAATCCGTTCAGTTTTTAGAAGGTTTCAAATAATTTATAAAATAACACACACAGTAATTACAACATTTTTAAAGTATTTCTAAGAAAGACAATCAATTGGTGAAGTATTTCTTTTCCCTCTATACTATTACAACCTAAGAAAATTCCTTTTTTAAAAAGTATAGGAAATTGTGAAGACCAAAGGAATAAAATGAACTTTTTAGTTTTCGAAGGGACAGCAAACTTGTAGCGATGTAGACTTCGGACTGCCTTGTGGACCGTCCACCCTGCCATTCACAAGAGACGTTGTGTGACTTGGGGAAATGGAGTGCTTTCCAGTTCAAGCATCCAATGCACACGTCTCTCCAAAAAAGGAAATTCCGTTTTATGTTTTTTGTCCATTCAATTTGGATGCACAAAAGTTAAAAGAAAAGTATAAAACGTCAAATTTACAGTACACTGGAATGTTAACCAGAAAATATCAGTTTAAGTGGATTGTTCCCATGTGTAACTGTTTTTAAAGAAACACGTTCTCCAACAATTCAGACTAATATAATTTCTTTAGAGTGTAGTGTACATTCAATTTTTACAATATCTTATAGTAAAAAAAATTCTGTGACCATATCATAAATGTAAGTTAGGACTATAAGTAAAATAAAATTAAATTGATTCATGATTTTTAATATATAATGTGTACAATATAATGTAATATTGTTTGTTGTTGTTTCTTATCCCACTTGGCTGGCCAAACCCACGAGCCCATACGTACTCATGATTGAAGGGGAAGGAAGCAGCTTCTGTTGTGATGAAGCACCCGTAGATAGAAGTCTGACTTTGGCTCCGTGACGATCTTACAGTTATGGGAGACCGGGACCTACGGCTTAAAGTGGATTCCGAACCACTACAAACATCCATGGCACCGCTGGGATTCGAACCCGAAACCTGTGGCACCGAGCGCCTGACCGCTGAACACTCGGCCATTCAGGTCCCAAATATGTTATATATATTATGTCTTATAATGCTTTCCTATAATGATATGTTTTACTACAATGGAAAATATATATAATTTTATATAATATCTTTATTATAGTAAAACTTTAAGAACCTTATCAACTCTGCTATCTCATAAATAAGAAAATTTAAACTAAAAATAATATAAAATTTAAATAAAACTAAAGTCATTTTTAATTTTAATGTATATTTTGTACATTAGTGCACCTTGAGTTTTAATGGACCCATTATTAATTATTAATTAATTAAGCTAATTTTTTATGTTGGGATAAATGTATTAAAATACAGCATTACGACGATTTATAAAAGCATATAAATGAATTTTATACATTCAAATTATGATTATTAAGTCCTAACATTGATTATTTTATTTTGTTTAACTAATTTTAAAAATTAAAGGAGTAATATATAATAATAAAAATATATGGGCGAGATAATAGAATCGTTTAAAAATCATACAAATTTTTTAATATTTTTAAAAATATGGCATTTTAAAATTTATTACAGTAATATAAAATAGTCTATAAGTAAAAGAAAATTTAAATAAAATTAAAGTCAGTAATGATTTTTAATATATTTTATTCATTATTGATTTTTAATATATAAACACCTTCAGTTTTTTATGCCCATTACTTTGTAATGCTGCATTTTATGTTGAAGCAAAAGCGTGAAAATACTAAATTACAACAGATATTTTTTTAAATATATTAATGAATTTTTTACATTCAATTGATAATATTAACTCATTTTAATTCTTCTATTTTGACTAAATAATTAAAAAAATAAATGATCCTTACTGATAATAAAAATATATAGGCAAGGTAGCACTATACTTTAAAAATTACAAATACTTTCTAATATGCTATAAAATATTGGGTTTTAAAATATATTACAAACGTTATGTACACAGATTGAAGAAATACGGATAAAAACTTAAAAGGACAAAAATTTATAGCTACTTTAAATTGTAATTTACTGTATTTTATTTAAATGCTTTTTAGTGGCGTATGTTCATTTTGCAACTTTATTTTACAATAAAGCAAGAGAGAAACAGACAAAACATATTTAACGATTTCTTTTGAATTCATAATTGCGATAATTATTCATAACACTGATATAAGTGAGATATATAGCATGCATACACTTATTTTGTATAGAAAAAAACGTTGGGGTTGACGTGTTTACGAGGTAGGGCTCACCACATTTAATGAATAGCATATTAAAATATACCAAAAAAGGTAGTACCTTTTGCTAAAATATTCTCCTATTAATCATGCATGTAATAAAAGAAGTAATAAAAGGAGGTGGGAAGTAAAATTTTTTTTTAATAAACACATGGTTACATCTAGAACTGAGATAGATAGAGTTATTTATAATAGAGTTATATTTGCACGTAAGTGAAAAATATAATATTCATTTTTTAATATAAATGGATGTACTTCTTGAAAAAACAATTTATTTCATTGATATTACAACTTTAGGGGATAATACTGATATTCATTTACTTTCTCTAAAGCACAATTTCAGGTTTGGTGCTCTTTACTTAATAACAATATTTAATAGAAACAAAATGAATAATAAATAATATAATAATAAGCTTATATGTTATTGATATTATGCTATAATAATAACAGTATGTAATATATTCGCTTTTGTGCAGTAATTCAATAAACGGAAAGGTAGAAAATGCTGTGTGAAATGCTTATCCCACTTCGTTAACAGCAACATCTAGGCCAAGTCCGTAAACCGTGAAAGGACAGAAGAGGTGGAACAGCTTTTTTGTGCTGGAGCACCCATAGATAAGTAGAAGTCTGGCTTGAAGAAAGAGGTAAGTTTCTACCGGGAGAACTTTTAGGAGGAATAATCCCCATTTTCCTATCATATGGGAGAAAAAGCAGAAAATTCCCACTAGGCAGTCTAACTAAAAGGGAAGATGATGAACATCCCAAACCCATTTGAGTCTTCCTAAATTTTTGAAACAGTGTCTACAACAAAGCCATCAACGGATTGAAATTAAGCCCTCACCACAGTGCACGTTGCCTCTGAGCCACAAGTCGGGTAGTGGAAAAAGTAATTTTTTTGTATGAAACTAAAAATTTATTTTAATTATTGCATTAAAATTGTGTATAAGAAACATTATAAAACGTCGATTCTGCTGGAAATTTATAAGTATTTCGTAGTTCTCCTGAAATTTATTTATATATTCCACCATATTATCTTAATAAATATATCACTATGGATATAAGTATTTTATTCTAATAATTTTAAGTTTTCTGGCCATAGCAAACTGTAGTACCATTTAAACATGTAGCTGGGAGTAGAAGGAAAATCAAATTTAAATAGAAACTAACTTACATTTAGAAATTTCAATATATCAGAAATAATCATTACAAATTATCCTCTTTATGAAGTCACATTCATTTTTGTACAAAAAAGTATAAAAAAATACAGGTCAAAATTACATATTATTCCAGTAATGTTATGCTACTGATTTATTTACTGATTATACTGATTTAGTTACGAATTATCCTACTGAATATGTTACTGCGTTTTCTAGATTAAAAATTACTTATTTCTTTGATCAATTTTTAATTTTATGCATATTTTTCCTCAATTGGTGATTACAAGATATTTAGATAAATTTGTAATATTATAGAAATGATAAGGTTTTCATTTATTTTTATTTTTTTTTATACATGTAGGTACATAAAATGAAAAAAATTCCTCTTAAACGATTTAAAATGATAATATTGAATAGAAGAAGAAGTTGTATAGAAATATAATACAGTTTTTAGTGAATAAATCTAAAAATTTCCCTATTTCTCCATAAAACTTTAGGAAAAGAAGAGTCTTTAAAAGATCATTTGTAACAGCCAAGGTCCATTATAGCCCCATTTCAAATCCTGGTTATTGTTTCAGCTTATTTTTTTTAAAAAAACAGTGCCCCTAAATTTTGCCCATTTTTATTATTTTTTTTTATTTATTTCTTTTTCGCTTTTTGTGAAGAAGTTATTGATGCTTTTTCTCAGCTCTAAGGGAACGCTTTTCCAAAATGAAAAATGACATTGGACTGGACTTAAGTTCATCAGTTATATTGCTTCAGATGCTTCGAAGAAACACTTTCAAATTCTTTCAAGATTCACTTTTATCTATGTGGAATTTGTTTCTTTTTTTTTCCTTCACAAGTTGTGAGAAAGTTTTCTAATTTGTTTTCATGAAAAATATTCCTTTTTTAATGTTTTTCTTTTTAATTGTTATTTTTCCTTTACACTGGGTCGAAAAAATATATAATTAGAATTTAAACATATTCAAAATTTCAAATAAAATATTTTTTTACTAATATGAAATAAGTTAGCGTGTAATCAATTATTAATAAATTAAACATTCAATTTATATTTACATAACATAATTTCAAATGATAAGAATTCAGTATATCATCATGTCTGTGGTACAAAATATCTTAAAAATTACTACAAAATATTGGTAGAAATAAAAAAATTACTAACATTTGCTTTAATACTGTAATATGTTAATAACGTTAAAAAACTATAAGATGCGTTAATAAAGTTACTTCAAAATGTTATTTATAATATGAAGAAATGTTAAAAAAGTGTTAATTTGGTTATATACAAAAAATTCAATGTATAAAAAAATTTGTTGTATAAATTGACTTTCTTGTTGTAAGCATTTAATAATTTTAATATTACTTAAATTAAATGATACAATACTGAATATTAGGTTTAAGAATATATGAATATCAAATTTAAAATATATGCTCCAATATCAAGTATTCTACTGAAATATAATAATGCTCAATTTTTTCCTACTATTTTATCCACAAATCATATCACTAAAGTACTTTCCAAATACATTTTAAACCCACAAATGTGAACAGCTTATATAGTAAGAAAGATTTCATAAAAAAGCCAATTTCAATTTAAGGGGACTTCAATATTAAAAGTAACATTCCCACTTATATTAAAATACAGAATTTAAAGGAAACATTTCAATAAATAAAAAATAATTTGATCGTTTAAGACTTCAGATTCGATGTAGCAAGAAAAGAAACGAACTACCAACAAATACTATTCAACGATATGGAAAGAATTGAAATTGCCAAACTCGAATAGCCTTCTCTCTCCCAATACCATGTTGTATTTCCCGAAGTCATTTCCTTAAGAGTTTTTCTCAACAACAGCAGGAGAAAGAGTTATGTCAGAGAATTCTTTGCAAGCATGCTTCTGAAAAGAATACCGCCGGCAACACGAAACTGTTGGGGAATTTCAAATTCTTTAAATCTTTTTTTACAAAGAGAAAAAAAAAATTCGAATTTGATTTCCGACCACGATCGTAGAAAGCCCGGTACTCAAAGGGTCGGGGCTGAAAATTTTTAAATGGCCTATTTCTTCACCTGGACAACTCTAGGACATATTTAGAAATCATATATGTTGTTTAATGAGATATTTATATTCAAGTAAAGTTTCATTTAAAGTAAAGGAATTCTCACTTTTATGTTACAGGTGATTTCGGCAATATATATCAGTATATGTGCTAGAAGTTTATTTATATTATAGGTTGTTTTCGTAAGTTTAAATCCTGATTTAGATATAAATCATCAAAAAAAAAAATAGGCTTGATTGTTATCGAATAATTTTCTCTCTGTTATAAAATGTTTTGCACACAACAGTATGCTAAGGTAATTACTATTTTGTATCATTTGTTATAAATATTTAATGGGTTCATATGCACGATTAATAGAGTGCAGTATTGTTTTTAAAGAAATTATCAACAATATCTATCCATTACCTTTGATAGCTATCTAATAATAACTTTGATTGTTATCTTATAATTTTCACTAATTTATAAATGGTTTACACACAATTTTACACTAAGAAAATTATTAACTGGTTACAAATTTTATGAATATTTATTGGGTTCATATACACTATAATTTGAAGAAATGTTAAAAAGTGTTGTGTTTGGTTATATACAAAAAATTCAATATAGGAGAAATACGTTGTATAAATTGGCTTTTGTTTTGAAAGCATTTACTAATTGTAATGTTTCTTAAATTAAGTAATCCCCTACAAAATATGTTTAAAAATAAATAACTGTCGAATAAAAATATATGCTCTAATGTATCAAATATCCTACTAAATTTAAATAATGTATAATTTTTCCCTCGTATTAACTAACGTTTACTGCTCTTTTATGCAGAAATCATATCACTAAAGTTCATTTCAAAATACACTTTAAGCCCTCATATGCGAACAGCTTATATAGTAAGAAATATTTATTAAAAACGTAATTTCAGTCTAGGAGTACATCAATATTAAAAGAAACATCTCCCACATGTATTAAAATATAAAATTTAAAAGGAAAATTCAAATAAATAAAAAACATTTTTGATCGTTTAAGTCTACAGACACAATTTAGCAAGAAAATAAAAGGAACTTTTAACATAGATTATTTAAAGATATGGAAAGAATTTAAATTACCAAACACGAACAGCTTTCTCTTTACCATGCGACGTTGTATTTCCCGAAGACATTTCCTTAAGTGTCTTTCTCAACAACAGCAGGAGAAAGAGTTATGTGTGAGAATTCTTTGCAGGCATGCTTCTGAAAAGAATACCGCCAGCAACACGAAACTTTTGTTCAATTTCAAATTCTTTAAAATCTTTTTACCAAAAAAAAAAATTTTTTTGAATTTGATTTCCGACCACGATCATGCTTTGTAGAAAGCATGGTACTCAAAGGGTCGGGGCTGAAAATTTTTAAATGACCTTTTTCTTCACCTGAATAACTCAACGAAATATTTAGAAATCCTATATTTGGTTTAATAAGATATTTATGTTCAAGTATAGTTCTAAGTAATTCCTATAGTAAGATATTTATGTTAAAGAAATTCTCACTTTTATGTTACAAGTGATACCTATAATATGAATCAGATGTACATATGCTTGAATCAGTACATATGCTTGAAGTTTGATTATTTTATTGGTGGTTTTGTGTGAATTTAATTCCATATTTAGATATAATGCATCAAATAAAAAAAATAGATAAATTGGTAGAAAAATAAATTATTGAACGTTATATATTCTGTATTGTTTGAACATGCTTTAGAAAATGAAATATTATTGTACCATATTCTGATATGAAAAAATGCTAAAAGAAAAAAAATTTCAATAATATAAAATTGACAAAAAAATTGTTATTGAAAAAAAACTTATTTTAATTATGTTCTTTGAATTTCAAACATAAAAACATTTTATGAAGGAGATTAAATTGAAAAATGGTTAAAAAAATTATCTCCGGACATTAATTGGAAACTGAAATTTTATTGGCCATTTTAATATTCAAAATGAATTTAGTTTATAGTAAAATTATTTTTCAAACTATGCAATAGTAAGCAAACTTGAAAGAATAGGAAAGTTACTCGTTCATAAAAATTTGCTCCATTACGATCCAATTTCAAAAAAATCCAATATTATCTTATCTTTCGCGTTTCAGTTTCTTTAAAGTACTATTTTTAACCAAATTGTAGACATAAAACCTAATATTTCTGAAAAGTTTCAAATTTCCTCGTGCTCTTCCTTTTAAGAGCTTTTTCACAATTTTACGGCTGTTCTGCGGTACAAAGTTCTTTTACGATCTCCATAAAACGCTCCACTTTGACGACCCAACTCAAAGCGACGCGTGCGAATTTCGACAACAGAAAGATGATCGATCTGGCTTTCATGAAAGGTGAACAACCTGCATTCTTCCCCCAGTTTGAAATGGCAAGCTGACACAACATTTTAAAGAATTTTACAGTTCTTAAGCGAAAAACAATCTTTCAAGTTCACCTAATAAATCTTCAAATTAAGCTTATTGATTGTGTTTTAAGATCACTACACATCCACATTGTGACTACGTAATAATTAGTTGTGACATTAAAATACAATTTACATTGTCTCTTATTTGTGACATCGAAATACAATTTATAATGGAGGAATTTCTGCTATATTCCCAATTTTCAACTTTGGTAAAGCATTCGTTGAAATGGTGACTGGAAAAAGTTAAATTTCAAAGACCCAAACAGCAATATTCACTCAATCGGTATTTAACAAAAAACAATTCTAAAATTTTATAAGCAGCTTCAAAGTTTGCCCAAAACTTAACTATATTATGCAAGTAATTCTAAAACTTTTTGAATTAATATCATAAGAGAAACAAATTTTTGAAACTCTTCGAATAATTTTACATATTAAAGGCTAATATGAAGCTTATTGATTAAGATTTAACACCATTTCAGATCCACATCTGGGATCATTAAATAATGCTGTCATGGGCTTAGACAGAGAAATATTAAAATTATTAATAATTTTAAAATACTTTTTACAATGTCATTGTAATATTTGCATGATTTTTTTTTCATTCAGTAAAAAAAAAATTTTTTTCAACGAAGAAATAGCTGATTTTAGGAATTTTCTTAACATACTCCCATAAAGAAACCAGACAGACTCGCAAGAATCCGAACTATTGCGTTGAAAGGATCTGCAGAAGAAATGAAGACACATAAATAGGGTCGTACCTCGACCTCAGACGGGACATCCCGTCCAATAATCAATCACTTCGGAATTCCTTTTCTCCCCACCCATTAATGAAACATTGTATCGGCGGAACTTTGCGTAACAAGATGATTGTAGGAGGAAATATAGACATTAAAGGACGGTGTGCAGAAGATATTAAGACAAGGAATGCCGTTTTGTGGTGTGGTGAATACATTGAATGTACACTGTAAAACAAACAGTAGCAATACTAACAATTTATACTTTTGTGGATTAAATTAACCAATTATTAATAAATATAATTTATTAATTATTTTATGTAATAAAATATATAATAATGAATAATTAATATTTGAATCTAACCACTTGTCGATGACTAGTATACAGATAAGTAATTTACATTTATTTATAAGTCTTGGAATTTTATAAAACTTCAAATTTAAGGTTTTTATCAATTACTTTGAATAATTAATTTTAGTTCATTTGTATTATTACGATTTCATGCATATATATATATATATATATATAACTGTATATATATATATATATATATATATATATATATATATATATATATATATATATATATATATAATATATAATATATATATATATATAGTCGTATGATATAGCTTAAGAAGTATACTTATTCGATGCAGGAGTCCTGTTGGGGGCCAAGGCTGTCAGTAGACAGATAAGAAAAATAATACATTAACATATTTGCATTTGGTATGAGAAAATGTTATGATATCCCTTAATTGCATATGGCATGGGAAAAAACACATAATCGATTTTGATGGATTTGAGTAAGGTGTTAAACCATCTTAATTTTTTCAAGTTATTTTATACATATTTTTTTTCTTTTTGTTTTTAAGTATTTTGATTTTTTAAAGATTGTTTCTTATTTTTTATTAGCGAAACTTGAGTAAGTGAAGTTTATGAATCACTAACTAAATCTAATCAACACTGATTATTTATCAATGGCGTTGCAACACTTAAAGAATATTCAAGAACTGTTTTATAATTAAGAATCAATTTTCTCCACAGGAGCAGAAATCATCCTATGAGCGATTGAATCTTTTCAGGTTATTGGGAATGGAAATTTGAATTTCTTCTCTAGATTGAATTCTTAGGGTTTTTTTGAGACTTTAGGTGTGATTTCGAAAGTGTTTTTTCCTTTGCTGCTTAGTTTCCAATCTCTTTGCCATTTATTATTAAGTAAAAATTTATATGGAAATCAAATTGACTCGGCATCTATAACGTTTACTTTAAAAAGACTATCTCCATTCTGGTTGACATTTTATAACTACTTCATAGAGTATTTTTCTGTGATCTTTATTGATATTCCACTTGTTTGCTTTGTTTCTTACTAGCATGACCGTCCACTCTATATAATTTACTTGGCAGGGAAAACGTATACAAGCGGAAAGTTTATTTCCATTTTAGCTCTCTTCTGGATATCGGAACATTTTGGATACAATATTAAATACAGTTTGTAGTTGTTCAAGTTTATACATTATATTCGTTAGCATTATAGAATTTATAACGCATATACACAAAGGAAAATAAACATAAACACATCTGTGAATTCAGGAATATTAGGCGAAATAAGAATTTGGGCCCCATATTGCTTTACATTAGACTGAGTCATCTTTTGTAAAGTAATAAAAAACCACAGCAAAAAGGTGATAAATTTTAGTGGATACCAGTTTACTCTACAAAGTTTAGTGATCTTTATAGAGTAATAAAAGAAAAACAGCAATACTTATGGCCCAGTGACACCGTTCGCCGCTGGTGAACATTAAGCCTGAGGTTCGATCCATTGCCATCTTTGTTGTAGACACTGTTCGAAAAGCGAGGAGATTTGATGGCCTTTGTGATGTTCAGCAACTTGCCTCGTTGTTTGACTACCTGGTGGGAGATTTCTGTGTTGATTTCTGTGTACCGTTTTTTATCTGTGTGTGTCTGTTCCATACGATAGATAAATACTGGGTTTTCCCCATACGAAAGGTGGTACCTCTCCATACATGTCTTATCGGAAGACACTGCCCTCCTTCTTCAGCGACGTAGAGACATTTAGTCAAGTCAGAGTCAAGTTGGACATTTATCTACAGGTGCCCCATCACAACAGAAGCTGTCCCTTCAATTCCTTCCTTCCATCCTTCCATCCATGTGATGTCACATCAAAAAAAGACACATACAAGCATTATGTTATGTAATGATTGAAAGTTTTCAAATGAATTTAATAAAAATAATTCAGCTTTTAAATATATTTCTAAATTGTTTTTCATTCATATTTGCGTGACAAATAAGTGTAAAATATAAAATTATTCCAAAAATAATTTAGACCAATATATTTTTCCAAAATTCAATCATTCCGTTGACAATACGCAGAATAACTATCTGAACAAAACCACAGAATAAATCTATACAGAATCTTTTCTCTATACAGAATAAATAGACAATGGAAGCGATTCTTTTTTTTTCTCTCTTTCGAAGTCTGAAACTTTTTCCAGTTCTTTCTGAAGAAGACAAGCACAAGAAGAAATCAGAAAAATCAACATTTGACCAACGAAATTGAAGAGACAGCCCCATCCGTGTCCGTGATTGGGCGCGAAAGTAAAGAGGCTGAGATGAAACGGATCGGATCTCTCGCTCTGATCCGAACGAGATACCGGAGACGAGAGGAAAAGAAACAAGAAGTGATGAAAGAGATCGATTCATGTCCAAACAGTTTCACTATCACGTGAGATATGGATAACGAAAAGATTTGCGGTCGTTCATACATTGTCCCGAAACGGGTTCGTTGATTTCCATGAATATATGAGTATGTTCACTTTAATGTTGTAAGGTGTTTTTTTTTTTTTTTTTTTTTTTTTTTTTTTTTTTTGAAGAATTGTTAAAAGATTCTTTCAACATACGAGGTTCGTTAATTTCTGAACAAACAAACTTTCCAATTAAAGAAATTATTTATCTTCCAAAAGCAGAATTTTCTTGTAAAAAATCAGGCATACAACAAATTTAAAGTTGAAGAAGTTTTTGGTTCATAAACGCTTTTCCTTGAAGATGAATATCATGATGACATATAATTATTCATGTTATATACTTATTATCCTTATGACTATCATAAGGATATATATCAGCATACAGTTTATAAATTCTTAGAATGTTGTGAATAAGATAAACAAATGTAGCGAAACGATTGGTTTGTGCATCACAAATATTCTTAGCCGTTGCTTATTTGTAAATTAGTTTCTAAGACGAATTGAGTTCAATTTAGCAATCGGACAACATCTTTACAATTTTCTATATATTTTCGAGTGCGATACGGAAATATTTCATTAAGCATAATTTAATATCAACAAAATTCTATAGTTTTCTACAGGAAATCCTTACACGCATTTAAGAAATTTATTTTAAATATTTTCTGTATTTTTAATTTTAAAAAAAGAGGGTACTAAATGTTTTCAAATGAAAAAAATTGATGACGTTAACAAAAGTCTATCCCCTCCCTTCCCTCTGTATATTAAACAAAAGTTGAAATAAAATGTTATAATGACAATAATATTTAATAAATACCATGTAATACAGCACGAGAATAACTTAATTCTAAAACATTTTAATAAATATGTTAGCGTCCTTTCATATTCTCTCAACAGCATTCAGACAAAAGTAGAGAATACTGTCTCGAATTCATTTCATTTTTTTGTTTAATTTTATTGGCAGTATCCCTCCCATCAATTTCCTTTTTTTCTTTGCCTGTCACATATTGCAATCACCAATCTTTGATGTAGAATGAAACTAACAAGACAGAAAAAGATTTTATAGTGTTTACTGTCCAGTAACAGCGAGGTCAAAAACCGACATATTTGTTTGTTCTTTCTAATAAAATAAGTGGGATGTTTGTAATTGGATATAATCTCTAGGTTCTAACTGTTCAATATGTTAACGAATTCTATGTGGCGTAATTTTGTGTAAACTATTTTGCTTGTCAGTTACATTAAACCAAATAACTTGGGGAAATCATTTGTGAGAGATTATTAAAAGAAAAATACTTTTGGTATTTTCTGTACTTTTTTATTTTTTGTTTTTTAAATAAAAATCCTCTTCATTCAATCAATGTCTTAATAAGTTTTTTTGTTTAATTATTTTGATAAAGTATGTAAAAATTATTCTATTCACGATGTATTATCCTATATATTTTGATTGAGGTACAAAAAGTAACAAATGCTGTGGAATGCTGGTAATTTGGTGTGATCTGTCTAGATTTGTTAACGAATTGTATGTGGCGTTATTTTGTGTAAGCCATTTTGCTTGTCTGTTACATTAAACCAAATGATGTGGTGAATCATTTGTGATATATTTTTAAATGAAAAAATTTCTTTTTTTTTTGTACTTTTTGTAAGTTTCTAACTTTTGTATTTTAAATAAAAATAACTTATAGCTCCATATCTTACTACGTTTTTCTTTTAATTTTTTATTAATTATGTACTTAAAAATTATATCTATGATGTATTCTCATGCATATTTTGTATTTTCTATAAAATGAAAATTACAGTTGTGTTTTTTAAGTTTATTTTAAATACGTGAAAGCAAACTATATTTAAGCTTTTTACTTTTGGGCTTCTTTTACCAGAATAAAATAATTATCTACAGTTTTATATTATGTCAGAATAATAACAAGACAGAAACGGAATTTTAAATTGTTTACTGTACAGCTTGTTAGAGGTAGAGAAAGGGCATGTTTGGTTCCTTCCTTCTAGTAAGACAATCCACTAATTAAGTGGTTTGTCTGTAATTGAATGCAATCTGTCGAGATCCGTTAATGATTTGTACACTATCTGGAAGAAAGTGACAGGACACCCCTAGAAAAGTAGAAAAGTCGATAATACAGCTGACTGGGGCTGGCCCACTGGTGAAGGTTGATGGTGCGATGAATGCCGATAGATACTGTGATATTCTCGACAATCATGTCATTCCTACCTTGTGGGCAACTTACGGTATGGATGATTGCTGGTATCAAGACGACAATGCAACATGCCATGTTGCAAGGAGGACTCTTGATTGGTATGTGAACAACAACGTTAAACGCATGGAATGGCCGGCGCAGAGCCCTGATCTTAACCCAATAGAACATCTCTGGGACGAATTGGACCGTCGGTTGAGGGCCTGCACCCACTCCACTGAACTATGGAACTTCCTGTTAAACATTTGGAATGAAATTCCTCTTGCCACTATGGCTAATTTAGTGGAAATGCATGCCCAGAAGGGTTGCAGCTGTGATTGCAGCCAAAGGAGTCCCTACCTCCTATTAATTTTAATAAATATGGGTTTATGTCATTATAGTGTCGTGTCCCGTCACTTTCTTCCATAGTGTATGCGGCGTAATTTTATGTAAGCCATTTTGCTTGTCAGTTACGTTAAACCGAATGATTGGTAAATCATTTATGATATATTTTTAAAAGAATTTTTTTTTCAATTTTTTGCACGTTTCTTACTTTTTTAAATAAAAACTCTTATCGTTTAATATCTTATAGTTTCTGTTTTAAATTTTGGTTAAATTTGCAAAATTTAATATATTTACGATGTATTTGTCCTGCATATTTGGTATTTGCTGTATAACGGAAATTATAGTGTGTTTAACTATCTTTTAAATGCTTTCGTATAGTGTGAATGTGAAATGTGAATTCCATACTTTTCGTGATATAGAACAAAATCTAACAAGACAGAAAAGGAACTTTATATTGTTTACTGTCTAGGCTGATCGAGGTATAAAAAACCTGGCATGTTTGTTTCTTTCCTTCTAATAAAATAAGTGGAATGCCTGTAATTGGATGTAATCTGTCGATATTTGTTAATAAATTGTATGTGGCGTAATTTTGTGTTAGCCATTTTGCTTGTCAGTTACATTAAACCAAATAACTTGGTGAATCATCTGTGATATATTATAAGAAGAAAAAAAAATATTTTCTGCAAGTTTTTAACTTTTGCATTTTAAGTAAGAATCGCTTATCATTCAATATCTTTTATTTTATTTAAAAATATTTTCTTTTCAATTTTTGATTAAGAATGTATACATTATTATTCTCCTGTATATTCTGTATTTGTTATGTAATGAAAATTGTAGTTGTGTTTTTTACTTATATTTTATATATGTTGACATATTTTTACCTGAATAAAAGAATTATTCTCAATTTCACTTTAAGGTAGAATAGTACCACTATATTCCAGCAGATGCAAATAAGAATCCATGCAATTTTTCTAACAAAACGGGTCTTGCATTCAAGCTCTCAATTCACGAGAGGTAAGAGAAATGCCTTTGTCAAGAGTCTTCTTCTTATTCTGAGGATAAATAGACTAGTTTTGATCGTATCTCGAGATTCCGAATGGCTCTGGAACGTCGGCAATGGTCGTTTTACGACCGTTTTCAAAGAAACGTGGGAGACATTTGATCTTTCTGCAATCGTATTTTTGATTCTAGGGATGACAAGATGATAGTGTAAGTGCTCTAGAGTATTCAATACTGATACGTAAGTGTTTAAATTTGGTGGAACCAGAAAAGTACCAAAATATCGTACGTTATACTAAATCTTTATATGGACCGTCTGAAGCTTTTTTGTGAATCAGAAATATATTACAATATTGGTTTTCCAATTTATTCTGTTAGTTTAAGAATAAACAAATATATCACTCTCTCTTTGTCATAGAAAATAACTTTTGTCAATTACACTTTTTTTTGCTTCGACTTTATGCAATTGCAAATAATTTAAATATGTTCAATTGGTGATGCATCTTCATGAGTAGGTTTTAAAAGGGCACTCTGCGCCACAGGTTTCGTGTTCGAGACCGTGCAGTGCCATGGATGCTTGAAGTGTTTCGGAATCTGCTTTACATCCCGGTCCCTGTCTAATATAACTGTAAAACACTGGCCTGACAAATCTTGCCACGAAATGAAAACATCTCCTGTCTTGAAATCTGGCAGATGACTTTGGCCAACCATGGGTTTGTTGTGCAATTGAAGAAGAATGTTTTAAAATTATACAATTATTCATGTATAATATTATATGTGACATTTTTGGTATATATTGTGTTATTATTCTCTGTAGACAAGCAACTCTTATCCCACGTAATGGGGGGGAGGGGGTCATCAATAGTTAAAAAGAAAAGAAAAAAAAATGAAGTAATTTGTATAAACTATTTTTTATCATAATTAATTGGTAGCTTATTACGGAATAGTACTAAAAATACATAAAAAAAACTTCTCCTGGCACCATTTAATTAAATTCGTTTGGAAGGTAAACAAACTTTAAACCAACCATTAAAGTTTCTCAAGATGTTTAATTAAGATTATTTTTCCAAAATATTTAACTGATTAAAGTTATAACTTTAAGTTTAAAGTTAAACCCTAAATTTAAGTAAAGTAAATACGGTCAAGATGAAATTTATCAGAGAATCGTGTTAAACGTTTTTATTTAATTATAAAAACTTTAATCATGTAAAATAAAGTGAGTAAAATTTATTCAAAAGTGCTGGTAAATTAATCTTTAATTGAAGAATTTTCATTAGATCCCAAATTTGATGAAGTGCAGTAGTTGTAAGATAATGAAAGGTTGAGAATGTCAAAACAAATGTTCATTTAAAAAATTATTTTATAAATATGAATATAAGTACAAATAAATTCAAATTGCTTATCTTATTTATCTAATTATTAATTAATATAATTAGCAAGAATTATTATTTATTAGAAAAAAAGTGATTCATGGTTGTAATTTATAACATCCTTTATTTGTTCCTCTTTTAAATAAAATACGAAAATGTAAAAGTTCAGAATATTCTCGAGTAACTTCATTTAAAAAGACTATTTTGAGAACACGGAGTGTTATTTAGAGATACAAAGTTAAACAAATAGCAACTAAAATAGAAATTAAAGCAAAGACAAATCCAGTAACCTGTCAATTTCCTAAATTTTATGTAAAGTGGCCACGTCATTAATTTAGTATATTATTATAACCGATGCATTTTGGTTCTTTTGGATAAAACATCTGTGGCTAGACGTGAATGCACACAAGAAGGATCGATTACTCTTCTGATTGGGATACGAATAAAAATAAACGACCAAACCATTCGTTTTTGTATTGATTTCGAGCACCAAGAGATTCGATGGTAGCTAAATATACCTTTTAGCCTCAATGGGAAGTTTTGGAAGAGAACAATTATTGGATGGTTGTGGACTCAAAGGCTTTTTTGGCTTATCATGATGGCATGTATTCAAGGCTTACGTTTTACTTTAGGGAACTCAAAAAAGAAAGAAATTAAGCCTTTGATAACAATTTGGAAAGTGTTTCTACCTTTGTGCAGTAAGAAAAGTAAGCATTGTGATGTTCAGAAAATAATTGTCTCTATCTTTTCTAAATCGTTGTTATGTATCATACACAATATGCCATTTTCAATGTTAAGAAAGTTGCATTCTATATTTCAATATTTTATGTCAAATTAAAAAAAATTAAAGAAGAAAATAATCACCAAAATGGAAGAAAATATTTTAATCATTATACAATTTTTAATCATTTTTATTATCAATCAATTCATTTTCCAATCATTTATAATCATTACGTAGGTTTAACAATAAAATTGCCAAAAAAATCATAATAATCGTTCAAAAATACCTAAAATAAAAACAGGTGATATCTATGAACTTCTTCGTCAATAAAAATTAAAATCCATAGTGGAGTTTTAATACATTCTACTACTACTACTACAAAAAAAAACCTGATTGTAATGAAATTTCATATGCAAATAGCAATTGATCCCAAATTCAAATGGTTAAATTTTACCTGGGCAATAAATAATTAAATGGATCTCTAAGGCATTACAACTGAACATCCGAATAATGTGTAGAAGAAGAGAAACACATTTTCATAACATAATGTCTATTAGAAATGAATTGGATTCACTTTTGTACCAATGATTCGCATAGAGTTCGCACACAATGTCATGTTTACATCACATATGTCACATTTGAAGTGAGATAGACTAAAGGAAGTAGGGCAGTCAAATCGAAGTTTCCCTTCATTTGATATTTGTGTCCAATGACGAATGTTTCAACCATAGAATAACATTGCATCAAGAAAGCTTTCGACCTAGAAAGATGATGGAACGTGAAACTAAAGCGGTTGTCACAGCACCACTCAAAAAAATGGTGAACCACTAAATTATCAACGATATAACATATAAAGAGAAATTAAAGACCGCGAGGACTATTAAAATGCGAATAAGAACTAAACTAATGGCGGGCTTTGTGCACACTAGGTTACTGTAAATATTAACAAAGGCGTTTTAAGTGTTGCAAGGGCTTGCTCCCACTAAAACTTACTGAGAGTAAAATTGATTTCCGCTAAGGGTTCCGCTGTGAACTGAGTTGAATAAATTGTTATAGAGACCTCCAGGATAGAGCAATAGAAAACTGACTCTCACTCCCTTCACGACCAGATATTTGTAATTATCGTCTGTGATGCCTTTCATTTGATAGTCATATCACCGTGGTTGTCCTCTGTGCCGTATTTACAGAACGGCGGCAATTTCCACTTCTTTTTACTTTGCCCTATTTTTCACATTACTCCGAGCATTTCAATAAAAAATTGCTAATTATTCAAAGCAATCTTTTCTACTAATTGTATTGGTACTTGCCAAATACTTCTCTATCCAGCTAATTTATCAGAATCCTGTTCATTTAATTTTATAATAGGATAAAGTTTGCAAGGAATCCTCCAGAAGAACATCCAATTCAAAGATGAAATGCCAAACTAAATAACAACATGCATAAATTACAAAGATGGGCCGAATTTTGTCTTACACTTTCTTATAAAAAGATGTGATAGTGTCTGACCTAGTTCGATTGAGGATATTGGAGAATTAGCTAAAGATGAACCATATACTGTTTGTCTCTAAATTCATGTGACAAACTTTAGGTGAAATGAAAGTACATATAAAGAAACATTTTTTTGTATTTTAATGTGATGTAGAAACTGATAGGTTTTGTTTCAGAAGGAATTAACTCTTAGTTTCTCTGCAAATGTACTTTTCACAGAAATTACATTTAGGTGCTCCGCATATTTTAATTTGTAAAATTTGCAGGCTAGCTCCCCCTCTATGTCCCATCCTACACATTCTTGTGCTTTTTAAGAAAGTTTCTCTGTTGATGTGAGGACAGGCATTTTAAATAGTTTCCTCATTGTTCCATATTTGCTACAATGCTAATTTCTTTTTCATAATTTGGATTCTTATGATTTTTAAAAAATTCTAAACCCAAAAATTGCTATTAAATAATCACAGTATATATCATTTTACTTTACTTTTTACTTTTATCATTTTACTTTACTTTTTACTTTTATCCTTTTAATTTCATTTTGATTTATCTTTTTTATACATCGAAAATTTTTAAAGAAAACATCAAGTTCCCAAATACTTCCAATAATGAAAGATTCTTACTTAATCTTATTACCAAACAGTTTAGGACTTATATAGCTACAAGTAATCCGATCAGTAGCGTATTTATTTTCTGGAAAACATTATAGACAGTTCTTAACTAGTTTATGGATCATCACTCTTTCTCTTTCACTATTGGTTTGTTACTTTCATTTATTTCGAGTTCAGTAAAATGGCGAGTCGTGATTGGGTTAACAATCTTGATAGTTTTTTTATACCTGTATTGATTTTTTCTTATCAAGAAACACCAAACAAAAAAATTAATGGAATTTGTGAAAAAGGTATATTTTGAATTCTACGATGTGAAGCCTGGAGATCAACGAAAAACTCTTATGACAAAGTCTTATGTGATTTGTTTATAAAAAGTGAAGAATGAATAAAGGGGTCAATATGTGCTTTGTAGTCCATTTTCTATACTTAAACACCATTTTTATGTCATAGATGTGGTTATACTTAAGTTAAGATGGAAAAATGGCATTAAGCACATTGTGTGTTTCATATAGTATGTGATGAGTTTTGCTCATACTAGCTGTTTACAAGAGATGTTGCCCGTGCATTTACTTTTTCTATATTTTATCTCCTCTTGTCCATCCGTATCACATTTTCTTGTGTGCCATTACTAAAAACCAAAAAACACTTATCAACCAAAAAATCAAAATTAAACGGTAACATTCAGTGATTCGAAGAAAAAGACTATTCAAAAGGAACATCTCATTGAAAGACCGCATAGCTACAACCCCGCAATCAAGATTTATTTCTTAAGGAATGATAAATGCTTGGGGCTTGCTAGTTTAAACAAGTAATATAAAAAAAAAATTAAAGTCAATTCCTACTTTTTTTTCACTCTATTGCAGAAAGTCCTTTATAAATAATTTTCATTCATTTTTTTAAGTTTATCTGGCACCATCTATTGGTAGATATATGCAACTTAAACCTAAAAAAAACTAAAATTAATTAATTAAATTTAATTACTGAATTAATATTTGAAAAAACTATTAACCTCAAGTGTCATCCATTGCAAGTTTAAAAAAATGTATTTGAACCTGGGTGGAGGAATAAAAAATATTTCATGAAGGATTGAAAATTTGAACAAGATTGATATAGGGAGATTGTGAGCTAATAGAAGGAATTGAAAAATAACCCACCCTACCTTTTGGCCCTGCAGTGCTAGCTACTCAACTGACCGGTGGCCGTCGGTTAGCTGCCGCAACGAAATATGACCCAGCGTTTCAGAAAATTGCTATAGAAAATCAAATATTTTTATCATGGAACTAAAACATACATTAATATATATTATGTACCTTATTAAAATTATAATACACTTTATTTTTCGTATTTCTTATAAATTTCTATTTTTAACAAGCACTGATCAAAAATAATTCATGATTTTTGGTTTTTTTTAAGATTCCAATTATTTATTCATTTTTTTGTAAATTTTAAAGAAGTAAAATGATTGCAAAGATAGAGAAAATCTCAATTGTATAATCTAGATGCAAAATATTTGATACTGATTAAGAATTGCAGTTTAGCGAAATGTAATGAAAAAATTATTATGAATAATTATTTATAAATAAAATATAAATACTCCTATATAGCAGAATATTTGAGAGAAACAAAAAACATATATATATTATAAAGGTCACAATACCATAATCTTCAAAAACCGAATATTTGAAACAATTAACTTTAGTTTAAATAACTTTTTTATCAATTAATTTTAAATATAAAAAATAAAGGTCTAAATTAAGTCACCAGACAGCACACACAGAAACGTTGTTTTGGTTTAATTAAAAAATAGCTTATTGAAATTTTGTAATTTGTTGGCAAAACATAAAGCTTAATAATACTGGAGAAAAAATGATAAATATAGGTTTAGATAGGTATAACTACCACTTGTCATTCATTTATATTACTTCTACTTTAGACTTTTTGATGATTTCTTCGCACAAATCTTCCATTCTAATTGCAATCGCTACCTATCACTCTAATAGTAATCTTTACACAGTGTTCTAAATGTAATTGTTACTTAACTAACAATCGCAATTTGTGTAAATAGAAATAATAATGCATGTATATTGTCCAAAAAAATAGTAATAGATCCATTAAGTATAAATATTTATAGTATAAATAATAAGTAAATTAAATTAAGGAATAAGTATAATTCCTTGAAAATAAACGTTCATAAAAACCTCCAGAAACATGCCGGTTTATAATGAAGCAAAATGTTATTATCTTAATTTGAATAAATACATTAATAATCGTTAATTTTCTTACGAAAATAGAAATATATATTGCAATTTTGTGCTATTATGCGTTTTGCTAGTGATAGTTATATAAATTATTCCCGTAATCTGATTAATTTATATGTGTCTGTCATGTTCCGACCGAAATTATTATGTAGCAAATATACAAATAATTAGTTTGTAATAACGGAAATTTTTTGCCAAGTATAATTGATAATTAGTGAATTTTTGATTAGATTTTTACTACTTATTTTTTCTTATTAATTTATATTATAAATTAATAAATATGGTTTCAACTGTATTTCATATAACAAGAGAAATCACGTCTAAAAAAACAGTAAAGATCATTTTGATCAAATAAATTTCACAGAGAAATTCATGGATTCAATTACAAAATAATAAGATTATTTTATGAAAAAACATTGTAACATGTATTATTGAAAATAAAAAGATCACATATGGAAATTTAACCATGCAGTATAGGAAAAATAATAAAAATATTTTAGTTTATTATTCCTACATTTTACTATCAAGCATAAAAATCTTCAGCAACCTGACGGCTTATAATGAAGCAAAATGCCTTTAGTTTAATTTGAATAAATACATTTAATAGTGGTTAATTTTCTTACGAAAATAGAGGAATAAATCGCAATTTTGGGCTATTACGCGTTTTGCTATTGATATTCAAATAAATTATTCCTGTTATCTAATTAATGCATATGTATGTGTCTTCTATGTCCAATTAAAACCCTTATGCAGCAAAAATACAAAGGATTAGTTTGCAGTGATTGAAATTGTTTGCTAATTCTAATTGGCAAATTAATGAATTTTATTATTTTTTTTTAATATTTATTTTTTTTCTTAATAATTTATATTACAAATTAATGACTATGGTTTTAGCTGCATTTCTTATAACAATAGAAATCACGTCTTAACAGAAACTAAAGATAATTTTATCAAATAAATTTATAGAGAAATTCATGGATTGAATTACAAAATAATAATATTCTTTTATGGAAAAACATTGTAACATAAATTTTTGAAAAAGAAAATCACAGATTTCTTACAAAAATAGAAGGATCTATTGCAATTTTGTGTTATTATGTGTTTTGCAATTGAATATTCATAAAAATTGTTCCTGTTATCTGAATAATTATACTATGTACATTATGTCCGATTGAAATTATTATGCAGCAAAAATACAAAAATTAATTAGTTTATAAATACTGAAATTGTTTGCCAATTATAATTGATACTCGATGAATTTTATTATTATGTTTTATTGTTTTTTTTTATTAATTTATATTACAAATTAATCAATATGGTTTCAATTGTATTTCATATAACAATAGAAATCCCGTTTAAAAGAAACTAAAGATAATTTTTATCAATTAGAAAAATTCATTTCATAGATTACAAAATTAATTATTCAATTACAAAATAATATGCTTCTTTCATGGAAAAACATTGTAACATATATTTTTGGAAAAAAAAGTCACATATTGAGATTTACCATGCAGTATAAGGAAATGAATAGAAGTATTTCAGTTTATTATTCCTAAATTATACTGTCAGGCAAAGATCATACGTATGAAAACGCCCAAATTGTGTCTTTCATGTTTTTTGAATAATACATATTTTATGGCTGTCCCATTTTGTTCCACTAAGGAAAAATATATTTTTTATTTACAAGCAAGGCAATTTTTTTTTTATTTTTAATTATTCTTTGATAATATCTCTGCTTCATTAAAATGAAAGTACAAAATTTGTTCATGTTAAATAACTGTAAGATTCTTAAATAAAAACAAATTAAAATATCTTAATAAAAATTAAAATAATACGAAGTACTTTTTTTAACTTTGATAGTTCGTTCGGTAGCATTTTTTTTTAATTCTATGTAAAAACCAAAAATAAAATTAGAGTTTAAAAAATTTAAACACATTTCTGACAATCATTAAAATTATTGACAGAATCATTAAAGAAGATGAATAATGTGGTATCGTTGGTTTAAGACATCTTAGAGGCTTTTAAAAGTAATGATGGTAAAGCGACCCTTAAGTGCAAAGGTATGAATAAAAAACAGTATTTTAAGAGTAGTTTAAAAATTTTAAGACATATTTATTTTTATGTATAATCCATGTAGATGAATTTGTTCTGATGGCGTTAGTAATGAAAATAAGAAAAATAAAAAATATATTGCCTAGTTTTTCCATTTTTTATTGTTTATACATTTGCCATGGGCGATAAACCGATAAGCTATTGGAGTTTTGTGTAATTATGGATATATTGTTACATAAGTAAATTTGATGAACTGATTACTGATTTAAAAAAAACTAAAAATGATTTTTTAATAAATACATTAAGGGTTGCTTTGATAGATTTATAAATAGAAGAAATGTTGAGTTCTTTGTTTAACAAACTGAAGTTGTGCAGGGTACAAATGAAAGCATAGTTTATAGAAACCTTATCACTTGGTATAATAATAAGTTTTACAGACAAAGATTTTTATTTCCTTTATCAATGAATTGTAATTATAGAAAACGGGGGATCTGAAAACTGGAATTGGTTTAAAATGCAACATTTTATTTGTTTGTTGATGTTTTATTTCCACTCCATGAAATAATCAGCTGGAGTAGAGGAGAAAGCAAACATGTCTATGTTTTTTTAAATCATTTTCATAAAAGCTTTTTTATTTTAAGGTTGAACGTCGCAATGAATTTTTTTTCCTTTAACAGCCATACCTCTAATATAAAAAAAAATTACTAATGCCTCTTATGTCGCTGGTTACAATATGAACAGAATCTGTGGTTAGGAATATAGAAAAAAAACCATGTTTATCTTTGCAGCTGCATGTGATATATTTTGAGAAAGGAAGTGTCTTTACAAATAAAAGTATTTCTGGGAACTTTCCAATCAGATTGAGTGTTATATTTGAAAATATTTTCTATGTCGTTATTGTCTATGAGAAAGAATTGATGGTTATCCTTGAGAATGGTTTGGAATTATCAAAAACAGAGAACTTAAAGTGAAAGTGAAACAATAAGAATAGTTAGCTCAACTCTTTAAAATGTGTACAAACGCACACACACACACACACACATAGAAGATATATATATATATATAAAGTTTTAAAAATTTTCACACTGTATAGTTGATAAATTAAAACTTAGTAAATATGATTTTTTACGTCGCTTATTTTGAGTTACTCATAAGTATTAAATCGACAGACTCGAATATTGTTGTATTTCTGAACACTTATATCATAAAGACCTTTTGAAAGTCCTTTCACAATATTTGCTATTTGCATGAGGGAAAGTATTGAAATATGCCGCTCAACCAACAATAACCAATAATTAAAGTTTCTAAAAGTTATTACAGCAACGTAAGCTACTATCGGAAGTTCCCGTCCTTTAATAAGCTATTTTCCGCTTGTAATTATCGAACATTACTGCTATGACACTGGACAACTTAATTATAAGTATTTTATATACATAATTTGATATCTATAGTTAGTGTACATTAATTTTATAATGAAAGATATATTTTACAAATTTTAAATTATTACATGCAAAAAATATTAACGATTCTAGTTGGTAAATTATGTTTAAAACAAAAGTTCATTTTAAATATATTATTATAAAACTACTACTCCATATTACTTTATGGACTATAAAAATCTTTTGAAAATGGGCCGAGGCAACTTAGAGACATATTTTTCCAAGTTTTTATATTTGCATTACATAAGAGAGATAAATTAGAATTGCTGGAAAATAAATCACTCAACAGAGAACGAAATACAGAAAGTTGCTGAGAAAAATGGCTTTTATTTCTTTCGTATGTTGCTAAGAGAAGGAGTTTTAAAATGTCTCGACAGTCCTGATCGAACAACAATAATTTTATCAGATTCGAGTAAGCACTCTTTCACCATTGATTCGAAACAATATGTTCTATGCTATGCTGCTATGGGTTTGCTATAAAAGATAAATACGTGCATAACTATAAGATAAGGAAATGCATAACTTTTACTTTTGAAACGCATGTTTTTGCTTTAAAACAAATACCAACAGAGATATTTTGCCTCAGAATAACGTTCATAATCAGTTTTATTTGGAAACAAAATATTGAACAAGTTTAGACGATTTCATATTCTATTAAAATCAAATAAACGTGTTTCAAATTTAAGTTTTGCATGGTAATAAAAACTTATGTATGTTAGCATTCTTAGGAATCGTGAAATAAGATGTAAATTATCAAACTATTTCCTTAAGTTTCCTAGTATGCCGCACTTTTCTTTTTTTTTTTGCAAAACATGATTTTACATTTCTTCATTCTTAAAGAAGGAATTTTTATAAATATTCTTAGGTCAATTAAATAGTCTAAACATAAATATAGGCAATTTCAGATAGACTTGATGATATAATTATCACCAATTCCGTTACATTAAAGCACTTTTTGCACTTTTACTCAGAATTCCATAATACCTACAGGGGTTAAGGAAATTTCTGTGGCAGTTCAAATTTTCAATGATTCGCTTTATAATAATTAACTCGTGAAAAGTTTTTAACTATCAGCTATCAAACAAAGAAAAGGTTTCGACAGTTTTTTTCAATCATATATAGATATACTGTTAACTTACAAAAGTATACATCACAACAAATTCTATAAACAATTAAACTTTGATTCAGTACAAAAAAAAATGGCAATTAATAAAATTTAGTAAATATTTACTATTTACTAAACGTCTAGGTTCCAAGGAGCGTGGTTGATAGTATGTTGAATTTCTTAATGTGCTGGGTTCCAAAGTCGACAAATGACGCGCAACCGACGATTCTTGTTCCGAATCCGGAAATGAGCAAGATAAATCTATAGATGGAATGTTATCCAGATGATTTAAAAATGTTTCAAGGAAGCGTATAAGCGTCCAGATGCTGCCCATAGCGGTGTTCATTAAAAATTGCAATTTTCTCAAATAATTTAGATCTTGCTATTGAAGTCTTCTGGTTTTGAATAAATAATAATGCAGGCAGGAGTTTGACAAGCGTAACGATGAATTTGCTAAAACTCTTGTCATTTAAGTAGTGATGAATTACATCAAATTAATGTGTCTGACATTCAAAAACAACTATGTGATCTCAATCATATCTACATTAAACTTCAGCTCATGAAAATGCATTCATTGCAACACATTAATTTCATAAAAATCAATTGTTTATGATACTTGTTCAGTTTTATGAAAGGACAACTAGTTTCATTCATCTTTAATGTAACTTTCCCTGCCACTTTAAGACGCTTAATGATGAGCAGTAGTAGAAAAAGAGACATTAGTTGGTAGAGCATGAAATGAAAAATTCAGGACATCTTGAATTCATCATTTGCTCTTAATGGAACTCCATTTTTCTTCTGGCATTTGATGATAAATTGCTATTTCCTGTTCACTATTTCATGGATATTATAGATATCACCATTATAAATCTAGAATGTATAGAAGTATATTGTGTTAAAAATTAATTATGAATCTCGATTTCATATTTTATTCACAATTCTGTTGGTACTTATTCATGTGCATTTTACAAGAGAATATTGCTAACAACTGTTATAAGCAATTTATGTAATTTTTAAAAAGCCTTACTTCTTACCTTTTTTTTATTTCAATGGATTTAAAAAGATTTGATTGTTTGGTGATAATTTCAAAAAAAGAATTTCAAAATGTTAGAAATAACAGTGAAGCTTCAATGAGGTTGAATTATGATATTTAAATAACTAAAATGACAGTGAAATGGCATTGACATACTTCAGTTTGCCATTTCTGTTGTCTTATTTTTTTTGTCACTGAAGAGTTTTGGAATTTCATTCCCAGGAGAGAGGAATGTATGTTATTTGACAATCATACAATAACAACCCATCACAACTTTGACGACATACAAGCAGTGTAGTGGGAATTTATGTTACAGACGATCAGTGTTTTGTACTAATGACAACAACCTGCCTCTCAAATGTGATAGTAAATATTCGGTATCATATATAATGAGACACAGGAAATTAGCAAATATCTGTGCGATCAACTGCAGATTGAATATGAATTATACCATGAATCGCTCCATTGTGATTGGTGATAGACTAAAAGCTGAGAAATGTCTGCTCAAATGATAAGGGAGTTGACCCAACTCTTTACAGATTGTCTTAAAATGAGGATTATGATGAAGAAAAGAGATAGTACTGTGACTAGTCGACCAGAAGTGTTGTGATTATTTTTCACTGAAGAAAAAAAGTTTGTTTAAAAAAATTAAGTTTCTGTCAATGTTTCAAAGGATGCTTTTCAAGTGATACTTATGATCTGCCGCAGACCACGTATTTTTAGATTCGACTCTCTGAACTTTTGAAAACTCTGAATACTCTCCGACCTTGCAATGAACTGTAGTTGTGATTTTGTCGTTCACTTGTAATTAAATTAAAATTTTTATTTTACATTTCCTTGTATAATAACTCAGAGTTCCCTATTTGTATATATGTACACACATGTATATGTATATTGCTCGTAAATAAAAATTAAAATGTTTCCATGAACATGAAAGTGGTCCTCTTCTTGAAGCTGTTATAGGTCTAATATAGGTCTATACGTTACACTCTACTATGGTTAGTTATAGGTGTAATACATATAAATTAATTGAATAAAAATTTTCTCTTTAATGAATTACTTACACTTAAAGTATGCGTGTAGAAAAATATTTTTATTCCAATGTTTACAAATTGTATGGAACAATTGGCATGTCAATATATATCAAATAAATATTTTTTTTAAAGAACTTAAAGAAGAGACAAACATAATTTTTTTAATATTTTTCTAATTATTAATCTTAACCCGGACAAAAATTATTGTTTGTTATTTGACAGTGAAGTTCCAATTAAAAGTTGCTTATTTTTAAAGAAGTTGTTAAAAAAACAGAAGCTCTAGATTAATATGCTAATAAGTGAATAAATATCTCAATATAACAAGAGTGGCATTTTCTGAACACATTCATAATTTTTTTAACTCTATCATTGGTATTTCTAATAATTTGTTATACACCCCTTGTATATATATTAGAAATATTTGTTTATTCATAAAAACTAATAATATCATAGTCTGTTATGCAAAAGTTAGTAAATAAATTATTAAACATTCCTTCTTCCGGTAAGAAAAATATGTTTTTTTATGCTGCCGCTATGGCCGTGGTTTCTTTTTCAGTTGTTAATAACTTTGGTGGTGTAATAATAAATAGAAGGGCATATTAAAATTTTTTACAAGAAAAAAAAAAGAATGTTATTAAGAAAAGAATATTCTTCTGAAAAATTAAATATTAAAATAGGACTGAATTAAAATTCTTAAGATGAACTGTATAACGCATTAAAGCCAAGAATAAAATCAATTTGAAATAATAAAGTAACAATTACCATTATTTATTTTTAAGGAGTAATGGAAAATGTAATGAAAGAAAGAGAAAGCATGTAAAAATTTTTTTTTTTTTTTAGGAACTATGTATTTTAAGATTTAGTGGGAATAATAATAAATGAGTCACAAAAGAGTAAATGAGAAGGTATGCATAAATATACTTAAAATAGTTAAAATCATTAAGTTTTAAGACATCGTCATTAATAAAATCATTAAGATTTTATTAAGTTTTTGAAAAGAGATTGGAGTGTAGGTGTGATTCTGTATTTCCCAAAAAAATTTTAAAGCCAAGAGGCTGAATTATGAATAAAAATATTTACAGTGTCAGATCGATTTAATATTTTAAAATTTTAATATGTTCTTAAAATATTCATCAGAAATACCAATTCTTAGAATATAAACTTACTGAACGCATGTGGTCAGCCGATTGGTAGTGATGGCGTTGTCTTGCATTGCAAATTTAAAGAGACATATTGTATAAATTGGCAGATTGTTTTGTTAGATTTAATAATAATTGTTTAATCCCTAAATACTATACTTAAATAAAATATATCAATTTTTATTTTTGAATAGTGCCTAGTTAGCTATATTTTGATTATATATTCAACTTATATGTATACACAGAATATAGATCAGAGTTTTTAATTTCCTGCCCACTGCATAAAGCAAAACTCTTTATTTTGAAAAAATAACAATGCATTATCAAGTTTCTTTTCCAGTTTGACCAGTAAACAGTCTTTGCTAACATTCATGTCCTGCACAAGAATTACAAAGTTGCGCGTTTCCTTTTTTTTCCTGCTTCTTCACCGAAAACTTCCCTTTGGATAGCAGACAGATGCAGTATCATGATGGATGAGAACCATCCATTAACCACCATTCGTTCTTGTAGGAACTTTGAACGATCCTAAAGAGATGTTTAGTAAACTGATTACTTCTGTGGCCTTAATAGATTCTTTCAGATGTGGGTAACAATTAAAACTTCATGTCAATTTAGTAGATAATGCAAAAATATTATATAAATTACAAAAAAAAAGTGTATCGCATTATTTAAAATTGACTGACATTTCACAATATTTTCAAAATTTTTTGCACATAAATTAATAGTTTGAATTTTTATAATTTTTTGTGTTTAAAAAAATTTGATCCATCTTCATACATTAATAGAATAAAGACATTTGCCCAATTATTACTTATTGGGAGTGTTTGAATGTATTATATGTGTATTTCACAGAAATATTTTAAAACCAAGAGGAGGAATTATGAATGAAAATATTCATTAAAACAGATCGATTTGATTTTTAAAGTTTTAATATTTTCTTAAAATATTCTTAAAAATATTAATTGCTAGAATATACACTTACTGAACCAATGTGACCAGACTATTGACAGTGATGGCGTTGTCATACATTGTAAATTTAATGAGGCGTGTTATATAAATTGGCAGGTTGTTTTGTTAGGTTTTTAATAACAATTGTTTAATCCTTAAATACGAGTAGTTTATTTCAACATAGTTACTTTTATTTTTAATATACATTCAGTTTATATGTACTGTAAATATAGAATATCGACTCGAGCTAGTTTTTAGTTTGTTTGCATAAAATAACGCACTTTATTTTCACTAAATAAAGAGCCAATATTAAGTTTCTTTTACAGATTGACCAGTAAACATATTTACCAACATTCATATCCTGCACAAGAATTACAAAGTTTCTTTTTTGCTAGTTCGTTTCCTTTTTTTACTGTTTTTTCTCCGAAAACTTCCCTTTGGATAGCAGACGGATGCAGTATCATGATGGATGAGGATCATCCATTAACCACCATTCGATCTTGTAAGAACTTTGAAGGAACCTAAAGAGATATTTAGTATAAGGATTATTTCAGTGTCCTTAATCGATTATTTAATGGCCGATAATAGCAATAATTAGAACTCCATGTCAATTTAGTAGATAATACAAAAAATATTATATAAATTTCAAAAATAGTGTATGGCATAGTTCAAACCTAAATGATATTTTAAAGTTAATTTCGGAATTTTTATGACACATAAATTAATAGCTTTAATTTTTATCGTTTTTTTTTTTAAATTGCAATCCATACAGCATCAGTTCTTCAAAACTCATATTAAAGTACATATTTTGTGAGACTATAGATTGTTTATGAATTAATTATTGAAGATATAGCTGATACTATTTCTCAAAAGAGACTTACTTGCACTATCTGTAGATAACCGATGAATTTGTATAGCACAATATCAGATATACTGTTTACTTTGTTGATATGCAAATAATTGAATTGTTATGTTGATTTGATTGATTGATTTTTGATTGATTGATTTTTATATTGATTTGTTGATATGCAAAATAATTTTTTAGATTATTTAATAATCTAAGAAAGATTTTAAAATTTTGAATATGCACATAACAAGCATCATAGTAATCTTATTTTATAGCATTCTTGAGAACAAAAACTGGTTTCCTAGGATATCACAAAATGAATCTGGTCTACGAACTTCAAGTTTAAGCGCAAGTTCAAGTTTCAAGCGCAAAGTAAAACCCACACAAAATATGTAAAATAATCTTAAAAATACCTTATTATTATTATTTTTTTCTTTTCAAAATGTAAAAGAAAAATATTTGTCAATAATAAACTAACGAGTTTAAGAGTAGTATTTATTTTAACCACATGCACACCCCGCGTGATTCATATAAGTTTTACGTGATAATTTAGAAAAAGTCCACTATTTGCAAAACCATTATGATATACGAAAAATGGATTATTAAATGGATTGAATAGGAAATCATATTAATAACAAATAACTAAAGATAAACGAGAAAAGTAAATAATTAAAAATTAAAATAAAAGCAGTATATATAGCTGACATACAAAAGAAAATTAGAAAAAAAATTCCATATAAATCTAAAGAAAAAAAAGGGGAAACAATAATTGAATTATGTCAATGAACAAGAATTATAGAAGTATAAATTTTATTAGTTTTATCAAAATTTGCAAAATTTCATTAAAATTTAATATGTATCAATTATATAGTAAAAATTATTTCATTGCTTAAGAACTTTTACATTAAGATACAGATATTGTTGTAACTTAAACTTTAGATATATATCAATATATTAAAACTTTATTTATATAGCTATTTTTTATTTGCCTTTTATCACTATTACACCATTTTTGAAGTGAGTTAGTGATACGTTAGGGTGCCTTCTTGAATGTTAATAATTTCAAAATACAAAGTATAAAGTAAAAGTTTCAAATTATTATAAATAATAGTTTAATAGTAAATTTAAATGAAAAATAATGGAGAAACAGATTACTTTTTACTAAACACTATTCTTAATATTTCTTTTTCACTTACATTTAAATCGATTAAACACTTCCTATTTCTTGGACGATTGCTTAAGCATGCTTCAAAATAATAATAATAATAATAAAAAAAACCAAGATAAAATAACGCTGTTATCAGAAATAGTGACCAAACAACTTTTTCAACTTTACTCTTTTTCTCACTTTTCTTAGAAATTTTTGTACAACCTTTTAACGTGATTGAATAGATAAGCTTTATTATTGTAGTTGATAGAAAATACTGATAGGACTGATAGATGAAATCTATTTTTTCTTCGTGTGTACTTAGAGAAATTAGAATGAGAGTCGTGAATGCATTAATCATAATTTTTAATGGAACAGTTATTCATCTGATAAATTTTTAAATCAATACTAAAGAATAATTTTTTTTTGTCTTATCAAAATTGATTCCGAATTTCTAAGGATTATTAAACTTCTCTAACCTTTATTTTCACAATTTCTACTCCACATTTAAAGATTAAAATTTTACAAAAACACACAAAGAAAAATAGTTTTTATATATTTCAATAATATATACAAGAAAGGATTTTATTTATTAATTCTTTAAATAGTCTATATAACTAAAATATTTAGGTAGTGATGCAAAGTGGAAATTGGCGTTAAGGTTCAAATAATCGTAACTCAATTAAGTGTAATTTGAAGCTTTCCATATAATTAAGAATTATATAATCTCCAAAGTTATCAAGTATTGCTAGGAAGTCAATTAATCTATCCGGAAATTGAAGTAAGATTTACTTCATTTTCTTATCAATAATATTCTGCTGCTTTTATTTATTAAATTTACTTATTTTGCTTAAATTATTTAATTTAAGACTTTTTTTATTGATTTTATACAATTATGTTTATAAATGTTTAAAGATTGATTACATTAATACATTATTGTCTTCTACATTAAAATAATAATATAATGATGTAAAATATTATTAATGAAATGTTTCACAGGAAGTAAAACTCCTTCGATATCAAATATTTCAAACTTACACCTAAAATTGATTTAAATGATTTGTTCAACTCAATTCAAAGTTTTTCAGAACAATTTCAAATGAAATAACAAAGCTATGAAAAATTTAAGGTCGTAAGCCGTCTTATTTAATGATATCACTCTCTCCCTCTCTCTCTCTCTCAAAAAAAGAAACTGAACATCTATTAAAAGAAATATAACAAGTATATAGAAAACTATATTTTCTATTGTATCTTGCAATATAAATATAATTCATTTCGGGAAATTTTAACAAATTGTAAAGATCCATTCTGATAATAATAATGACTAGACTTTAACTATTAACTAAGACATGACTTTTCATTTAAATGACACTGCAAGTGGTCTAATGCGAAGAAATGTTTGTTTTGAGACACTCACAAGCCAGACTTTTCATTATTTCTCATTTCCACAGAGATTAACTGGACTTTAACATTCTAAAATGGGTGCCTTTTGAGTTAACAACTTCTGAAGTGCACCTTTCAATGATGCTCAATTACAAGGCTATTGGAACTCGGAGCGTGACAAAGTGGTAGTTTTAATGGAGTGTCTCAGAGGGCTCTCGACGATAACCTATCAAAATGCGCTGATACACTTTGCAGTTTTAAAATCGTGTTTATGACAACATGCGTTGGTTTCTAGTTAAAACTAGCAGAGTTTCTTTGAATAGAACGTTCCTTCTTTTATCTAAATGAATCTGTATTTTTAAACTATTATCCTGTTGCATTTTGGTTGATGTTAAAATTGCAGTCAAGAGTTTTGGTGTCGTAAATAGGGATCATTATTATGTCATGATTCAATTAGTTATTTAATTATAACTTTAAGGGTTTTTATATGTCCATCACTTATATTTATAAAAGCTTTTAATTTTCAATCATTCAGTTATTTTTTTCTCATAGATAGTAGTTATAAAACTATAATTTAGTTACATAAATATTTTTTTTTACTATTATCATGTGTGAACAAGATATTGTCCTAGTCAGTGGTCCGTGACATTGTAAAAAATGTGAAGAAGAAGTTAGATCGACAAAAAATAGCCGAATAGAAATAAGATATAGATATAGTCCAGCAGTCTATAGAATTATTATATAGCCAAGTATATATACCGACTATATTTAACCGTTCATTATGTTGTTTGTTTTGAGGGACCTATATCCCACATGTCACCCTTGTATAAACAGGCATGTACACCTTAGAGCGGAAAGTAAGGATGGAAAAATCTTAATAATAATAATAATGCAAATATTAGATAAATAACTGAGTACAATGATTTGTAACAGAAAATGGAAATATGCTGTGATAACAAACATAGCAGTAACTATGTAACACACATCGACTTAGTAACTATCATAGGACTATGTAACTAACATAAACATAAGTGAAAAGATAACTATACACTGGAGAAGGAATAAACAAAAGGGATAAACATGAAACATGTATGGGGCCTGAATGGCCGAGTGTCTAGCGCTCTGGAGCTCGGTATCACATGTTTCGGGTTCGAGTCCCGGCGGTGCCATGGATGTTTGTAGTGGTTCGGAATCCACTTTAAGCTGTAGTTTTCGGTCTCCTACGACTGTAAGAGCGGCACGGAGCAGAAGTCAGGCTTCTACCTACGGGTGCTCCTTCAAAACAGAAGCTGCTGAAGGAATGAGGGATACGACGACAACAACAACATGAAACATGTATGGCATGAGATGCAAAATATAATAAAGGTTTTCATTCTACGAATAACAATATACTTTGTAGAGAGTGATAGAATGGCCCTAGATAATTCAATTTGTATTTCGTAAGAAGACGAAGACGTATTGTCGTTAGTTAAAACCTTAGTAATCTGCATCTTTGTAACTTTCCCAAAAGTAGAATTTTTAGCTCCTGAAAAGTGGTGAGCATAAGGGGAATATGATTGTTGAAATGCTAGAAATGAGAGGCGATGTTTAAAAGAAATATATCATTTATTTCCTACAACACAAAGTAATAATTAAAAAGCAAGGATTACAACTCAAAGAATAAAAATTCAAATAACTAACTTGTAATTTATAAAACGATGGAATACTCTCTCGTTACCATACTTCTGGAGTAAAATTTATTTAATATTTCTCTTTTTGTCTCCCCTATATAACTCTCGTGAAAATGCATGATGGATTCTTACTGATATGGGATACGAACTATAATGAAGGTTTTCATTCTATGAATAGCATTACACCGTGTGGAGAGTGATAGAATGGGCCCGGCGAACTCAATTTGTCTTTCAGGGAGATACGGTTTCTAGGTAGGATTAAATGTTAATTTTCGTCCATAAAATTCTTTGATGTGATGGTTTACGATCTGCCCCACGGGTTTTAAATTATATTTATGTGTCACTGAATGGGAAAAAGCTGAAAGATGAATCTAAGACATGATTTTATAAGAGGATAAGTAGTTGCATAACTGAATGGTTCTCCAGTTTTTCAATAGGAGAAGAAATTATCTTGTGAGAGGTTGAATTTTCTATTATATGTTAGGAATGAGCTATGGCCACTTGTAAACATAATTTCTTATTTAGATAGAATTCGGTTTTTTCTTACTCTCTGACGGCGACATGATCAATAACTTTCATCATTTCCTGACATACATATTATTAACTTCTTCGATATGAAAAGCAACCCGTTCAGTATGTTGCGCGTAACAAGCCTAAACTCCAGTCTATGGCCTCTATCTAAGTTTTTGCCGAGTTTCCACCTCGTACGACTGGGGAACCTATGATACTCTGGCCGGCTGGGAATGATGTTTCGTTCGTAGCTGACACTTCACATGGACAATACTATTTAGATAGGAGGGTCCCGTAAATTATATATAAGACTATTTGCGAATTCGAAAATGATACAATAAAATATGAAAATACTATTTCGCAGTTTTTGAAATTTATTGCTTAAAATTCTGACAGTCCATAAGCTGCTAATTCCGATCAGGACATCCCAATAGTACAAAGGAATTTGAATTCAACAGAACCGCAATTGCAAATTATTGCTTAATGGTGTATTATGGACTGGTTCAAACATTCTTATCCTTCTGAAAAGCAGTATGGAGGACGAATTTGTTCTACCTGGCAAACGGCTAACTTTAAAATCAAACCCTGATAAAATTCAAGGGCTTTATGTAATTGACATTGATTAAATTTACTATATGTGTCAAAGGAGAGGTTTCAAAATTAGAGGTTTTCAAGAGAGAGGAGAGAGAAGTTTCAAAGTTTTCAAAAGCAGGTTTTCAAAGAGAAAGTAGAGGTTTTCAAAGTTACATAATTGCCTCTAGCTTCTGTTATAAATGTGAAAACATAATTTCATTTTAATCATTTTTTAATTTAACGGGATTTTTGAAGTAGTTTATTCACCACTAAATTGGGAGGTATGTAGCAGATTTAGAGGTACTGGCAGATTTAGTGATCGTAGCAGATTTAATGGCTTATTAAGTTCTAGGAGATATAAAAAAGTGTATATTACATGAATTAGTTGAAATATAATTTATTTACTAAACACTTAAGTCCAAGCGAAGTAAAAATAATAAAAAACAGGCTATATATTGTTTTCTTTTTCTTCAGACTGTTATAAAAATAAACGGTGCTTTACTTTTTAATAAATTACTTAATGAATGATTATTCCGTTTTCAAAACATGCATTTCTTCATTATATTATCAAATAGAGTTTGATAGATAAATTTAATATTTAATGTTATGCATTCTGTTTGAATGCGCTTTAGAAAATGGAATATTATCGTGTCACATTCTGAGAAAACTATTACACGAATATGGAATTTAATAAAATTTTTGTTGTTAAAAAATCTTATTTTAATTACTTTCATTTAATTTTATACATAAAACAGTTTATAAAAGAGATTAAATTGAAATATGGATAAAAATATTTTTTCCGGATTTTCCTATTGGCTGATTTTGATATTCAAAACGAATTTAGTTCAGAGTAAAGCTTAAAAAAATATTTAAGAAACTCTACAATACTAACCAATCTTCAAAGAATAAGAAATCGACTCACTCATAAAAATTTGCTTCATTATAATCCAATCTTAGAAAAATTTCAACATTATCTTATCTTTCACACTTCAATTTCTTTAAAGTACCGTTTTTAACCAAACGGTAGACATAAAACCTATGATTTCCGAAAAGTTTCAAATTTCGTCGGCCTCTTCCTTTTAAGAGCTTCTTCACAATTTTACGGCAGTTCTGCGGTGCAAGGTTCTTTTACGATCTCCATAAAACGCTCCGATTTGACGACAAACTCAAAGCGGCGAGTGCGAATTTCACAACAGGAAAATGATCGATCTCGCTTTCATGAAAGATCAATAACATGCACCCTATCCACCTATTGAAATGCCAAGATGAGATAACATTTTTTTAGAATTTTACAGTGCATAGACATAAGCAAGTATTTCAAACTCCTCTAATAATTCTACATATTCTTCAAAATATAATATAAAGCTTATCGATTATGGGTTAATAGTCGCTACAAATCCTCATCTGGGACATCAAAATGCACAGTTGTTACATCGAAATAACATTTGCATTACAGAGTGTTAGTTGTGACGTCGAAACAAAATTATCTAGTACAATATTTAGAAACAATGGAGGAATTTCTGTTATATTCCAACTTTACCACAGTATTCGTTGAAATGGTGACTAGCAAAAATTATACTACATAGACATTGTTGTACATAGTTAAGACATCGAAAGGCAATTTACATTTCAAATTCTTAGTTGTAACACTGAAATTCAATTTACACTACAGACTCTTAAATTTGACATCGAAATACAATTATCCAGTACAATATTTCGAATCAATGGACGAATTTCCGTTATATTCCCAAATTTCAACTTTAGCAAAACATTCGTTGAAATAATGACTGGATATGGATAAACTACAAAGAACCAAAACAGCAACATTTACTCAATCTGTACTTAGCAAAACAACAACTCCACAGGACTACATGTCCCTTTTACACTTTTCCAAGAACTAAATGAGATTATGCAAGCGATTATAAATCTTTATTACCATAAAACCCAAAATATCAGAAATATATTAGACCAATTGCACTTATTCATGATAGTCTTATTTTCAGCTCTTACACAACAATCACAATCCTCTTCCTGTTTTAATAATTATGCAATAACATATTACTGTGATCATTCTGGCCATTCAAGACATGCATTTGAAACTAAGAAACCAATAATAGTCATTTACAGAGCTGGAAGAAATCTTCTATAGTTCTTCTCTCGTTACCTTCTACTTTGAAATCATGTTTTTTTCTTACGATTATTAGTTTAGTTAGTTTCTGGAGTAAACCAATGCTATGCTTTCATAATGTATATACCAAAATTGTTACAATTTAGAGGGTAACGGTTTTAATTCCATTTATTAATTAAGGAAGATTTCAAATCCAAATTAAGTTTAGAATAAAAGGAAAAAATGTTTAACTATATATCCTTTAGTGTAAAATTTAAAATACATAAAATTAAATACAATTGCAAAGTGTAAAATTTAAAATACATAAAATTAAATACAATTGCAAAGTGTAAAATTTAAAATACATACAATGAACAACAGATAACTTGCCCATATTATTTAGAAAATAATGCTCTCTTAGTGAAACTGAAAAGAAATTATTTAATGGTAGTACTTATGTCATGATTTAGAGTAATTTGAAAATACAGATGAAAAGTGTTGTCTTCACACAAAAAATCAAATACAAGCATGACTAAAACATCAAGAAAGGGAAGAACATGCTTAGATTTATAAAGAACAGCACATTTATATACTTAAAGAGAGAATATATTTACATATTTAAAATTATTTATAATGAAAAAATAATGCTACATTACCTAGAAGGAGTGTATTGTTATGAAATATTTTGAAATATACTGTTTACATACATATTGACATATGAGGGTCAACAGAAAAGTGTTTTTAAAAAATTAGAAAATTTCAAGAAATGCATCCCAAAAATAAATAATGCTACTATGGGCTAAAAGAGAAAGATATCAAAATTGTTTAGGATTTTAAAATGCTTTTTGCAATGCCATTGTAATATTTTGCATGATTCTTTATTTTCATTCAGAACAGATTTCTTTTCCAATGAGAATGATTTCTTAATTTCCTTCACACACTCCAATAATGTAACCAGACAGGCTCGCAAGAATCCGCACAATTGCATTCAAAGAATCTGCCGAAGAAAGGAAAACATAAGCAGGGTCGTAACTCGACCTCAGAAGAGACATCCCGTCCAATAATCAATCGCATCGGAATTCCGTTTCTCCTCACCCATTAATGAAACATTGTATCGGCGGAAACTTTGCCTAACAAGCTGATTGTAGAAGGGAAATATGAGGCATTAAAGGAGGTAGCCAGAAGATTTTAAGAGACGGAAGGTCGTTTGATATCTAAATGTGGTGTAATGAATACAAGGAAGGTACTTTGTAAAAGACATTGTAGCAATACTAACAGTTTATGCTTTTGTGGGTTAAGTCCCAGATTTATATAATAAATTATAAGTATTTGTTGATATCTAGTATACTGTTAGCTAATTTGCATTTGTTTTTTATTGATGGAATTTTTAAAAAAATTCATATTTAAGGTGTTTATTAATTCCTTTATTTAACGTAATTTTAATTCATTTAACTTAGTACGGTTTATGCAAATATTATATATATATATATATATATTTGTGAGATGTAACTTAAGAAAAACATTACGTTAGCAATTATGCATATTTGTATGGGAGAATAAGCACATAATTGATTGTGATGGGTTTGAATAATGCGTAAACAATTTTAATTTTTTCAATGCATTTTCATACGAAATGTACTTTACAACTAACAGTATAAACGTTTATAATATTAAAAAAAATATACGATGGCGATAAACCTGTGAAATGAAGTTTCACGTTGCACCCAAAATATTAGGACGGCTTTTATTCTACTAAGAATGAAAACTTTTGTTGAGAAATGCGATAAAATGAGTCTTGTGATTTGTGTGATAAAATGGACATATAGAGTTCAATTTATATTTTAGAAGTATGGCTTCTTGGAATGATTAATGTTATTTTTCTTCTATTATTATTATTATTGTTCTCTATTATTTCTTCTATTATTGCTGATTTTCTTCTATTATTAGTTCATTAATTTGACGATTTTCCATATGTTGTATATGTATTTGACCCATATGCTGTAAATTATATTTCTGGGCCATTGACTGTAAAAAAGCTGACAGAGTATTTCAAGATTCCATGATTCTGTAAATGGACAAACAATTGCAT